>CM062815.1:510013952-510613952 GCA_031772625.1 Pinus tabuliformis
TCTAATATTTTGATAATGAAAATGAAAATTATATATTCATTAAACTATTTTTAATTTAGTGTACATTTTTTTATTATTTAAATATTTATTATTATTATTATAAATTATATATATATATATATATATATATATATATATATATAGAGATATAATTAATTATATGTTTTTGAGTTATGTGAAATGCCACGTTATAAAGAATTAATCGTACTTTTGAGTTGGTGAAACTACTTTTTTAGGTCCAAAAAATATCGTAACAGAACAAAAATAATTTCACTACACATTTCATATATATGTGATAAATAAATTTAAAAAAATTATTATATTAATTTTATTTACATATTACATATATATAGATAACAGAAACAAATTAATATATATATATATATATATATATATATATTTTAATTTGGTTTACGATTAATTTATTATTAAAACATATTTCTGACTATTATTTAGTTTTTTTTTAATAAATGTTTTTAATTATTTTTTCTCAATTTTAAATTTTTTATATAATACATTTATTTTAATACTCAAAATTAATTATATTGTATTTCTAATTGTTTTTCTTTCCTATATTTTTTAATGGGACGACCAGCAAGTTTATATTATAAACAAATTCACGAGTTGAGTCCAAAACATTTACATTATTCATTCGGTTGAAGTTGCACATTTTTTTGCTTTCCGAATCTATTTCCTCTTTTTCTAACTAAACTACATTGTTTTTGTGTTTTTTTGGTTTAAAAAACTCTAACAGACTCCTAAATATTTCTTATATCTGCAATATATAAGTAAAAATGGAAGATTCCCAATTAACTAAGAGTTAAAGGCCCTGCATCTTATACTTCTTTTACCCAACCAACAACTTTGTCCTTTGTTTGTGGTCGCCACTAGGTTTTTTTCCTCGATGGTTCCTTGCTGGCATCAGTTGTCCTTGTTTGTATTTTGTCTCTCTCCAAATATCGCCCAGAACCTCTTCTATCTGGACCTCTAGGACAACTCGTTCTGTCTCAGTGATTGCTTGAATTTGTTCTATTTTTATCTGCAACAACTCGTACTTTTTATCAAATAGTTCTAAGTGTGCCTTCCTATCCTTATCAACCAGGACTGCCCTTTCAGTCATAATAGACAACATGTTTTCCAGCAGCTGATTCGTCTTTTCCTAAGACTGTTCATGTTGCTTCATATAACTATGGGTCATTACGATGCCTCGAGTCCAGATTGTGCTTTGAGAAGGGCCTTTGGCTTCCTTCTTCCCTGCTACATTGTGAGACACTTGCTGAATGCCCACTCTAGGTCAATCCGTATATTTAATTCTCGAAAGAATGCCTACCAGGGATACGAGGTAGGTAGAGTTTAGTAGCCCAGGGAAATTAATACAATATTCTTTCAAATCGTGCCACCTACTGAGCCTTTCTCACCCATTAATTCATGAACATATCGACCTATAAGAAGGATATAGGCCTTTAAATGAGCCCTGAGTTTGAATGCTTACCTATATATGGAAAACAACAAGTGCTTATGTGGAAACCACGCATTGCCTCGAGAGAAATCAAATCACTGTCACTTGCATGTCCATACACTGCTAGTTAGTGGACGAGATGACACTTGCCTGTCCATACACTGCTAGTTAGTGAACGAGATTACACATGCATGTCCATAGTCTGCTAATCCTTTCTCCAAATTGGAGGACAGATATACTTCGTTGAAGAGTTCGTTTGTTGCTTTTTACTGTTAGTTCTCCAATCTATCATCCATTGGATTATTCCATATTCACATTGTCTGTTATATTGTTGACAACATCTTTGTTCTGACAATTCAGGACAGAGATAAATATATTCTGTTCTCTCGATCATGTTCTATAGCATCAACCGTCATATTCAGATGTCTGTATATTTGATAAAACTAAATTTTCTGAACGTGCCTGTGTTGCATATCTATCCTTTGCTACATGGGCGTGAGAGGAAGAGCAAAATTTTCTTTAACTTGCTTTACCTATATGATTATTATCGTTGAGTTACCAAGGACCAAGGACCCTTAGTTTGTAGATTCTTTTGGTTTTAGGTCTGGCAAGAATTTACATTTGGTTTTAGCTATTTCAAGTTTTTGCTAGAGAGCCAAAAATTCTCCTTGATTATTGATAATAATACTTAAGTTATGTTATTCTGCTTGATTATTGATAATAACACTTTAAGTTAAAACATATTGTGACTCTTTTTCATGGTCAAAAAAATAACCCCTCTTACTTTTACCAAACCAGTGTTTTCTATTTATTTTAATTTATTTTATTTTCAAATTATCGCTTTGATTATCAATCTATCTACTTAATATACTACAATAATGCCACCTCGAAAAACTTATAAATATTTTGTTTAATTAAAAAAACTTGCAAAACAAACTTTACATTCCACTTCTTAACAAAATCTGATATGTTATTGCTTACGTAATTAGTCAGAGTCCTTCCCCAAATTTAAAGATTCCTCGTGAACTCGTGATAATGTAACCCTTTTCACAATTATTCAAGATATTTTGCAAATGATGAAGTCCATTTCTCACGGCGGTGTCGATGTCTTTTCAATGTCATTATGAAAGACACTTTTTTTTAGTGATAACGTTTATAACGTAGGCTTATATTATTTAAATATATTTTTAAAAATATATTTAATTGTAAATATTTATTATTTATTATGGAAAAATTAGGTATTAGAATAAATAAATTAGTTTAGTTAGATAATTTATTTAGTTAATACAATATCTCAATCAGACCTAAACTATGAGTTAAATCAAATTAATAAACACCAATATTATACGATAAGTAAAAGGCAATCCGGAGTTAATATTTCCAATACTCTCTTAATAATTACTTGTTTTGATTTATGATATTTATCTTGTAAGGTCTTTATCATGATTTTTATTCTCTAAAAGATAGTGTAGGTTGCATTGCACAATCATTCACATTAAGCTACCACTTGATCCCTCGAGGTCAAGTCATTAATTTATTGTTTCTAATGAGTGAATTTGAACCCATTGTAAAAACTATAGACAAAAAATTGTGAATGTGCTCTTGTTCCACCATGCTCACCAAAAAACACAAGCTCTTCGTCCATGACACCTAATCAAACATACTTTAAAGCTGAAATAATAGATAGGCTCTAGAAATATTATAACCTCATCACTAAATATCACTTCACCACCACTTGCCAATAGGGTTTGGATCCAATGGTGGAAGGAACATATTTTTTCATTGTTAGGAAAGTTTTAATTCCCATGAGGGCCTAACCTTTATGCCATGGGGACACCTGGATATCATGGGAGAATTGTGGTTGCACCCAAAGAAGTTATATCTAGCCTGGAAAGGGGAAACCCCTCATCCATCGAAGAACCCTTGGCAATGATTTCTCAATGGTGGTCATTGCCGAGGAAGCTTGTGCCTCCATATTTCTTTTTCAAGTACACCATAAGACATTAAATAAGATTTGAGTAAAGCCATTCATAAAATTTACCATTTATTCGAGGTGAATACCATTACACTAATGCCATGATCTTGCGTATATTACTCAAATCAATCATATGCCTTCATTACAACTACCAACATCTTTAGCAATTATCATAATAAAATTTTCAACAAAATATACATAAATATTGCTTGAGAACCTCCATATAGGCATGTAAACTTAGAAACTGATTCTACCCTTCCTTCTTCAATATTCTAATGATCCGAATCAAGGTTTGAAACTACTTCTATTTTTAGGTGACTTCACTCTTCATTCAACTATCACCTTACATATTCCAAAATCCATCATTTTATACAACCCTAGTTCAAAATTATCTTTGATTTCAAATAATCAATATAATATTAACATTTTATTATATATGATATTTCTTGAACATCCCCCTCCAATAAATCATTTTAATATTTGATTTCAACCTTTATGGATTCTAGAATATTTGTCTTATAGAAATTTATAACTGAACCCTTCATTAAAACTTCTTAATTGTGTAAGACCTAATTTAGGACCTACAACTCATTCATATATTACAAAGGTGGATTGGCCCATGGGCCGCAATATAGCTCTGAAATCATTTGTCACATACCCCCTTGGCATAATACTAACAACTACCTACTATGCTCCACTGGATCCTCGATGTGGACTTTTAGGTTTAATTAATGGACTTAGTTACTACACTCCCAAATCAACCCTTCAACATTTCCTATGCATACATTACAACTCTGAGAAAAGAATCAATCATGGGCATTCAACAAGATAAGATTATGCATTCGAGTTTCATTCCTTTGATGACTCCACACAAGCATTAATGGAAACGTTGTCATATATACACTATAGCTAGCATTTCCATATATCATGATCATAGTCCTAACTTCATAGTCGAAAGTATTATTGAGATATATCTTGTGCAATATGAATCATAGTGACTAAATAGCTAAAATGGGCCTCAATGTATGCAATTCACCCCATGATGCATAATGCATAGCATAGATAACTTGAACCACAGGTTATACAATTTCAAACCCTAAAAAACATAATTATTCATCATACATACTTGTCTCATGCATAAATATTCATCATCTTAAAAGCCGATATAGCACATAAGTTTAAATATGTGACAACATAAAGAGTAATGAGACACATATAGAACATCCCAAGCAATTGAAGCAAACTAGATCAGCTAAAGAAAGTCACTTGGAAAATTGAGCACCACCACCCAACCTAGAACTGACTTCCTCGAGTTCACCC
Source organism: Pinus tabuliformis (assembly GCA_031772625.1). Taxonomy (NCBI): domain Eukaryota; kingdom Viridiplantae; phylum Streptophyta; class Pinopsida; order Pinales; family Pinaceae; genus Pinus; species Pinus tabuliformis. Next base: position 510,018,707 of record CM062815.1, read on the forward strand.
CTGAGCCAAGAGTTCTTGCCATGGATCAACTACCTCTTGTTGGTCTCTTCAATGGGTATTTAATACCCTCTTTCATGATATGGTTTCCATTAGCAGCATCCTGCTTTTATGGATCTTTTTTATCCATTTCCTAGGTTTTTCCAAGAAAATCTCATATTTCTCTCCCGCGATAATTTTCCTCATAAAAGCTTCCCTTTCTCTCCCACAATGCTTCTATGTTTTTCTTAAACTTATCATCTTTCTCCAACTAACTTAATGGATATTTATCTCCAAATCCATTAAGATTATCTAGAATTGGATCTAGAAGTCTTATCATGAAATAATTATCCATTCCCATTCACAAATGAGATTTCATTTGGAAAGAACCTCATCTCTTGGTGTCTCATTTTCCAATTGTTTTACATTGTCTTTATTTATTTAACACGAAAGTATTTACTTTCATTTTTACACCTTGGAGCTAGATTTTCTTACCTTAGGTTAACTGAGTGTTACATACAATGAAGGGGTGTTACACGTGATTAAATGGTGTGATTACAAGGTGTAGGATTACAATGGACACTCATATTTATTTCTCCATGTTCATTGATGATGTTTTGTTCACTACATATATTTCTATTACGAAATGAAATGTTTTCTATCAAATATTCACTATTTTTGGAGAAGCCTCAGGCCATATTATGAATAATGGAAAATCAAATATTATTTAGGTGTCGAAGTAGGAGGAGTTTAATAGAGATATAACTCATCTCTTTGCGATGGCCATGATTAATATGGACAAAGGGTTCATGTATTTGGGTTCTTTTTTTTGAATCCAAGAAAGTATGAAATTAATGATTGATAGTGGTTGATAGAAAAAGTTGAGTGTAATATGCCGCTATGGTAGAATAGGTGGCTTTTGATAGGAGGGAGCTTGGCTATGGTCAAATCAATAATTTAGAACATATAATTATTATAGATGCATCTATATTTATTTGCTAAAGGCATAAGAAAAAGAAGAGATGCCACCATTACTAGGTTCCTTTGGGTCAGGACTCATATGATTACAAAGATCCATTTAATATGCTTGGAGGTGCTATCTCGACAGGTAAAAGAAGGAAGCTTTGGAATAAACGACACAAAATGGTTAAAAAAGGCTTTAATTATTATGAATTTATGGAGAGGTTTACAAGTGAAAGGTATATTGCAACAGGTTATAAAGGAAAAATATTTTAAAACCCTACATGTTTAGGAATTGATTAAGTAGGGTACTCTGAAGAAGAAGATGGAATCTTACATATCGAGGGGTATGATGAAGAAAAAACACTGAATATTTGGAAACTTGAGATGGGAGGTCAATATGGGCAATAAGATTGAAATTCGTTTTGATGTCGTAAATGGAGTTGAGCAATTGCAGAGCCTCTATGTAGCGCACCTTGATTTCTTTCATGAAAAAGTTTTTTTATTTATGGACCAAATCTATGTTAATGAAGGCTCTCATCCTATGACAATTTGATGGATTAATGCTTCACACATTAACCTGCCAAAGGAGATTGCACAAGAATGGAACTAGTACACCTCACAATTAAGTCTAGTTAGCCTAACATTGACTAAGAGAGATGACAAATTGGCATGTGATGGCATTACGGTTAAAGAGTATATTTCGGTCTAAGAGGCATACATATAAATTACATAGAGATGGGGGCCAACAGATAATGAAACATGGTTGCATAAGGCATGGAACTAGGCCTTACCTGTAAAACTTAATTTTTTTTTGTGCCTGGTAGTCCATAACAAGATATTGACATGGGATAATCTCCTCAAAAGGGATTTTTAGGGACCCAACATATGTGCTTTTTGCAAATAGGAGCTAGAAGTCATGGCACATGCTTTCCTACTCTTTCCTCATGTAGTCTTTGTTTTGAATGGTTTCATACAATGTCTTAATTTGATTACACATTAGAATAAGGAGCCCATATAATGTTGTTTAACTTAGTGGTTTGAGAGTATAAGTCATATTATACATTACCTTTCTACATTCCTTGGGGAATGTGGAGGAGCAAGAACAAGAATATTTTTTACCAAGTAGATATGGACATACGAGGAAGCATTTTAAGGATTACTACACGTTTCTTGAAAATTGGTTTACAAAACGAAAATAATACAGGGAGATTCATCTAATTAAAGTAGGTATGGTTATAATTTCCTGTCGTTTTTTTGATGGGGCATCATCTGACATGGTTTGTGGCTGTGGGTTTTCTTAGTATTGAATCCTAGCAATTACTTTCATATCAAACGACATAGTAGATCATGATCCAATAATAGCATTGAACTCATAACTCTGTGGAGGGATCTTATATGTGCTCACTAGCTTGAAATAGATGTTCTAGATGTTTTTAATGACTCTGAAATCATCTTGTATTGGGTAAAGATAAGGCTGAAGTTTCGTCCACTATCCCTTATTGAATGGATGGAACACATTGAAACATTGGTGAGATCCTTTGAGAGATTGTCCTTTAACCATGTATATTAAGAACATAATCAAGTGGTATATCTTCTTTCAAAGAAGGGATGAAATATTTGACGAGGAAATATTTTATGCTAAGCTTTTGAAAACAACTCTTGCTATGGTTAAGGAGGGATTAATTTCTAATGGACTACCTTTGAATGTCCATAGTTTCTTGATCCTGAATTTTTATTTCTGTTAGTAGAATCATGTTTAAAACAAGAAATAAAAACATGGTTAAGAAACCTCTTGCATATATTATGAACAAGTCTGAGACGATGAAAATTTATCAATTAGATGTTCTAGTATTTCAATGTAAACACTAGAATCCATATGTTTCTTATATGTAAAAGTTTTTTCTTTTATTAAGACATTGTGTGTCTTTCTACGAGATTATCGATGGTGTTATATATGACCAAGATACTGGGTATCTACGCCATGTGAATTCCCAATTGGACCTCTCACAATTTGGAGTTCGAACACCACCTAGAGTATTGACTCGACCACCATAACTCTAAGTTTTGCATTGGATGTCATGGATAAGATAAAATAATTCAAACATAAACTTTGAAATCAAAAAGTAAGTTGGGACTATGAAACACCAATTAAAATGTGTAAAGGATACGAGAGCGGATACAAGGGTCAATCCCTAGAAGGAAACTAATAGTACTATCCTAAGAGTGGCACACAAGACAAAATAAATATTTGTTAGTTTTATAGTGAAATAATTCAAATAGATACATTGATCATTAAAGAAAATAAAACACATATTCAACACGATGAGCACCGAAGCCAATGAAGTGGGTCAATTTATTTAGTACATATTAACATACCATATATCACAGATGTCCAAATAATAGTCTTAAAACATTCACGATACATCCATAAAAGTGTATTGGCTCAATGAGATTCTGATTATTAAGTGAAAGATCCAAGTACACAGTTATAATGGTGGACCACTAGCTCCCAAAGTGAAACATTAAGTCACTTCTTTCTTATCCAAAAGAATGATTTTATATCCTATTCCAAGTTAGAGAAGCCAAGGGTAGCTCTCCAAAGTCTAAGCCTCCTAAATTCGTTTTCTAGAGTTGTGAGGATTATTTTATAATAAGAGGAATGACCTTTCATATCCCCTTATGAATCTTGGGTTACCCTCATGACTCTTAGACTACTAAAGGACCTTTGAACTTCTGTTGACTCTTAATGTCCAAATGTGTCTTTTCATATTCCACATGTGACTCTTTGACTTCCACACATTTACATTTTTTCATTTCTTGAAAAAACATCATTACATTCCACATCATGTGTCAAGACACATTGACACACATGACATTCTAATGACACTTGTACAAGCCCCAACTTGACAACAATGACATGGAGCTTCATGATGATGTTGCAATTTCACATTTCTTTTATTGTTTATTTATCCTAAGTTATCATGCAATGCCTTCATTCTATAATGGTATAGGATTTGGTTCATGTCCTCATGATGAGTCTTCTTTGTTCTTCTTATCTGCATGTGCTTCTTTATATCTTCTCCTTGGAGTATTCCTTGAGCATCACCTTCACCTTTTGAGGAGGTACACATGCCAATGAAGTTCACTCATGAAAATGAAAGATTAGTTTGAAAACCATGTATTATAATCCTATTATGCTGATGGAAGAAGATGCTTGTGATAGGCCCATGAAAGGACTATAGAGGAAGGGTGTATTAAGGCTAGAAGAATTAAGTTCAGCAGTGGCTAGGAAAGCACCACGATTCACTAGAACTATGCCATGCTCTATGAGTAGAGGATATTTAATGTCCCGTGAAGGTAGTGAGTGCAAGAGACAGTGTGATGAGCCTTCTAAATAAAACTGTCACACGTGAAGGGATCAAGGGAGAGGAAGGAAGTGATAGCATAACTAAGCTTCACTATGACTAAGGTAGGCCTCATTGTGTCCTAAAGCTATGACATGCACTCAATAGGTAGGAAAATAGTTAGTGAGTATGCAATGAGGTAGTCTAGTGGACAAGGGTTGATGGCTTACTAACTAAAACAATGACATGTGCATTAATTGAGAGGCAGGCTTAAGGGAGAGCATAGTTTTCTTCAACATTAATCTAGAAAAGGCTCCATTGTCCACTAGAACTATGCCATGCGATAGGAAGGCAAGAAGAACAAGGCATGGCATAGTGAGGGATTCCAGTTAGAAGAGAAGGACAAAATAAGCACTGTAACTATGAAGTGCACTATACTTGTGTGGTCAGCTCCTCTGCTAGTGTAATTTTCTTCTTCAATTGCTCAATGTCTACTAGAAATGAAATAGGTGACTAGGGAGGGAAGCACAACAAGGAATTATGCAGTGGGGGTTTGCAATCAATAATGGGAACAGGACTAGGCACTACAACTCTGTCATGCATAGTATTTAAGAGTGATTCTTTTAGGCTAGTGAATTTTTATTCTAAAATTGTTATTTTTCCACTAGAAATGTGACCTATTCCAGGCAAGGCTCACCAGGAAATAAGATTGCACAATTGAGTAAGGGAGGAAACAAAAGGCATGTCACTTTGCCCAAGGAGTGCTCACGACACTATCAGAAGCAATAGATATTGTCTTATGCAATTTTATTTTGCATAGGGCCACTAGAAATGCTCCATGCACTATGAAATGTATATATTATCAAATATCTGTGTTGTTAGTCAATGCATGCAATAAGCATTAGGCAACTATGCCTTGAAGATTTTCAATGTGAAATCATCGGAGATAACCTTAAGAAAGACTTAGTGAACAAGTCTGGGAGACATAGATTTAATCAGTGAGGCTCATGGATAGGTAGTGATCATCACTAGAAAGAGGGCTCATGCATTCATAAATTGCAATCGGCAGTAGGGCCAAGAATATTTTTGTAATGGCTAAGTGTGGGACCATTAGAGTAAGACAAGGAAGAACATATGAACAAGAGTCAAACATGGATCACACATATGAAATCCACCCAAATAAGCAAGGGTAATGGACAAGACTTATGAACAAGAATCAAACCTTGAAATGACATCAATGTGACACTTATTTCTAAGTGTGACATTTGATGTGCAACACTGCGACACTTAGAACACAATTTACAACGCAAGTATTGACTGTGACAAGATAGTGCACTAGGCTATATGATTATTTCCAACACATATTATAATTATATATAGGACTATCTCATGTAGAAGAGTAGACTAGAACTGCCTCTAGTGTTGTTCAAAGGTACGACACATACAAGAATGAAAATAGTTAGAAGTGACACTTGTGATAGTAATAAATCATGAAAATGACAATTGAAAAGGCTAAAGAAATTGAAACAGACACATGCCAGAGTAAGGATAACATGAAAATGGCACTTGTTAAAGTGAAAAAGAGTAGAAATAAAAATTTTGAACATGGAAGCGAAACTTGAGGAATTAAAGGTGCATAAAAGGGACAATTGAGAAAACTCGCTGAAATAGAAGTACAATTGCAACCAGAGTGAGGGAGACTCTCAATGGAAAGTGCACACTCATTGTTGACATACTTTGAACAATATGTAGGAAATGTACTTATGGATTGCACATTCACTGTCAATAGTGATTACACAAGCCTTGTAACTGATCATTGCGCAAGATCTATACCTAGAGAATGTGAAAGCCTTACCCTAAAAAATTGTGCAAGGCCTATTTAAGCCCACAGAAGAAGGAGTGCACTTATGCATCTACTAAGGACTAATAATGTGTGATTAACTGACTTTAAAACTTAGAATCCTGGAATAAGGCTTAAACAATTTGCACAACATTTACTGCCCATGAAGTGACCATGGGACAGAAGATCACAAGATCTTAAGTAGGCTCCAAAATTTGAGTGTGGGAAAATTTTTCGAGGGTGTTTATCGCAGCAAAAACATAGACAAAATGAGGAAAGCACCAGAGATATTAAATGTTTAGAAAATGTATCAACGTTTTCTTATTAATTAATGTACGATGGTTTTTTTCTTTTCCACAAAAAATAATGTGTCACACCTTCATTCATTTAAAAAAAAAAACATTTTTATTGCATCACATGACACCATCTTATTTTTACATGCAAACATAATGGATAATAGAACCTCTTTCATCCCAAAGGGTATTCTCACTTTCAATAGAAATAGAAGAAATTGACAAATCTACATTGACAATTGAGGGTGAGATGTAGTCGATTTGAATGTAAGGCCTTTACTATTGCACAAGTGATTCTTGTCGACAAGCTGAAATAACATATTGGTACAAATATAGAAATATAATCCCTCCAAGGAATTAAGTATCCTCCCCACATCTTCCAACTTAAGCTCCATAGGGCACTCCGTAATGGGAGAAAAGTAGTTGTTGATTTGAATTTTGGGAATATAGTGATAGAATTGTAGTCAATTACAAGGTTTTTTTTTGTCCATATTTTTTTAGTTAACTCAATTTATATGCTCATTGTTCATAGGATTCCAGATTTTATTTATCTTCCAACATCACAGTTTGATATATTTCTCATTGAAACGAAGACCATTGTTCTTGCTCTCAACAAATTTACATTAATAATTGAGAGTGAGATCAAGATGATTTGAAAGCAAGGGCTTTGTGATTGAACAAGTGTTTCCCTACAATCTCAAATAGAATATCGATTCCATTATAGACATAGAAACCCTTAAGGAAATCATGTATTTTCCCCACAACCTGCAACTTGTGCTCCATATGACACTCTATAATGGGAGCAAAGTTTTCGTTGATTAAAATTTTCGGAATCTAGTAATAGAATGGTAGTTAATTACAACACTTGTTTGTACACATATATTTTTAGCTAACTCAAGTGCTACAACAACTACACATAGGTTATCAATATTTTCATTATATCCCACCTTCACTGTGTGATGTACTATTCATTGAAACTAATTCCATTCTTCTTGCTCCTTGACTTGAACATGGGACAAGTGCATTACACTGACAAAATATACATGAAAAACCAATACTCTTTTACATTAGATGAGTTCCATCACTTCAACAAAACTAACCATAGCAACACAAAACTCTTAAAGAAAATATAAAATCAACTCTCACATTTCCATCACATATTTTTGGTTGGGCCCTCTTGTCAAGGAGTTACACCTAGAGCTAGCAACGAGTTACAAAAAATGTCACATAAAATAATTATTCATATATATGATTATTGAATTAATATTTGTTATACAACAAATTAGTCATTTATTTATATTGACTATATTACCTAAAATATCTATTTAGTTTAGATAATAACTCAATCACACTTAAAAAAAGGAGATAAGTCAAACTAACTAGAAATTATTATTTGATAACGAGTAAATGAAATGTTTTAAACATACTTGTATTAATAAAATAATGTTACAATATAAATAAATGAATGATTTCTCAATATAGAGAAGATATTTTTGTCATACAATCAGCCAGTTGAGGAAATGTCTCAACCACACATCAATATAGGAAGCTATTTACTTAGAGAATATATCTCAACATAACTAAATTTAACAACCTCCTGAAGGTTAGGCACAAAATTCTTCTAGAATTAATGAGAAAATGAAATATAAGAAAGAGATATATTCCCTAACACTCCCCCTTAATGACTACTTCTCTTAATAACGATCAACAAGGCCTATTTCCAGTCCAAAAAAAACATTACCAAGTGCTAGTAGAAAATGAGAAATTAGTGACTACGTGACAAAAAAGAATTAGTCACCGTAGCTTTTCCAAGTGAAATACTACAAAAAATGGTCAATCTTAAGTAATCCAAATAAAAACAACGAACTTAAATGACTAATTTTGTCCCAGGCTAAAATATACGACTAGCTAATAAGTAATAGAACTAAAAATGCCTAACTTGAATAACTAATTTGGTCTAGGAACAAAATTACCAAAACCTGAAAAGTACTAAAATAATGTGAATCAATCATTTATGTTGGTCATTTTAATTATGTCTCTTCAACAATATAAACTTACAAGGGATAGGTGATTCAAAGATTTTTATATATTAGATGAAATGTTAGAATTCCTTAAACACTTTTTCATCCTCACATAGTGTATAGGCGAGCCAACATTACATTATTTATCTCTAATAATTTGTAATTTTAAGAATATTTTTTTAATAATATATATATATATATATATATATATATATATATATCTATATATTTCTATTTTTTAAAAATCTAATCATTGAATCCAATTTGATCTAGTTACATTTTGAGACCAAATTTGAATACAAATTTTTATTTTAAAACTATAATATCAATAAAAACTACTTTAATTTAATATTAAAGATAAAACATTTAACCCAATCACAATTTATATATTTTATTTTTTCTCAATATAAATATTTCTTTATATTTTCATTTCAAGTTTATCACTTTGTTCATATCAAATGCCCACAACATCACATTGCAACACATTCTGATATGATGTACTAACATCTGCCTATAAATTCGAGAAGGAGGAATTCCTTCAAGGCGATCTTTCTATTTCATGGTATTCGAACACCAAATGTATTCTGCATGGGAAATGCCTAGGAAGAGCAACAAAAATCAGGTGAAGGAAGGGCGAGCTCATTGGGTGTGGATATTATGGGCATGTTTACATGGGTATGAATTTAGACTCTGGAGAACTCTTGGCCATCAAAGAGTACTTCCTCTTTACTAAAAATGATTGATGTTCTTATCGGTAAACAACTTTTAGGGTTTATATGATCAAGGAAGAAATTTCATCTAGATTTGAGGGTTTAATTATTATGTTGATGTGGGTCTTGATTGCGGCCAACAATTCATCAAAATATAAGGTGTTGGTAAGAATGTCACATGTCCATATTGTACATATCTCTTCATTCCTCCCCACCTTTTTGGGGCTCAGAATGAAAGAAAGTGTATTTTTTCATTGCATAAGAAAGCATATTTTTTCCTTGCAGCTTTCTTTTATCTATTAATTGTTTGTGTAATGGACTGTATCATTCCAAAATTTAGGAACTCGAGAGATGCAAACATATTTTTTTGTAGGCTACAAATAATACCAACATTGACTCTTAACCTAAGGCCTTCCTCAAACTTTGTTACAGGAAATCAAAATTTCTTATAACCACAAATAGAAAATCATATCTTTGTTTCATCCTCAGATTCTGATCTCAACGTCTACAATTTTAAACCACGTTACTATATTTTAATTATAATATAACAAGATCCATTACACCTAATAAATCTCCTAAGTTAAATCTTAACTTATTCAAAAGAAAGGTATGCTTATGGGATTTGATAACCAATAATTAGCTCAACATTTTACCAACTCTTTTCAATTGAACCCAATATTAATTTATTGGAACATGGAAATGATACATGAACCTCCAATTTCTTGATTTTAGTTTATATTTGCAATTACAAACACACTATAAACAATCTCAATGTCTATATACTCATCCATTTCTTGCAAATGCATTTATTGACTATTGAAGATGCAATCTTGCATTAAATACCATTACATATCCCTTTGGAATTCAAATAAGATTTCAATATAGAACTTGAACAATTTAAATACCTGCTAGATCCTTCGTCCATCGAAAATACCCATTACCATTAATGAGATCTTAAAGGTGATTTACTTCTAGGTATTTTAACTTTAAAACTAATGAAAATTTTCCTTTTGTATATGCTCCAAATACCATGGATGGGCCATGCCTTGGTCAATGGTTCAATGGGTAGGACTTTTATTACATGGTAATCCCTTAATAGCTTCAATGTAGCGTGACTTTCCACCCACCAAAACTTACAATCTTGTTGGAATTAATAACTCGATCATCCAATTTCTTTACAAATTGACTAATATGTGTGAATCCCCTAACCAAACAATTATCTATTGAGGAAAACTAAGAAACAATGATGCTAAGAAAGAATGTTCCAATTTCAACGTCTGGCTACAATGTAGCATCTCCACACTATGCCATGTCAATTGTGACACTCATCTGTTGTTGAGTTGCAATGTTCACTAGCTAATCCACCATCTAGTTGGCTTCCCTCCTAACATCAAGGACTTCAATATTCCAAAATGGTTTCTTCCACTTGCAGCGCAATTCCACATAACTTGTGGTTTTCCCAAGATATGTTTGTAGCATGTTCATTCATGAAATTATTTAGTAACTTCAAATTTCATTTTGTCATAACTTTGATGGCCTTAATTTTCTTTAACACACTATATTATTTGGATTGAACCTCATCTCTCAAACTTACAGTTGGACACTTGCATAAATTTCCTAATAGTTTAATGAGTTATCTCTAATAAATCCACCCATGCTATATTCCTATATTTTCTTTATAATCCCTCTCCAAATTAAATTTTACAATTATTGAGGCTAATGATTTCTAGGGCTACTATGCTCATCAAAATACTGATTTTTGCCTTTTTTTCTTCTAAATGGATATTTGTTTCCCTAGGAAAAATTTCACATGGGATATGATTATTGTCATGGAGTTTTTGAAATCACATTTGGATGTATCTACTATTTCTTTCTTGACATGAAACAAAATATATTTGGGGCTTAGTATTTAACCTTCAAAGGCCCCACCATTTATAGCTTTTCAAATAAATTAGATTCCAAATTCTCGGAAGTTCACAAGGCCAAACCATTTTCATAAAATGGAAATTTTGAGGGAGGTTTCCTTCTTTTTATCTCTAAGAGACCCTCCACTTTGTTATCCCTTGAAATAATTTATTTGCATGAGTCTCAATAAAGTTCTAGAATTAATTTGTGGTTTCAAATTTCAACGGTAGATTTTGCCTGCTTTCAACATCCCTGCTATGCTTACTTCACTTTGATGCCCCACCTTAACTTCATATATTATTCGATTAGGAACTTCCCTATTTATAACCCAAAACAAGTTTGGATATCTTAGAAGTTAGTCGAAATGTGGGGAATGAAAATATATTTCTAAATTATGGTTTATTGGATACCTACTAATTAAAGATCACTGTGTAATGCTCTATGATGTTGTAACTCTCTATCCGATCCATGTTTCATCTAAGTTAATCACTATATTCCATTATCAAAATTATTCTATGATATAATAATTTATCCAAAATCATTGTTTCCTCCTCAATGGCTACAATGGGCCAATCTCTGGTCTTCTTCCATTACTAAAAAGGGACTAATAATCTACGGGGTCATTCCTTTAACTTTCATAGATCTATTATTGATCATTTATTTCTTGTTAATTCTTCGTTTTATTTGAAGGTTTAATATTCATTCCAATATTTCTTCAAAATGACACCTTCCCTCCTTTAATCTCCTAAAACAATTTATATGTTATCCATGAAAATCCTTTGACATTGTTGATCCAACTTGAGGATCCCTTTGGAATTTCTTACGTTGTGGAATCCTATAAGTAATTTTCTTTTTAAGATATTTTTCCTACATTATCATTTTCCATAAGGTACCTACTTTAGATGGGATGCTCTAGAAGAGTTTCGTTGTTGGAGTCTTCATTTCCAGAGCACTTCTTATATGCCATCCTCTTGTTGGGGTTTTGAGATTTTCCTCTTGGGTAGGAGATGGAACACTTTCTTTTTTACATCCCATTTAAAATGTTTTTGTAGATAAATTTTACTATCTATACATTCATTTTAAATTTTGAAGGTGTATTGATAACATTGCTCTAATAAAGAGGAATGACCATTATCATTTATTGAGTATAAATTACCTACTTTCAAAAATAATATTCCCATTGTACCATACTTGCTTCATTTTATTTATTTTCTATATATTAGGATGCCAATTTATGGCTCTATCGGGTCCAACTAAAAGTGGGAATCAAAGTATCAAGATATTTTGTTGGGAATTTTCCTCTCTAGAATGCTCTTTTTTTGTGATTTTTCATTAAAATCTATTAGCTGGTTTGGGGCCCAAAAGATATGTGACTTTTCTGCACTTATACTATGTCCCAAAGACCCTTGAGTATTTCACAAGTGATAGATATTCTTAAAGCATATACTATACTCTAGTGAGTCCCTAGGAATACCATAATTTTAATTATACAAAATCCCTTTCAATCTCTCATGTTTATCCCTATATTTGAGTTAGCAATGACACCTTGTCCCTGTTCAGTGAGTTAATATATATGTGTTTGTCACTAATGCACCCAAATACAACATATAGTTAATATATATGTGGTTTGCAAACCCTATTTACTAGTCTATAACACATGATAATTCTCGGTAGTGGTAATTACTAGACACCTGGTAAATATGCTGGTAATATTTTTATTGCATGGTCCCTCTAGTTGTGTCACACATATGGGACTCAAGGCTTGAGGCTTGGGTGGTTGTTCAGTTTTGTGACTGAACCAATGGTGTGCATGTTCCATTTTTCACGTGAACTTCATGTGACCTCCAGTACATGACTAGATGGATGGTGAGGATGTGTTTTAGTTAGCCAATGGTGAGGATTCATGCATCCAATCCTAACCCTATGTTATGTGATGTTTCTCCTTGATCAAGGTGGATGTTAGTGGCCACCTGCCTATTCTACTTAGACCCCAACCAGAATCTCTTTCAGGTTTTTAGTTTCCTTAATTGTAGCACAGGTTACTATTTTTGGTATTTTTTTGGGTCCTAAACTTCCCGAGCTATTTTGAGACATTAAATGATTTTTTTTGGGAAAAACAGGGCCATCATGGGACTTCCTTCCATGTTTTCCCATGGAAAGTTGTAGTCTTCAGATAAAGATTTCTAACGAGGTATTATGCACGTCAAATGAGGATCATATGCCAAATTTACAACCCTCGGATATTGATGTACCAATTTACCCAAATGGGGCCTATAGTCTTGGCGCTTCATCTCCTAGCGTTAGTTTATTGTATTTTTATGATTTTCTATTGTTCTCAATCATAAATAGGGATACGCGCCTCATTGTAACAGAGTTCAGAGGCGTGTAGCCACCACATCTCTTCCTAGAGATAAGCTACCATCACTCAAGCTAGTCTTATTTCCATTCTGTTTGTAGGTGATCCAAATGGATCATAGAATACTCTCTAAGTATTCAAAATCATTCAAAAGATCAAAACAATTAGATGGGAAGAACCCTCAGAAACATCAGAAACCACTATCGGGAGGCGAAAAACACAAGAAAACAGTGAAAACAGAGCTATCGGTGGCTTGAATAGTGAATGCACAGGAGCCATCAGATCTGGTCAATCAGCGGTCTAGATCCGATCAGAAAATCGCAATTGGAAAAGGCTATCAAAGGTTATCGGAAGAGACCATATTGAACTTGCGATGGCAATCAGTGGAGTCACTGAGGACCTTCGATCAAGCATGCAAATCAATGGCCCACGTTGCATCGCAGAATCGAAATCGGCAAACACAATGGAGCAGGGCTTATATATATATATATATATATATATATATATATATATATATATATATATATATATATATATATATATAGATATATATATATATATATATATATATATATGCGATGCGATTACGGGACCCGAAGGATATATAAACGCTATTTTATAAGATTTCAGATCTGTCAATTGGCATTTTTAATGTATTTCCGTCTATTTCGTTTATTAAACAAAATACAAAGGGGAGCGCCAATGTGATGAAAACCAAACCCGAAGGGGTTTGGGGATGAAAATGAATAATCTTTTAAATCCACCCAAAGCCATTTTTATGGGATTTTTAGTGTTTTTATGTATTTTCAAAATACAAAGGAAATCCATGAAACAAGTGGGATTTCAGGCGGAACAAAGCGGTAAGTGGTTTGGGCCAAGCTCTGCCTGAGCCCATACATTGGCTACCATGTGTTCGCATTGAGGAGAGAGAAAACCACCCTCATCGGGTAGTTAACCTCTGTACGAAAGGACACCAAAAATAGACCACAGTTGTTGGATCTAGATCTCCCAGATCAATGGTGGAGATGTGATATCGCTACATAGGTAGACCTAATAGGAGTTATAAGGCAGATTCATAATATTTCAAATCCGATGAACAGTAGTTTGGAGGATTTTCTGTGTTTTTGTAACGTTTCTCTATGTAAAAAAAAACGACCAATTTTGGGATTTCAAAGGTCTGATGACACATTCCATTATGGTACAGGTGGCCACCATCGCTGAAAGCATTTAGCAATGATTGCTAATGCTCATAGGGGGATCTGAGCAGACAGAGGTCGAGAAGCCAAAGAGCCCAAGAAGGAGAATGAACAGATAGTGCAGATTGGCTTTAAAACCCACAGATTGATACAAACAAAGGAAGGCAGTATTGAAGGTAGTGTTGAGACAGAGAAACAAAGACATAGAGTCAGTGAGGAAAGTCTGTGTACTCAGAAGAGACTTGGGGGATCCAAGTAAAGCCTTATTGTTTTGCTTCTGTTGTGTGAGGCTCAAATTGAGCCCACTATTGTAAAACTATGTTTTGAAACATAATATAGAGGTTACCACTAAAGGCTAGACTAGGAGATGTAGCTCAAGAGTGTTGGGTGAACTCCTTATTAAACTTGTTGTGTTTATGTGTGTTGTCTACTATGTTTCTTTTACTGCTTCATTGTCTATGTATTTCGCAATATTACCGATCCATTGCACAAAATAACATAGGCATATCCAAGCACATGAGTCTATAATACCTTAATAATTGTCTTAGATCTCATTATCAGATCAAGTGGTATCAGAGTTTTAGGTTTGCTAAGGTTAGACAAGCTTGTGTTGGATTGGTGAATGATAACTATGTCAAAGCTCAAATTAGGAGAAGGAGAATTTGTTGAAGCCAACCCAGAAATAGGAAGAGTCTATCCTAGGAGGAAATGGTAGAAGAAAGTCCCTTGGAATCAGACTCTCAGTTCATGGACAGTTTCATGAACATGAGAGGCATGGTATAAGAGTTGTATCAAGAATTTAAGAAAGGTCGAAGTGAAGATTCTTCAACCTCCAAAAAAGACAACGGAATAGAGGAACCTCTTCTAGATGGCCATTCTAAAGGAAAAAGGGAAAGGAAGAGAACCTCCTCTAACAACAACTCCTTCTAGCCCTTCTATTAAATTAGATGTAAAATTTGATTTACCAATATATGATGGAGAATTAAATGTGGAAAATCTAGATAACTGGATTAGACAGATTGATGTATATTGCATGGTGCAGAACATTGATTCAGAAAGGAGAAAGATTCAGCTTGCTAGCCATCACTTTGGAGGAATTTCCCTAGTGTGGTGGGATGGCAGGACCCAAGCTGATTTGAAGAAGCATGGTAAAATTCTTTCTACCTAGAGTGAATTTGTTTCTGCCATTGAAAAACAATTCTATCCACTAGCTTATATGCAGCAAGCCATGATGAGTTGGCAAAATCTTCACCAATTAAAAGGTTAAAGTGTACAAATCTATACCCAGGAATTTACAAAAAGAGCTTTAATTCTAGGCATTTCTCTATACTGACCTAAAACGTTGCTGAAGTATATGGGTGTTATACACAACTATTTGAGGCACACCATTCTCATGTTTAACCCTACTAGCATAGATGAGGTATCTGTTCAGGCTACACATCTAGAGGCTAGAGGCAAGAATGTGAACCCAGAGATTGGGGGATCATCAAAACCCACTGCAAGCAAGAACAAGGAAAAGAGGAAGTAGAAATGGAAAGAGAGGAAGACAAATGTTGTACAGAAAGATAAACCTTCATGCACACACTACAAGAAGGATGGACATGATGATGAGCATTGCTGGTATTTGCATCCAGAGCTGAAACCCAAGAAGTTCGATGGTAAGAAGAAGAATACTGTTGCTACTATTCCGAAAGATTTTGTGTCAGACTCAGGCGATGAAACAACAGTCACAGCTACAGGTATAAAAGGTAAACATTTTGAAGCATCTACTAGTAATTTTGCACAAACTATTAATAACGAAGAAAATGAGAGGAAAACACATGAGATTTTTCATATTAGAGTTATTTCCAAGCATCAAAAGATTGATACTTTATTTGATAGTGGTTCATAAGTAAACTTGATTTATGAAGGAATTGTAAAGAAATTGGGACTACTAATTGCACCTCACAAGAAGCCATATCCATTAGGTTGGGTATGTGATAAAGCAAAGCTACAAGTGACTAGACAATGTAAACTTAGGTTTGCTTTTGGGTCAGCATTTGTAGATGAGGTTGAGTTAGATATGGTTCCCTTGGATATATGTGTTATTGTTTTAGGAAGTCCTTACTTGTATGATAGAAAATAAATTTTCTATAGAGCTGAAAACAAGTATCAACTCACAAAAGATGGAATAGAATATATTGTAAGAGCACATCAGCTCAAAAATAACTACACTCTCATAAACTCAGGGCAGATGAAAAGAATTATAAATTCATGAAAGCAATTTTTACTAATGGTTGTAAAGGAAAAAAAACCTGATAAAACCAATGTATCTGAAGGCTATGATGCTAAATAGCAATTTGATTCAGAAAAAGTTATTTCAGAATATGGTATCCTATTTCAAGAACCTAAAGGTCTACCACCCAAAAGGGAAATTGTACATGATATTCATTTGTAGCAAGATGCTCCATTACCTAACATTGAAATATATAGGTTATCTGCTTTAGAGAATGCAGATATAAAGAAGCAGGTATAGGATATGCTCGAGAAAGAGTTTATAAGGCCAAGCACATCACCATGCGGATCTCCAATCATGTTGGTGAGAAAGAAAGATGGTTCATGGAGGATGTGCATTGATTACAGAGCACTGAATAAAATAGAGATCAAGAATCGTTATCCCCTTCCTCGCATTGATGATATATTAGATCAGCTGAAAGGAGTTGTTTACTTTTCCAAGTCGGACTTACATAGTGGCTACCATCAGGTCAGGGTTGCAAAATAAGATGCATGGAAGATTGCTTTCAAAACAAAGCAAGGGTTGTATGAATGGCTAGTTATGCCTTTTGGCTTAACTAATGCTCCTGCCACTTTCATGAGAGTTATGAATGATGTACTCTGACCTTTTATTGATGATTTTGTAATTGTATATTTAGATGACATTATTTTTTTCAGTAAAACATGGGAAGAACATTTGAAGCATGTAAAGAAGACTCTAGATGTTTTGAAGAAAGAAAATCTCTATGTTAAATCATCAAAATGTGAATTTGGAAAAACATCTTTGAATTATTTGGGTCATATTGTAGGGGGTGGTGAATTGAAGATAGATCCCTATAAGGTTGAAGTCATTAGGAACTGGCCTAAACCCAAATCTGCTACAGAAGTTAGAAGCTTGCTAGGAGTAGCACAATATTGGAGAAAGTTTATTGCTAACTTTTCCTTTATTGTAGCTCCCTTACATGCTTTGACAGGATTGAACATGGTCTTTTAGTGGGGAGGAAAATAGCAGAAAGCCTTAGACACCTTGAAAGAAAAAATTAGTACAGCACTAGTACTAGCATTGCCAAATCTTCAAAGACCATTTGAGATTGAAACAGATGCCAATGAATATTTCCATGGGAGCAGTGCTGATGAAACATGGTAAACCCATATGTTATCATTCTGAGACATTTAATTATGTAGTAGTTAATTATCCCACATATGATAAAGAATTGTATGCATTAGTGCAGAGTGTGAAAAGGTGGAAACATTACATATTGGGAAAAGAAACAGTTATACATACTAATCATCAACCACTTCAATATTTGCACTTACAAACTAAATTGCAGCAATCAAGACACTATAGGTGGATGGATTTTCTACAATAGTTTCATCTAGTCATCAAGTATAAGAAAGGCATATACAATAGAGTTGAAGATATGTTATCCAGAAAAATTATAAATGCATCTACTATACTTAAGCATAACTCAGTATTGCTTGAAAGATACATTGAAGAATATGCTCAAGATATAGATTTTAAAGATATATGCAACTTTAAGTAATGGAAAACAAGTAGAAGAATTGGATTATCATGATAAAGACCAACTCTTATATCATTTGGGAAAGTTATGCATTCCTCAAACAGAAAGAGTTAACATAATCCGAGAAGCACACACTTCTCTAATATCAGGTCATTTTGGTGTAAGTAAAATAGTTGCACAGCTGCAGAGATTTTGTTTTTGGCCAAGAATGCATGAAATAGTTTCTAGATATATTAAAGGGTGTACCATGTGTGCTAAGAGTAAGCCCAACAATAGAAAACTAGGCTTCTACACTCCACTTCCTGTTCCCTCTCATCCTTCGAAAAGTGTTTCCATGGACTTTGTTGGGGGACTGCCAAAATCTAGAAAAGGTCATCATTATTTATATGTTATTGTGGACAGGTTCAGCAAAATGTGTATTTTAATACCTTGTAACAAGCAGATTATAGCTGAAAAGTTAGTTAAGTTGTTCTTTCAGCATGTCTGGGGGCATTTTGGGTTACCCACTTCTATTGTATCTGATCGAGATTCCCGATTTGATGGGAAGTTTTGGTCAAGTCTATGGGAGTTGATGGACACCAGACTAAAGAAGACCATAGCCTTTCATCCACAAACAGATGGCCAAACAGAGGTGGTCAACAAGACAGTGATCCAGTTGCTCAAGGGCTATTGCAGCAAGCATTCCAAGCTTTAGGATGAACATTTATGTTATGTGCAACATGCTTACAACCGTGCTAAACATTCTTCTACACAGAGATCTCCTTTTGAGACTTGTTTTGGATTTATACCCAAGTCTCCCTTTGATTTCATCTTTAGTAAAGACATAGCAGTTGATGGACACAATGATGTGGAAAAAGCAACCAATTTCATTGAACATATCCAATAAATTCACCAGGCAGTGCAGGAACAGCTGGAAAAGAGCCAGCTCAAGTACAAGGCAAGGCATGATAAGCATCGAATTGAGCATAGCTTCAAAGTTGGTGATCAAGTCTAGTTGTACATTAGCAAAGACAGAATGTAAGGTGAAGGTAAAAAGTTGAAGACAATAAGGTATGGGCCTTTCAAGATACTTGAGAAAATTTGTCAAAACGCTTTTTGCCTTGATTTCCCAGCTTACATGCACATCTATTCAGTATTTAATATAGAGAACTTGAGACTATTTGAACCCTATTTGATTGAAGATCCCGAAGAGTACAGTCAGTTGCCCTCTATTGATGATCTGTTGCCTGAATATCTCAATGAGTTGCAGGAAGACACAATTCTGGACAGGAAGGTGAGAACTATGCGGAGTGGGGATGTTGAGTACCTGAGAATTGGACTTAATGGTTCAAAACCAAGTAGTGCAAAATGAATAGAGGTTGGACAAGTGAGGAAGTTGTATCCTCACTTGATTGATGCTTAAAAGCCAGCTTTTGGTGGTCCAAAAGCCTTTTTTAGTGGGAAGGCATGATCCAAATGGATCCTAGAATACTCTCTAAGTCTTCAAAATCATTCAAAAGACCAAAACAATTGCATGGGAAGAACTCTTACAAACATCGGAAACCACTATTGGGAGGCGAAAAGCATAAGAAAATAGTGAAAACAGAGCTATCAGCGGCTTGAAAAGTGAATGCATAGGAGCCGTCAGATCTGACTGATCAATGGTCTAGATCCAATCGAAAAATCACAATCGGTAAAGGCTATTAGAGGTTATCGGTAGAGACCATATGGAACTTGTGATGGTGATTGGTGGAATCACCTAGGACCGTCGATCAAGCACATAGATCAACTACCCACGTTGCATCACAGAATCGTAATCAGCAAACACAATGGAGTGAGGCTTATATATATATATATATATATATATATATATATATATATATATATATATATATATATATATATATATATATATATATATATATATATATATATATATATATATATATATGATGCGATTAGCCGGACCTGATGGATATATAAAAGCTATTTTATAAGATTTGAGATCCGTTAGTTGGCATTTTTAATGTATTTCCGTGTATTTCATTTATTAAATATTGAAATTATGACATAGATTTGGCACTATGACATAGGTGTTGTCCTTGATGGCAACTTGCTCAGATGACATATCACAATTCAAACTCACAGAATGAAGAAAGATAGGTATACGTAGGTTCCCCATTGACCAAGCCGCGTGTACATGTAGGTTCGCAGACCAAAAGGTGTGTATAGCGTACACACGCACTTTCATGGAAAGAAAGGCGCGTACATGTTGGAAAAATTAGTTTTCCTCCATGGTATTTTGATCCATGGTATTGGTCCAAGGTATCTTGTTTGAAGTGTTGACCCTAGGTATTTGGTCCAAGGTATTAGTTCTAAATGGTTTTGGTCCATGGTATTGAGTAAGGCCTAAGACTATAAAAGGAGGAGAAGATCATTATGCAAAGGCACTCAAGTATTGAATATCTAATGAAGACCAAGATCTAGAATACAGGTTATTGGGTTATGGTGCATAGCTGGATCTGAATCAAGGATGAACCTTAGCACTTGATGAAGGATAAGATCTAATGATGGGTCAATATCTTAAGGCTTGAAGTGAAGTATCTTTGTGTGGTTTTGATATTTTATCTGAATAACTAGCGCATGTTGTAGACTGTAAATATGATGATCTGGGTATAACTGAAGTCTAGAATTGTTGTAAAGATTAAATCATCATTTATATATTTGTACACATATTCACTTTAGAAAATGCACATATACATGTTGGTTCTGCATACCAAAATAGCGTATACATCTTAAAGTTGATTTGCAGATTTGTACGCAGGTTCGTCTTGAGAAAGGTGCATATGTACACAGGTTCGATACATTGAAGTAGTGTATACCTCATAAAATATGCTTTAGCTACTTCTGGTTGATGTTGCAGTGTTCTATGTTCTGGTTACAATTTTCTGGCTACAGTATTTTAGTTACAACATTCTTAAAAGTGATTGATTGATTCAGTTTTGGTTCGTGCAGAGGAGATTGGTTGATTGAATGATCTTATTGATGGATCTATTCGGAAAATTTATGAAACATGGTCCTTGGAAAAAAAGAGAAGGTTGTATCCTTCTGTAGGTAGGCACCTATGTACTAGTAAACATATTAGCTAGTACAACAGGTAGGGGCTTTTAGCTCCCTTCCAGGAGAAGCTGGAGAATGAGAGAAGGTTGTAGCCTTTTGTAGGCAGAAGGCTACGTACTGGTATAAGACTGCACCAGTACAAAATTTTTAAAAAGAAGTTTCTTATTAAAACGAAGATAGAGATGATTGCAACAGGTGGTTTTCACCCACATTGGGTTCCCACCTTATATCTTGTGTTCATGTGCGTGATTGTTTGTTCTGTTTTTACTACACCTGGTTACTGTTTATATGGTTCTGATGCACTGATTAAAGATCAACATATGATGAATTAACTGAATCATAAGTTTATAGGATATACGCTAGTTGCCTTAAATACAGTTGTGTATACATGCAAGTTCCATTAACTAAAGTAGTGTATATGAATATGTTTATGAAAACGAAAGATTATTGACTTGCTAATACTGATTCACCCCCCTCTCAGTATTATTTCCGGCAATTGGTGTCAGAGTAGGTCCTTCAGAAGAAGCTTGATCGCTTGAAGGAAGATCTATCATCATGAGTAACTACGAAAGAGAAGGATCCATTAGACCACCAAACTTTGATGGGAGCAACTTCATTTATTGGAAGGCAAGAACCATGACCTATCTTGAATCTCTTGGAACCAATGTCTGGGATATCATGGAAGGAGGATATACATTTCTATTAGAAATTCCTACAGATACGACAGGTAAAAAGCAATATGAAACCAATGCCAAGGCTGTCAATACATTATTGGGGAGTCTATCACAATCAGAATTTGTCAAAGTTATGCAACTCAAAACAACCAAAGAAATATGGGAGAAGATCATTCTAAGCTATGGAGGGGACAATCAGGTAAAACGTGTAAAATTTCAAACTCTTAGAATTCAATATGAAACTCTCAAAATGCACAATGCACTACAACAAAACAGGCAATTTGCGCCAGATTTAGCACCAGATTTTAGTGCATTTTTTTCTCAATTGGGATGAGCAGCCTGGCGCTAAATCTGGCTCTATTGTACAATTTTTAAAGCGTCCTTTTTTGCACCAAATTTTGCATCTTTTTTACACCAAATTTTCCATAATTTTTTGCACCAAGATTTTCATTTGGTTTTACAACAGGTTTTGCTTCTAGTTTTGTGCAATTTTTTGCATCTATTTTTGCATCATTTTTTGCTTCCTCTTTTGTGGCATTATTTGCTTCTAGTTTTGTGTCATAATTTGCATCGATTTTTACACCATCTTTGGCATCTAATTGAGTGCCTTTTTTTACATCCAGTTTGTGCTAATTTTTGCATCTGGTCTTATGCCATTTTTTGCTTCAAATTTTGTACTTATTTTTACATGTATTTTTGTGCCAGTTTTTCTCCCTTTTTTTACACCATTTTTTCCATCCAATTTTGCACCATATGTTGAATCTAATTTAGTGTCAAATTTTGCATGCATTTTTGCACCATTTTTTGCATCCACTTTTGTGTTTTATTTATCTCCCTTTTTTGCATCCTATTTTGCACCATATTTTTCATTTAATTTTGCATCATTTGTTTCATCCAATTTAGCATCATTTTTAACACCATTTTTTGCATCCTATGTTGAACCATATCTTGCATCCACCTTTGCATCCCATTTTGTGTCTATTGTTACGTTCAATTTTGAGCCATTTTTTTCGTCTACTTTTGCATTTGTTTTTGCACCAAGTTTTGAATGATTTGTGGCACCTCGTTTTACATCCAATGTTGCATCTCAATTTGCATCCAAATTTGAGCCATTTTCATGCCCATTTTTGCACCATTTTTTCTTATTTTGTGTCGAATTTTGCACCATTTTTTATGTCCAAATTTGTATCTTTTTTGGTATCTAATTTTTCATCTTTTTTGGCTTCCAAATTTGCATCCTTTTTTCTGCCACATTTTGTGTCCACATTTGCATCTCATTTTGCACCTAGATTTTAGTTTGAATTTTCATCTAGTTATGCATCATTTTTGACATCCTTGGTTTCACCCTTTTTTAGTCCCATTTTGCATCTTTTCTTACATCCTTTTTTCATCCTAATTTTACACCATTTTTTGAATCCTCATTTTGGTGTCCATTTTTGCATCCTTGTTTGTGCCCAATTCGGTATCCTTTCATATGCCCTATTTTGTTCCCTTCTTTGTGTCTAGTGTTGCACCATTTTTTGATTTTACTTTAAAACTCTTTTTGTGTCATTGTTTGCATCTTGTTTTGATGGCTAGTTTAACATCCAATTCTAGTCCCAATTTTGCATCCATGGTTAAATCCACTTTTGGCTTCTTGTTTAGAGTTTTACTTTTATTTCAATTTATGACCCCCTCTATGGGTTCATTTTACTAAGTTCATTTACATAGTGAAATATATTAAAGTTTCTAAATATCATTTTGCTATAGGATTTAATCCACGATTAGATGAAAATAAAACCCTCTCAGTTTATCCCGGAAACCTAGGACAAACCAATTAAGAAAAAGGTAGTTATAAGGCTTAGGATTCTTAGTAGATCAAGATGTAGAGTATAGATTAAGAAATAGAGAATGAATTCTTGTGAGTCCTCGCATGCAGGTCTTCTTGGAGTTTTTAGTATAGCTAGGAAGCGCTCCTAGCTAGCTCCAAAGCTTGGTCCTACACATAAGACAGAGAATAAAGCGACCTTCGCAGCATAATATCTTGATAATCAAAACTATCAGAAACGTATAAATATTATTGAATAAATAAATACAAACCAAAATTCCATACATCCATTAGTTAAATAGAAGAAGTAAAGAATGAATAGAAACATATGGAAGGAAGAACAACTGATCTATATGAATAAAGGAGTTGGAGGAAAGTTACAACAATCAGATGTAGTTGCAACAGCACCTCCCCCAACTCATAGCTCCAAAACTCTCCCTCTCAAGATAGATCTCAACAGCATGACAATACAAGAATTCCCATCATTTTTTCAATGGCCAAGCCTCCAATATATAGGAAAGTGAAGGCTATGAAGATTTCCCAAATTCCTCATTAGTTCAATTTGGGAAAAATCTTTTGGCTGAATAATGTTTCCTCATATAAAAATGGCCTTTTCCACTTTTTAGATGTTTTTGTGCTTAGGAAAAAGCTTCCTAGTGCTTTATGGCTCTTTCCCGCTTTTGTATGCTTTTATTTTTTAGGAAAAAGCTAAAGATGAGGATAAAGAGATCACATTCCACCATATGAGTTTCCGAAAGTGAACAAGAGTGTCAAATTCAAATTCTAGTTTGCTTATGTTTTAGTTTTTTCTAATATATATTTAATTTTAGTATCTTTTTATTTTCTAAAAAAATATATTTAGTTTTTGGTATTTTTTTCTATAAGAAAAATTATATTTTGTTCTTATAAAAATGGATTTTAAACATTCCATTCATGCTAAATTTGTGATTTTATGATATGAGTTTAAATTATATATAAAAAAGTAATTCAATTCCATGTGTTGTGTCGTTGACATGGGTGTTATACATCTCTTCCTTGCTAAGTTATGGAATGTGCTTGGGTTTTCTTAATGTAATAAAACTAATTATGTTCTTCATGATATCTTGAAATGTTCATCTTGAACCAGGCTAATAAAACAATAAAGTTAAAATAGGTTTTCCTTTGTCCTTTGTAGATATTTGTCCCCATTAATCTTGATCTTAATAGATTAATTGTCTTATGGTGGCCTTGAGTGGTCACTTCCATTAGTTGCATGCTTTATATTTTTCTGTTAGTGACATTTTTTAGGCTTGATAATATGTTATTTAATTTATCAAAATGTGTTATTGTCCATGTTATTGTTAAATATGTTGGTTTTTGAGCATGTTTTAGCAAAACGTTCCCAAAATGTTTATAGATTGTATTTTATAATGCAATGATTCATTGCTGGATGAAATTGTTTTGGATATTTTTTTAATGATTCATTGATTGATGAAATTGCTATGGATATTTTTTTTAGTATATTAAATTGTATGTGATAAAGTCAAAAATCACCTCTTTTTTAGATTTCCATTGGTCAATTTCCCTTAAGGCCATAAAGTTCCCCATTTGGTCCCAGGTTAAGGAAATATAGGAGTCATGAAGTGGAATTGTCCAAGCACTTAAATCTTGAGACATGTTTTTTTTAGTCACATTATACTTCCTTTCTATGTAAATTCTCGATGAAAATAGTCTCATGGAACATGAGAGTCATCAATAGTAAAGGAAAACAAAGACTCCTAAAAGAAAAATGGTACGCAAAGCACCCATCAATAATGTTGATATAAGAAGCAAAAATATTAAGTGAGGTTCTACCTCATATAATTAGAAAATGGGGGGGGGATTTCCAAGTAGTAGTGATTGATGCTTAGAGATACTTGGGTGGAATGGTTATTATTTGAAATGATCAAGACATCAAGGTTACCAATATGTTTACCTCTTTTCGCATTATGACAATACAAATTTAGTTAATTGACATCAAGGACTACTACCATGTATCCAATGTCTATGACTCCAATATCGCAAATGGAAAACCTCTATTTCTCAATTCTATTTCTAGCACAAGTAATTTATACTCCCCATCTCCATGGATTATTTGGAGTGACTTCAATATTATCAAGTGTCTCGAGTAAAAGAAAGGGTGAATCACAATGTTTAACAAGATATTTTGTAAGCTATACCATTAAAGCCATAAAGTAGTCTCCATTAAAGTTGTCAAGCAATGACTCTCCAATCCACACATGTGGATCAATGAGATGTAATACATGTGTGTGTGGTGACTAACTTAATACACCACTCTAATAACTCCACAAACTTATGTATTTCACTCCGTCACATAAATTGACAGTACTGTGACATAAGTAAACCAAGAGTAGACATGAA
Organism: Pinus tabuliformis; assembly: GCA_031772625.1. Taxonomy (NCBI): domain Eukaryota; kingdom Viridiplantae; phylum Streptophyta; class Pinopsida; order Pinales; family Pinaceae; genus Pinus; species Pinus tabuliformis. The sequence goes on from CM062815.1 coordinate 510,045,067, forward strand.
AGCCTTAGGCAACAAACATTCCCTAGATCCTCAATTAGGTGCTTAAATGATGAAGTGAAAATGCAGGGAGAAAAGAGGAATTCATGATTGAACCATCATAAACATGTGATCAAGTGTGACTAGGAGTCTATATATTCATATATTTTCCAAAGAGGGAGTGAATACATGAGTTACCATTCATTGGCCCTTATTTTTCTTTCTTTTTCATTTTCTTAAATATAGGACTTAGGGAATAAGGTTTTCATAAGTTTGGCACAACTCGTAGATATAAGATTTACATGAATTTTCACTTCAACCTTAGAGTTTAGACTTAGATAAATCAATATAGTGTATCTTTAATGATTTTGGCTTTCACTTTTTGATTTTATTTCATCACAAATGACAAAAGGGGAAATATTTTGCCACAAATCTATGAATGCTTAATCATAAAGGCGTCATGTGATGAAAACAAATTAATGATGTTATTCTCTATGAAAATGATGGGTATTCTTGAGAAAATCTTATGCTTGTGGATGTCTCCTCTCTGGTTGAGAGGGAGTCAGGGTAGACACCATATTATTCATGTGTCATGTACTATGGCCAGGACTAAGAATCGTAAGCCTAGTAAAGACACTAGTATGGAGAATGGTGGATTGGATAAACATCTAGGACCAATATTCTTTGAGAATTTGGACTTTGACTAGGACTAATCGCCATAAGTCAAGTTCATTAATCCATGATAAGAATAGTAATGAGGATTGACATTTCCTGGTGTCAAATATTATGATAGTGGATTAGGAAATGATCATGTAAGGACATACTTGGTGAACATCCTGGTGGGGTAAGTTCCTAGAGAGGTAGTGGTGTCCAAATTTATGCGTCCCAACATTGTGCTCTAGTCTAATGGAGAGATAAAATTGTTATTCAAGGCCTTACTATTTTGACAATGTTGGCTATGATGATGTAAATCATCATTGATGCTTATCAATCTAGATCCCTTCTTATATGAATATTTCAACTTGAGAGTACTTTTTTGTCTCATTATAAGTACCTCCCTAGTTTAGAGGGAGGGTCATCATCTTCATTATCGCCATCATCACCACCATCAATGTCATCATTATTGTCATCATTTCATTATCATCATAATCACCATTCATTTCATCATCATCATTATGGATATTTTCAAAAATTGTTCATAATTATAGGCATCATAAGAAATATCATCAACCTAAAAAATGTTACGAGTGCTCGAAAAGGGTTGTTAGGACACATGATATATGCAAGAAAAATAAAAACTTTATTTTTTAGAGATGATCGATGATCATCATCATTACTACCATTATCATCTTCATTATATTTGTCATCATCCCCATCATCATAACTAATATAATTTTTATCATAATTGTTGTCATATTCATCATGAACATCATAATCATCATTCATGCCATTATTGTTCTTAATGATGACCAAGATTAAAATAATGATAATGATGATCAGATGATGATGACTTGGAAGATGATGCCAAAGATAATTATTATGATTTTGACCATGACAACATTTAAAAATTGGGAAGAATTGCCAAGGTCATTAGCATCATCATCATCATTGTCATTGTAACTCTCATCATCTTTATCATCATTTTCATTATCATAACAATCATAATTCATGTCATCATCATCATATTCATTATCATCATCGTTATAATTACTGACATTGTCATCAGTTGTTCATAATTTTCAATGTCATAAGAAATATCATCAATGCAAAAAATATGATGTGTGTTGGAAAAGGGATGCAAAAGTGAACAAAAACATGGGGGTAAAAATAGACGTAAATTTGGATGAAGAGTGGACACAACATAAGTAGATGTAGAACAAGGCAGAAAAATTGACACAAAAGTGGATGAAAAATTAGATGCAATAGTTGATGAAAACTTGAACACAAAATAGGATTCAAAGATGGACGAAAAAGTGGAAGAAAAAATGGGCACAATAGTAGGCATAAAACTTAGCATGAATTGTGGTGAAACAAATGTGGATACTACAATGAATGTAAAAAAAAAAAAAAAGACACAAACTTGAATGCAAAAAGGAGGAAAAATTGGATGAAAAAAGGGATGTAAACATGGGCCAAACATGGGTGCAATAGTGAACACAAAATTAGTTGCAAAATTGGACGAATCAAAAGTGGATGTAAAAGTAGATTCGAATTGGAATGCAAAAAACATAAACAATATTTGATGCAAACTTGGACACAAAAGAGGATACAAATGTGGATGCAATAGTGGAAGAAAATGTGGGTTGCAACGATAGGCATAAGATATGGCACAAATCATAGCACAAAAAAAGTGGATGAGAAAGTGGATGTAATAATAGACAAAAAAAAAGATGCAAACTTAGATGCAAGACAAGCTGCTATAAGGGATGTAAAAGTGGATGCAAACACCGGTGCAACATGAGAAACAAAATTGGATGCAATGGAAGTACATGCAGAAGAAGATACAAAATGAGGTGTAAAATCTAACACAAAAGTGGATGCAAAAATAGATGCAATGTTTTATGCAAAATAAAATGTGAAGATGGATGCAAATTTGGAAGAAAACGTGGGTACAATAGTAAGTACAAAACATGGCACAAATTGTGTCACAACAAAAGTGGATGTAATGATAAATACAAAAAAAGAAGCAAATGAAGATGAAAATAGGATGCAAAAAAGGATGTAAAAGTGGGGGTAAACATGGGTGCAACAATGGATGTAAAATATGATGCAAAAGTTGATGCAACAAAATTCTATGCAAAAGTAGATGAAATACAAGACACAAAACCTGATGCAAATCTTGACACAAAAGTGGATATAAAAAGGGATTAAAAATAGATGTAAAATTCGATGAAAACCTAGATGTATATGAGGATGCAATCATGGATGCAAATTTAGAAACAAAAAAGGGTGCAAAGGGAGGTGTCAAACTAGGTGCAAATTATGGCACAAGAAAAATGGATGCAATAGTGGACACAATAACAGATGAAAAAGAGGATGTAAATATGGATGCAAAACAAGATGTAAAAGTCAATGCAACAAAAGTAGATGCAAAAACTAGACACAAACCTCGATGCAAAACTTGGAACAAAGGGGATGAAAAAAATATGCAAAAAATGATTTAAAAAATGATGCAAAAGAGGATGCAAGAGATGATGCAAAAGTTGATGGAAGTGTAGGCGCAAAAGGTGAATGCAATAGAGGATGCAAAATATGGTGAAACAAAATTAGGTGCCAAACTTGATGCAAAACATGGTGCAAAGGATGGCACAAAACTTGGCATAAAACGTGGCGTAAAACTTGGTGTAAAATCTGGTGCAAAACCTATTACAATACCTAGTGCTAAACTTGATGTAAGACTTGGTGCAAAACTTGGTGAAAACTTTGCATCAAGTTTTGCACCATATTTGATAAATGAACACAAATAGCACCAAAAATTATCTCCGGATGCAAAAAAGGAAGCAAAAAGGGATGCTAATCACAGGGTTTTGTTGTAGTGATGATGAAAGTATCGCTAGTTACTTCTTACGTATAGATGAGATTGTTAATTGAATGAATAACTTGGGTGAAGAGATAAAAGAAGTTACTTTAGTTGAAAATGTTTTAATATCCCTGTCTACTAAGTTTGAATCAAAAGTATCTTCCATAGAAGAAAAGCAGGATCTTTAGACTATTACTATGACACAGCTGCACGGAATCTTAACTGCTTTCGAAATGAGAAAAGTTGGTCCATCATATATGAGAGAAGCCGCATTCAAAGCTTCAGGAAGAGAAGAAATCAATGAATTAGGACATATTTCAGAAGGAGAGGAAGAAGCAAACATTGTCAAGAACCTTCAACGGGGCTCCAAAAGATTCAGAGGTAAACTACCTCTCAAATTTTTTGCTTGTGCAAGAGTCAGTCATTATGCTACCAAATTTCCTCATAAAGATAAGCTTGATAAAGGTAAGGAATCAACAAAATGGAATAGAAAACAAAGTGTAAGTAAGAAGAGCTACTATACACATGGAAATAGCGATAGTTTATCAAATAGTGATGAAGATGAAAATAGTAATGACTATAGACTTCTAATTTCTTTTGAAGATGATGATTTCTTGGATGCTTTAGATCAAGATGACCTTTAGGAAGAAATATCTAAACCCAAATTTTTCTTAGAAGAAAAGAATATGATTATATATACTCTGACATTCCAACTTGCTGAAAGAGAAAAACACAATGAAAAACTAGAGTGTGAAATTGTGGGTCTAAGAAAGGATATTGAGAAAACAAAAGCTTTTAATCTTAGAATTACTAAAGGATCAGAAACCTTAAATGAAATTATCAAAGTGCAACATTCTCCTCTAATAAAGATAGGTCTTGGATATGCTGAAGAAGCATCCCAAGCACAAAAGCCATCAACCTCCACTAAAAGCTATCTTGATGCAAAAAAGAGCAATGAACAGTTTGACAATCGATAGCAAAGGCATAAAGCAGATCACCAGGAAAATCAGGCTTAATTTACTTCAACGATGAACAGAAGCTACAACCAACCTCAAGTAAATCATACTTAATCTACTTCAAGAATGAATATCAATAGCAACTACAATCACCAGGTCAGTAGATTCGATAATCGCAGGAACTTCTTTAATGGCCAATGTTTTTCATGTCATAACTTTAGACACAAAGCTGCTCAATGTGTTGCTTACAAGACCATCGTGACTAGAGAAGCACAAAACCAAAGGAATGTGACGGGGATGATGAAATGGACCTACAATAACTTTTCTCTTATTGAAAAAGAAATAGAATGCTCTATTTGCAACAATTTTGGTCACAAAGAATCTGAATGCAAGAGTAAATTTCGGCAAACATCTCAGAAGGAGCAAACTTCATTAAATACCAAAATATGGAGAAAGAAATAATCGCAAATAGAAATATGTGGTATAGCCCTGTATGCAGAAGGACAAGAAAATCATTGGTACATCGACAGTAGGTGCTCGAAACAGATGACAGGCGATAAAGAAAAACTTCAGCCATATAATGCCTTAGAAAAGGAAAAGAAGGACTCATTTGGAAATGACAGTCCTGTTGTCATAAAAGGTAAAGGTTCTGTTCTTTTAAAAGAAAAAGTTAAAGATGGGAATGTTATGTATGTTGATGGTCTAAAGCATAACCTGTTGAGTGTCAGTCAAGTGTGTGATCAAGGAAATGAAGTAGTATTTTGATCAAATGGATTTGTTGATCGTGAGCTTGATACAGGAGAAACCATGATCAAAGGTATAAGAACTCCAAACAACTTATACATACTCAAGGGAGGACAAAAACAATGCTATCTAACCAAAAATGAAGAATGTTGGCTATGGCACAGAAGATTGGGGCATCTAAGCTTCTCTCAAATAAGAAAAACAAGAAAATTCCAGGTCGTTCACGATCTTCGTGATATCAACATTCCAGAAAATACAATATGTAAATCATGTCAATTTGGTAAGCAAACCAGGTCGCAATTCCCTGAAAAGAAAGGATCAGCTATTAAGCCTCTTGAACTTGTTCACACTGATTTGTGTGGTCCATCAAGGAAAAAGACACCTCGTCGAGAAGAATACTTTATATTATTCATGGATGATTTTTCCATAATGTGTTGGATAAGACTTCTAAAGCATAAAGATGAAGCATTTGAAAAATTCAAAGCCTTCAAAGCATTGGTTGAGAATGAATCAGATTGCAAAATCAAATGCCTCAGATCTGATCGATTAGGGAAATTTACCTCGGATGAATTTTTTGACTTTTGTGAAGAACATGGAATAAAAAGGAAATTCTCCACTGCAAGGACTCCTTAGCAAAATGGAGTGGTAGAAAGGATGAACAGAACTGTTCAACAAATGGCTCATGCTATGCTAGATGAGTCTGGGACTCTTGCAACCTTCTGGGGTGAAGCTACATTTGTTGTCATCACTATTCTCAACAAAGCAAATGTTCGGGTAAACAGCACTCAAACACCACATGAACTTTGGTATGGTAAAATGCCTACTATAAAATACTTCAAAGTTTTTGGAAGGAAATGTTACATGAAAAGGACTGATGAAAAGCTTGGAAAGTTTGAATCCATAGTAGATGAAGGCATTATCCTTGGTTACTCTTCCCGAAGTAAAGGATATAAGTGTTATAATAAAATACTTGGGAAAATTATTGAAAGTATTGATGTTGTGGTTGATGAAGCGTGCAAAAATATAAAGCAGGTAAAAACTGAAGATTATGAAGAAGATCAGGATTATCCTCCCACATCAAATCAGACTAATTCTAAAGAAGAAACCAATGAAGCACCAGAAGAACAAATAACGGAAGAGGAAAAGACTCCATCCAGGTATGTTCGGAAAAATAATCCAGAGACTCAAATTTTGGGACAGAAAGAGGCAGGGGTATAGGCAAGAAGAACTATTACAGAAGCTTCAAGCTATCTATCATTTCTTTCCTCCATCGAACCTCAAAATGTAAATGAAGCATGCAAAGATGAATGTTGGGTCAAGGCCATGAATGAAGAACTTGAGAAAATTGAAAAGAATAATACTTGGGACTTAGTTCCTAGACCTCATGATAAGAATATCATAGGAACCAAATGGATATTCAAAAACAAGCTGAATGAAAATGGTGAAGTCATTAGAAACAAGACCAAACTTGTTTTTAAAGGATATGATCAACAAGAAGGTATAGATTTTGAAGAAACTTTTGCACCTATTGCTAGACTGGAAGCTATAAGGATGTTCCTTTCTCCTTCTAGTTTTCAGAAGTTCAAAGTATACCAAATGGATGTAAAATCTTCCTTTCTTAATAGAGACTTAGAAGAAGAAGTATATATTGAGCAACCAGATGGATTCATCCTTGGAAAAGATGCAAAAATTGTATGCGGACTCGGAAAGGCTCTCTATGGTCTAAAACAAGCTCCAAGGGCTTGGTATTACCGTCTTGACAAATACCTCCATCAACAAGGTTTTTCAAAAGGATCAGCTAAAAGCAATCTATATACAAAGATTGATAATAATAAATTTCTAATACTTGTTGTGTATGTTGATGATATCATTTTTGGTAGCAATGAAGAAGCAATGAGTCAAAACTTTGCTTTGGTAATGTAGCAAGAATTTGAAATGTCCTTGCTTGGTGAGCTCACATATTTTCTTGGTCTAGAAGTTCAACAAAATAAAGATGGTATTTTTCTATCACAAACCAAGTATCTCAAGCAGATCTTGAAAAAATATGGCATGGAAGATTCTAAACCAGTATGTACCCCTATGGTAATAGGATGCAGTCTCAGCTCAAATGATGAATCAGTAGTAGTACATCAACCAACCTACAGATCCATGATTTTCAGTCTGCTTTATCTAACAGGTACCCGACCAGACATCATGCATGCAGTGGGAATAGTTGGAAGATTCCAAGCAAATCCAAAGTAATCACACCTTCAGGGAGTCAAAAGGATTTTCAAATATCTCTAAGGAACACATAATTTTTGTTTATGGTATCCTAGAGATACAGATCTTACACTTCATGCATATATAGATGTAGATTGGGCGGGAAGCGTTGATGACAAAAAAAGCACTAGTGGTGGTGCATTCTATATCGGTTCCAGATTAGCGTCTTGGTTCAACAAGAAACAAAGTTCAATTGCATTATCTACAGCTAAAGCTGAATATGTGGCTGTTGTATCTTGCTGTGCACAACTCCTTTGGACGATTCAAACATTGCAAGACATTCAGATCACATGTAATCCACCCATCTCCATTCTATGTGATAATAGAAGTGCGATCAGTATTTCAAAGAATCCAGTCATGCATTCGAACACCAAGCACATACCCATCAAATATCATTTTCTACATGAACAAGTGCTTGAACAAAAGGTCAAATTGGAGCATGTTCCCTCTAAAGAAAAAGTTTCTGATATATTCACCAAACCACCGCCCAGAGAGATATTTGAATATCTCAGACAGAAGCTGGGAGTAGTCGATGCATCATCCTGCTATCAAAACTTATCTGTTTCAGAGAAAAGTGGTTATACGTGAGTTTCATGAAGCGTATCCGTGTACATACGTCGGTTTCTGTGGATACAATTGCATATATGTTGGTTGAAGAAAAGCAGTGGGCCAGACTCAGGATGAAAGGAGTGTGATATGAGTCTGACAGTGATCATCTAGCATAGGTTCAGGGGGAGGATATACTTCTAATAATTCATTGTTGGCATTATCTTAGAAGATCTTGGTACAAATTCACAGTTGCTTTTTATTTAGGTGGAACAGGTTCAGGGGGAGATCATGGTTGCTAGTTTGGATGGTGATTGACAGATCCTGCTAATGATAGTCACTGATGACTATCATGGTCTTGTTTCGGAGATTTGATCTCTATGTCATGTATATCTTTTAATGTTAATGTCATGAAAAGACCTATTTTGTCTCCCCACTATGCATGGGATAGATGATGTAATGTTCTTCTTTTGACATGTATAAATAATTGGTATATCCTCACTTGGTTGGGTGGATGAGTCAAACTTGGTATATCCCCACTTGGTTGGGAGATGGATGTATGTATGAGTCATTGGTGACAGGAAGGTCATTTATGATGTATGTATAGAGTCATGTTCTTCTTTTAGAACATATTTTTGCAGACCTTGCTTATATTTACGGGGAGCATGGACTCGAGCATGGAGCTCAATCAACACAATTTAGCATATCAAAGAATTCAACATGTATTTAGGGGGAGTATAACCCTTTTCCCTTGATGAAAAAGGGGGAGAGTGACTTGGGGTGGCCATCAAGTCCAAAGGGAGATATTGTTGGCATTATGACACAGATTTGGCACTATGACACAGGTGTTGTCCTTGATGGCAATTCACTCAGATGACAGATCATAGTTCAAACTCACAAAATGAAGAAAGAGAGGTATATGTAGGTTCCCCATTGACCAAGCCCCGTGTACACTCATGTTCACATACCAAAACGCATGTATAGCGTACACATGCACTTTCATAGAAGGAGAGGTGCGTACATGTTGGAAAACTTAGTTTTGGTCCATGGTATTTGGTCCATGGTATTGTGATCCATGGTATTGGTGTATTGTTTGGTGTTGGTCCAAGTATCTTGTTTGAAGTGTTGACCCCAAGTATTTGGTCCATGGTATTGAGTAAGGCCTAAGACTATAAAAGGATGAGAAGATCATTAGGCAAAGGCACTCAAGTATTGAATATCTAATGAAGAGCAAGATCTAGAATATAGGTTATTGGATTATGGTGCATAGCTAGATATGAATCAAGGATGAACCTTAGCACTTGATGAAGGATAAGATCTAATGATGGGTCAAGATCTTAAGACTTGAAGCAAAGTATCTTTGTGTGGTTTTGATCTTTTATCTGAATAACTGGAACATGTTGTAGACTATAAATATGATGATCTGGGTATAACTAAAGTTTGGAATTGTTATGAAGATTAGATCATCATTTATAGATATGTACGCAGATTCACTTTAGAAAAGGCACGTATACACGCTAGTTCTGCATATCAAAATAGCATATACATCTTAAAGTTGATTTGCAGATCTGTATGCACGTTCGTCTTGACAAATGTGTGTGTGCACGCAGGTTCAATAAATTGAAGTAGCGTATACCTCATAAAATATGCTTTAGCTACTTCTGGTTGCTATTGTAGTGTTCTGGGTTTGGTTAAAGTTTTATGGTTACTGTATTCTAGTTACAACATTCTAAAATGTGATTGATTAATTCAGTTGTGGTTGGTGCAATGGAAATTGGTTGATTGAATGATGTTATTGATGGATCGAGTCTGAAAATTTATGAAACATGGTCCCTGGAAGAAAAGAGAAGGTTGTAGCCTTCTGTAGGCTGACACCCATGTACTAGTAAACATTTAAACTAGTACAAGAACTAGGGGTGTACCTCCCTTCCAAGAGAAGCTGGAGAACGAGAGAAGGTTGTAGCCTTCTGCAGGTAGAAGCCTATGTACTGGTATAAGACTGCACCAGTACAAAAGTTTCTTATTAAAAAAAGATAGAGACGATTGCAACAGGTGGTTTCCACCCACATTGGCTTTCGACCTTATATCTTCTTTTCATGTGTGTGATTGTCTATTCTGTTTTTACTGCACCTGGTTACTGTTTATATGGTTTTGATGCAATGATTAACGATCAACGTATGATGAAGTAACTGAATCATAAGTTTGCAGGATATACGCTATTTGCCTTAAATACAGTTGCGTATACATGGAAGTTCCATTAACTGAAGTAGCGTATATGAATCTGCTTATGGAAATGAAATATTATTGACTTGCTAATACTGATTCAGCCCCCCTCTCAGTATTATTTCCAATAGTATGGGTGCATTTTGGGTTACCCACTTCTATTGTATCTGATCAAGATTCTCGATTTGTTAGGAAGTTCTGGTCAAGTCTATGGGAGTTGATGGACACCAGACTAAAGAAGAGAACATCCTTTCATCCATAAATAGATGGCCAAATAGAGGTGGTCAACAGGACAGTGATCCAGTTGCTCAAGGCTATTACAGCAAGTGTCCCAAGCTTTGGGATGAACATTTATGTTATGTGCAACATGCTTACAACCGTGCTAAACATTCTTCTACACAGATATCTCCTTTTGAGACTTATTTTGGTTTTATACCCAGGTCTCCCTTGGATTTTTTCCTTAGTAAAGACATAGTAGTTGATGGACACAATGATGTGGAAAAAGCAACCAAGTTCATTGAACAAATCCAAGAAATTCACTAGGTAGTGCAGGAACAACTGGAAAAGAGCCAAGTCAAGTACAAGGCAAGGCATGATAAGCATCAAATTGAACATAGCTTCCAAGTTGGTGATCAATTCTGGTTGTACATCAGCAAAGATAGAATGCAAGGTGAAGGTAAGAAGCTGAAGCCAATAAGGTATGGGCCTTTCAAGATACTTGAAAAAATTGGTCACAACGATTTTCACCTTGATTCCCTACTTACAAGCACATCTATTTAGTAGTTAACGCAGAGAACTTGAGACCATTTGAACCTTCTTTGATTGAAGTTCCCGAAGAGAAAATTCAGTTGCCTTCTATTGATGATCTGTTACCTGAATATCTCAATGAGTTGCAGGAAGACACAGTTCTGGATAGGAAGGTGAGAGCTATGCATAGTGGGGATGTTGAGTACCTGAGAATTGGACTCAAAGTTTTGAAACCAAGCAGTGAAAAATGGACAGAGATTGGACAAGTGAGGAAGCTGTATCCTCACTTGATTGATTCTTAAAAACTAAATTTTGGTGGTCCAAAAGCCTTTTTCAGTGGGAAGGCATGATCCCAATGGATCCTAGAATACTCTCTAAGTCTTCAAAATCATTTAAAAGACCAAAATAATTGCATGGGAAGAACCCTTAGAAACATCGAAAACCACTATCTAAAGGAAAAAACACAAGAAACAATGAAAATAGAGGTATCAGCGGCTTGAACAATGAATGCACAGGAGCCATCAGATCTGGTCAATCAACGGTCCAGATCTGATCAGAAAATCGCAATCGGAAAAGGCTATCAGAGGTTATCGGCAGAGACCATACGAAACTTGTGATGGTGATCGGTGGAGTCACCGAGGACCGTCAATCAAGCATGTAGATCGACCGCCCATGTTGCATTGCAGAATCGCAATCGGGAAACATAATGGAGCGGGAATTATACATATATGTGTGTGTGTGTGTGTGTGTGTGTGTGTGTGATGTGATTAGCCGGACATAATGGATATATAAACACTATTTTATAAGATTTGAGATCCATCAGTTGGCATTTTTAATGTATTTCTGTGTATTTCGTTTATTAAATGAAATACAAAGGGGAGTGCCAATGCAATGAAACACGAACCTAAAGAGGTTTGGGATTGAAAATGAATAATATTTCAAATCCACCGAAAGCCATTTTTACGGGAATTTTTAGTGTTTTTACTTATTTCAAAATACAAAGGAAATCCATGAAACAAGTGGGATTTGGGGGAGAACAAAGTTGTAAGTGGTTTGGGCTGGGCTCTGCCCGAGCCCATACATTTTTTGCCATGTCTCCAGGCCGACGAGACAGAAAACCACCCTCATCGGGCGGTTAACCTCTGTATAGAAGGGATGCCCGAAATAGACCACAACTGTTGGATCTAGATTTCCTAGATGAATAGTGGAGATGTGATATTGCTACAAAGGCAAACCTGATAGGAGTTATGAAGCGGATTCATAATATTTCAAATATGATGAACCGTGTTGTGTAGGATTTTCCGTGTTTTTGCAGCATTTCTCTGTGTTAACAGAAAATGACCAATTTTGGGATTTCAAAGGTCCGATGACCCATTCCATTATAGTACAGGTGGCCACCATCCCTGAAAGTGTTTAACAATAATTGCTAATGCTTAGAGGGGGATCTAAGCAGGCAGAGGTTGGGAAGCCAAAGAGCCCGAGAAGGAGAATGAATTCATAATGCAGATTGGCTTTAAAAGCTACAGACCGACAGAAACGAGGCAGGTAGTATTGAAGGTAGTGCTGAGAGAGAAAAATAGAGATAGAGAGCCAATGAGGAAATTTTGTGTACTCAAAAGAGACTTGGGGGATCCAAGTAAATCCTTATTATTTTGCATTTGTTGTGTGAGGCTCAAATTGAGCCCACTATTGTAAAACTTTATTCTGAAGACATAATAGAGAGGTCACCACTAAAGGTTGGACCAGGAGATGTAGCCCATGAGTGTTGGGTGAACTCCTTATTAAAGTTGTTGTGTTTATGTGTGTTGTCTATTATGTTTCTTTTGTTGCTTCATTGTCTATGTATTTTGAAATCTTATCAATCCATTGCACAAAATAACATAGGCATACCCATGCACATGAGTCTGTAATACCTTAATAATTGTCTTAGATCTCATTATCAGATCAGTAGGCATAGTTCAATATTTGATATTAATGAAATGAAGTGTTATTTTTGTTGCACCTCTATATTTATGGTCATATTTGTAATTTTTTGTGTTCCTGTTTAAGTTCATATCGCTCATCTCATTTGGTTTCTTTCACCAAATTGTAGTGGTTTCGCGATTGCAATGCGCCACCATGACCATCACAGGCATTCAACACCTGTGGTAGAGGAGTACTTTCTCATCAATTTAGTGCTCATCCCTAGAAGAATAAATGCTAAGGGTATTTAAATTTTTCGTTGTGGTTTTGTTATTTTTGATTAGTACTCCAAATCAGTGATTTGCATTGATGAATCTGATCTCCTTTATTTTTTTGCAGAGGCTTTCATAGGCCTATGATGTCAATACTAGTTTGAGAGTATTTTCAATCATATTTCTCTTCAACATGTGTACAAAGAGAGGAATATAAAAGTTTATAATTTGCCCCAAGTTGTAATTCTAATGTAGCATGGCAGATATATGATAAAACAAATAGAAATAGGAAATTCCAAAATATTACCAACCTTCTTTTCACGAATTAGTGATAGGAGCAAGAAATGTTCTTCTAAGACATTTCTTATATTGGATCAAAATGCATTTGTTAACAATATTGATCAATATATTTATTCTATTTTTCAAAATTAAAGTCATATCTATAACAAAGAAATGATATGCATCCCTTGAGTGAATAATTGAAGCTTTTATAAATAGACATTTTATATTTGAAAAGTGTAATTTTATAATTTTTCTGAAGAAGTGATTAAATTATCATTTTTATTCGAAGGTAAAAAAGAAAGCTATTCCTTCTTGGAATTAAGATTCTTTGATCTTATATTTCCCCCATAATTATTTGAGAATAGAAATAAAAGTATTAAAAGTATGATTGTGAGGCTCACTATAATGCTATTCAATTCAATTTCAATGTGGATAATCTACTTGACCAAACCACCTTTACATCTTTTTGGGTTCGGATTTCTTGGGTTCAATTATGTTGATACTATTATTATAGAGTTATTTGCACTTTTCATAGCTTTGAGGCTCTATGTAAACTCATCTCCTTGAGTTCTAATTTTAGATTTCCATTTAAGTAATAACTACATTAAGTATTTGGTTAATTATAAAAAATAAATAAAATGAAAACACTATTAGGAGAGATAGTTGGGATCAAAGTCACCATAACTAGAAATACGATTTTAAGTTATAAAGATAACAAAACCTTTTATTAATCAATTTTAAATGTAATACTAAAGAACCTAATAGGCCTTGTTAATTTATTCTCACAAGAATAAATTTGATACATTGAACATCAAATGAATGTAAAATTTACAATTGACAAGTAAATTTTGGGGAATAAAAACATATTTACTAATAAACCAATGAAAAATTCATTGAACTTGAAAAATGAACTTGGAAGGATTCCAAAACTCTTTACAAGGGGGTCATTTATCAACCTTGACTAGTGATATCATGTTTGGAATGCTTGTTAAAATGGAAAGAGTAAGGGAATGCTTGTTAAATTAGAATGAGTGAAATAGAACGTAACTCTATTGTTTTTTATAGGACATAAATAAAATTTATATTAAAATTCAAAGTTTACATAGGTTTTGATTTTCTAGGAAAAAAATTATTTGTTTAAATCATCATTTACATTTAGGGACAATATGACCAAGTTTACCACACCTATAGAACTTAACAGTTTTCTTATCATCCTGAAAATGTTTTTCTTCTTGACACCTTGATGATTATTACCTCATTGCCTCTAGCTTATTTCTTGCCATGAACTCTACTACTTTTTCGATTCCTGGTAGACTCTGCTTGAGAATTTTGTTATTTTTGTGGAAGACACAAAGTCTCAACATTGGAATTGGGAAGTAACACCTTCCCAAAGGCTTTATTTCTTTATGCAAATTTCTCTACATGTTTATCAAAGGTCATGGATTTCATTTGTTCAATAGCTTGAAGAGACTTTGAGAAGTGTGAACATGTGGGGTATAGGGATTTAATGAATGCAGTGAGTTGCAAATAAGCTTCAACACCAGTGGAATCAATGTCATGATAAATGGCTGTAATTTCTTATGCTAACTTCATTGGATCATTATCTTTCACTCCTAAATTAAATAGTTTCATCAATAATTGTATGTGTTATAGAGTTAGGAGAATTCCATGATACAAATGATGTGATTTATGTGTATTATTAATTAAATTAAGGTTACATTTATACTTGAAAGAGATTGTTGTGTATCCATAATTGGAAATACCTAATTTATAACCATATCTCTAACCATAACTATGTTATCCCTAATCATAACTATGTACAAAATCCTAAAGGATTTCAACATTTCCCCCCTTAATCCAAAGGGACATGTGACATACCATGTAAGGACCTAAATTTTTCAAACTTTTTATGCCTTAATACCTTCCTAAAGATATATCAATTTTGTTATGAAGTTGGATAATGTGCCAAATGAACTGTTTTGGCCTCTACAGGATGTCGAATCAAATGATAGTTAGTGTTAATATGTTTCGTTCGATCATGAAACTTTGGATTCTTGGCCAATTGAATTGCAAAAGGGTTGTCGAAAAATAGAGTTTACAATTTTGCTTCTCTTTGCAAATATTCAAGTATTTTCCGAATCCAAATGATTTCCTTAATGGCTTGAGTTGCTGCAACATATTTGTCTCCAGTGGTAGAGTTAGTAGTAATATATTACTTTTGTGATCTCCATTGGATGGATACTGATCGAAGATTCATCAAATAACTAGATGTAGAGACACCATTGAAAATCAGAATATGAATAACTAGCAAGATGGAAGTCTAAAACTTTGGTATATTTGATGTCGTAAGTTTTTGATCCTTTTAAATATTTCAATACTCTTTGTGCTACTACCGAATGACCTCACAAGGATGATGCATAAATTTGTAAAGTATTTCCACAACGAAGGTTATATGGGGACAAGAAATAGACAAATAAATCAAACTTCCAACAAGTTCATGTAATTTGTTGGATCTTCAAACAGTTTTCCTTCTTCTGAAGCGAGTTTCAAATTCTACTCCATTAGTGTAGCAATAGGATAAAAATCCATCATACTATATCTATTCAAAAATTTACCAAAATATTTCTTCTCAGAAATGAAAATATGTTGTGGGTTTTGATCAACTTCAATTCCAAGATAATAATCAAGTAAACCTAAATTTGTCATATCAAAAACCTTTTTCAATTCCTTGTTAATAAATGACATGTGTTCATCATTGTTTCACGTGATCATTAAATCATCAACATATACAACTAGATATACAATTGATCCTCCAACCTTCAAAATGTTTATAATTTAACTTAAGCATATGTTAAGTTAGTTTGTCATACCATTCTCATGGAACTTGCTTCAAGCCATACAAAGACTTCATTAGTTTTCAAACCTTTTTTTCTTCAATTTAATAGAAAAATCTTCTGTCTGAAACATGTAAACATATTCTTTCAAATCTCCATTTAAAAGGGAAGTTTTTACATCCAAATGATGAATTTTCCATTCCTTCTAAGCTGCGATATAAAACAAAAATCTAAGAATCTCACATTTAGTTGTAGGTGAAAATGTCTCTATATATTCAATACCCTCTTTATGTGCATATCCCTTTGCTACAGTCTTGCCTTGTGATTATCAAGTGAACCATCAAATCTATACTTAATTTTATAAATCCATTTGCAGTGAATCGGTTTGCTGCCAATAGGAGGACCCACCAGCCTCCATGTGTCATTTTTATGAGAGAATCATATTCCTTTTGCATTTCATCTTTCCAATAATCATAACTCACAACTTCTTCAAAACAAGTAGGTTCACAATCCTCATAAAAATTAAATTCACAATGAGAATAGTTATCTGAGGAGGTTCTTGTGTTAAAATCATCATATTTCTTTGGAAATTTTTGAATACAAGTTCATATTCACAAAGGTTTTGTAGGAAGTTTATCATCCTCTTCATTTTTCTTAGTTCTTGCCATCTCTATCTCGATCATCTCTATTTTTCTCTATGTCCCTATCATCTCTATTGTCCTCTCTGTCCCTGTCATTTCTGTAGAAACACTTGCATCAACCAATTTCTCTTCAGAAGTATAATTATCATCATTAAGAGAAGGAGAATCCACATACTAATCTAATATAGGAATCCCCCCTTTAGGGTGTGGAAGGATATTATCTGATTGCTAATAAAACTTTTGAGCCAAAATTTTTTCTATCTGATTAAGTTCTTTATCAATAGTGAGAGAAGCTTTATCAAATTCAAGAAAAAATACATCTGTTCACAAAATAAACTTCTTGTTCTCTTCATCATACAATTGGTATGCCTTAGAAGTCATAGAATACCCTAGAAATATAAATTTTCTGCTTCTTTCCATGAACTTATTTCTTTGATGTTTAGGAATCAAAGCATAAAATTGAGAACCAAAAATTCAGAAATGTTTAACAAGAAGAAGACAATTATATGACATTTCATATGGAATTTTTTTGTTCATCATAGAGGAAGAACATCGATCTCTAATATATGATGCATAGAGAATTTCTTGTCCCCAAAACATCAACTTTAAATTCTTAAAAAACATCACTGAACTTACCATATTAAGAAATGTTCTGTTTATTGGTTCTGCAACAGCATTTTGTTATGGATTGTATGGTATTGTCGTCTGGTTTTTGATGCCATTCTCTTGCAAATGTTTTTCAAAAACATGTGAAGTATAATCTCTCCCATTATCAGTTCTTATCTTACCAATATTAAGTTGAGCCTCATTTGTAATCAAGAGATGAAATTTCATAGACACATCAAGAACTTCTGATTTTCTTTCAGTAGATAAACCCAACACATCCTCGAACAATCATCAATATAAGTCAGTATGTATTTATTTCCATTTACAGTTAATACAGGCGTAGGTCCACATAGATCAAAGTGTATGAGACTTAATTTCCTTGTAGCTCTAGAAGTAGAATTCTGAAAACACTATTTGTGACACTTTCCCAATATACAAGCATTACATGGGGTGAATTTTCTTGGAGCTATTTGAATTCCTTTAATCCCATGTTGTCTCATAATGATAATGCTTTCATAATTAATATTACCAAAGCGTGCGTTCCATAACAATGATGATGATAGTGTATCATTTTGCTAAACCAAATAATTAGTGTTCAATGCAACATATCACATAGATTTCAGCTTCAACAATTTATCTTTTTCCAGACCAGTCATTACAATTTTATTGTCAGATGCTCTTCGAATTTCTAGTTTACCATCAAATATGTGAATGGAATGTCCCTGCTACATTATTTGTACGAGAGATAATAAATTCCTTTGGGATTGATGAATGCAAAGAACACCATTCAAAGTGTAATCAGAAAGTCCACAAATATTTAACTGAATAGAACCAATACCTCATGGTTTAGTTTGAGGCTTATCAACAAAATACACTACTCCATCAATATTATCACTGAATTGTTCAAACAAATCTCTTCTAAAGGTCATATGAAAAGTGGCACCTATGTCTAAAATCGAACTGCCATGCCATGAAGAAAAAGAGGTACAAAATATATCTTCCATGTGAAAATTACAATGAGAAACCACATAATCTAAATTCTCATAAGATTGTCCTTTTTCTGGAATTATTTGATCTTTTTTTCAAGAATTCTTTCTCTTCTTTCATTACTTTTATGCCAGAGAATTCTAAAATTTGCAGTAGTATGTCCAATTTTACCCCATCTAAAAAATTTTACGGCTGGTTTGTTAGAAAAAATTCTTTGTTTATCACTCCGTTGTCTATCTCCCTAAATATTTCTAGCCCCCTACCTGTATAATTATTCCTTCCTCATCCTCTATCACCCTTATAATCTCTGATAGATTCTTCTTGATGTTTTTGGTCTTTTTGAGTAAGACATATGGTTTTAGTATTAGTATTATGTAATGTTTCTTTCTTTCTAAAATCCTTCTCTCTTAGTGCAATTTTCCCTACCAATTTGTCAAAATCCAATCTTTTAATTTCCCACTAGCTTGGAGAGATTCCAAGTATTGTGAATAACTAGGGTAAAGAGATTTTATAAAGGGAGTAAGTTGTAGATCAACTTTAACTCTAGTAGATTCAATTTCATGATTGATTGTTTTAATTTCAGAAGCAAGTTTTAACAGACCCTTATCTTTCATTTTTGTATTAAATAATCACAACAATAAGTGTATTATCTCGAATTCAGAATGTGAATCATAATTCTCTTTTAATTTTCTTATGCAATCATATGTTTTCTTACTTTGAATAATATATCTTCTTACCTCTTCTAAGACAGAATTGGAAATTAAGGCATAAGCCTTCTTATCCTTACGTTGCTAGATCACTAATTGTTTCTCCTCATGAGGGTGATCTGATGCATTCTCTTATTTTCCTTCACAGAATCCTCCCACACATCATTAACAATAAATGTATTATAAACCTTCCTAAATTGTTCCTGGTAATTTTCCTTCCCAAATCAAACAACCCAAATGAAAGATACCAAGGAGTTCATATTTTGTAGATAAATTTATAGAACTACCAAAAATCATTATTTTCACCATGGGCACAAAACTAATTTAAAAAAATAACTTATGTTTCAATCAAATTTTTCTTATGCTTCACTCATAACCACAGGAAAATATTTCTCTTAAAAATACTATGTTTTAACTTATGGATTCAACAATGTTCACCATTTTTGTCTCAAACACAACTAGGCACAAATTTCTTTGAAAAAATTTTGTTCTATGTTTTAACTTGCAAATTCAATAGCCACAGGTGATTTCACCTGTGCATGGCCCATCTTCAAATCACGATCACACTAGGGAGTCTTTGCTCGGCCTACCCACCATGGGGATCACTATTGCATGATCAAACTATGAATACCTACTTCAAACTTAAAGAAAAATAGACGCAATTAACCATTCAAAGTTCCAAAACAACCACGGAGACTAGTGGGTACCTTCAAAGTTACGAAAGAGGCTAAAATTTTAAATACCTTCAGGAGAAGAGTCGACGAATTTCGCTTCAGCACTTGCCTTTCACTCAAGTCAAGACAAGAGTACAGACTTATATTTTTTCCCCGTGTTTAACCACAGTTTTATTCAGCACTTGTCATCTTCTCCAAAAAAAATGTTGATCACTCCATGCTACCAGGTCACTTCACATTAATGAAGTTGGAATCAATCTCGATAATGGAGTTCGATCCAGGATCTGATACCACTGTTATAGAGTTTGGAGAATTCCATGCTACAAACATTGTGATCTATGTGTATTATTAATTCAATGAAGGTTACCTTTATAATTTTAAGAGATAGTTATGCCTCCATAATGGGAAATACCTAATTTATAACAATATCCCTAATCAAAACTATGTACAAAGTCCCGAATGTTACAACGGTATGATTTCTAGTTCAAAATAGGAGTCTTAAATTTATTTTAATTTATTTAATGCTTTAAATATTGTGGTGCTCGAAAGAATATGTCGACTTACCTCTTATGTTACAGAAGGAGAAACCAAAGCATATGTTTTTTTGTCTTTACTCTTTCAAACTATAAGTTTTTTTCATCTTTAGGATGTTCTGGTTCACTTTTATCCTTTCGTTCATAAACATCTTCCCATAAAACATTAAAAATAATAATATTTTTAACTTTTTGAAACCATTCTTGATAATTTTCCTTCCCACTAAGAACAACACCTACTCTAGAGGTCAAATAATTCATACTTGCAGTAATATTTGGCATCCAATCAGTACTAAAGAACCCTCAACAACTTTTGTTAATGTTTTAAAAGCACAAAACTAATTGCATTCTTCTAGCATGGAAAATCAAAACAAAATTCATCATTATATAAGTCGATAGATGTACTGGACGTATTAGCATTAAGTTCTCATGACAGGAATGATTAGAAATGTTGTAACAATTATAAATTGCAACATTTGCAAATATGTAATTTAATTTTAGTACCATACATACAGCATAGCATGGTGTAAGACCGAAAATAGTTCATGGTGATGTCATGAAATAATGAAATTAACTAATCGATTAGATAAACAGAGACAATATTTTAGAGGTCCCTTCAATGCAGTCTAAAATAACGCAAATCGAGTGCAGAGAAGGCACTACAATCCTACATACATTAGAAAAAATTTCTCGATGGTTTCGAGTTTCCACTAGTAGCCATACCTCCTCCTATGTAGTCTCAACAATGACTTCTCTACTTTTTACATTCCTTGGGGTTGTGCCAATTCTCCAATTAACCTTTCCAATTCTCTGATGTGCTAGTTGCTTCACAATTTTTACATTAAAACGCTTTGACAACCCTTCTAATACTCTATAGGTTTCTCATGCGTCCACACTTTTTTGCAGGATGATTGCAAACAACAAACCTGGGATGTCTATAAAGCGATTAAACGAGTAATATTAGATCACTTTGTTGAATCATAATGTCCATTGATAATGTTCGACTCCTAGGAGACACACCATCAAAACGTGGAGTTCATAATTTCACCAGTGCTCCAATACCATTGTACAAAACGTGGAGTTCATAATTTCACCAGTGCTCCAATACCACTGTAGGTAGGCTCGTGAATAAATTCCACAACAAAAATTTATGTATTTAGATTGAAACCAGTTATTTATATGAAGGAGAAGTAGGTAGGAGAGAATTATATATCAAATAATTCTTGATAACCTATTAACGAGAATTAATGTTATCATCTAATTAATTATGTGCAATACAATACCGAAGGATTAGTTTAACACTAACTTGGTTGGTTATTACAAATATTTCCCTCTCACTTTTAGTCGTAAATAAAATATTCCCACTTCCATGTTAAATCCCATAATTTTATATCAACTTTGAAGAGATAAAGTAATTAAAGATAAAAAATGTGACATTATCTCTTTAAGGAAAATGCATAATTAAACTTTAAAAAATATTTTAATAAAGGACTTATAAAATTTTTGAGCATCCATGTTAATTAATATTTTTTGATATCAACTTCATACACATATATGCATGTTAATATTTAAGGATAACAAGTCATTAAAATAAATAAATAAAACTTATTTTTCCTAAGATAGGGAGATGTATAACCCATTTGATTCTTAATATTAAATTAAAGTATGGAATATAATAATAATAATAATAATAATAATAATAATAAATTTAATGTGAGTTATAAATAAAATATTTCAATATGTTGAGCTAAGTCTTATTGATGATGACTTGGTTTTCATCCACCAAGACTAATATGGTCAATGGGACCTTAAAAAGGTGAGAGATTAATTGAGATTCATTAACATTTTATTTATATGCTTGAAAAAAGTGAGAGTAACATAACTAGATCACCATAGTTATGTTGGCATAAAGAATCAAGGAGGTTAGTTGTGTGATAAATATTTTGAAATGTAGAATAGATGTGAATAAAATATTGACAATCAAAGAGGAAGTCCTCCCCATCTTCAACCCTCTCAGTATCACATATCTTATAGTCTTTCATCCCATAGAATTTTGGGAATTGAAAAATATTCAGTTTCCCTTTGGAGCTCATGAGAACTAGTTCTTATCTATTTTTTTTTATTTTTTTTTATTTTTACACTAGTCAAGATACATAGATAATTTTGGCTTTTAGGATTGGGGTTGATCTTTCCTTTTCCCCTATAGCTCTTTATCACCCCCCAACATATTCTTAAGTTTGGAGGTAACAATATTTATAATGTTATCCTTTTCTTTAGTATGATCTTATCCTTTATCCTCCAATGGTCTGGCAAACAATTCACATCCTTATGGCATCCTCAATGTGAGTAGAGGGTGGGGATTTTGACTAGAGTTAAAGAAATTTTATGAAACTTCTTGTTCTCCATGTTGAATAACTTCTTCTTGTAGATGAGATACCTATTCATAGCGATGACTTCAATATGGAAAATGTATTGACAACAAAAAAATATTTTAGTGTGGACAATATGGTTCATAAATAAAATATTTAGATAGTCATACCAAGTAAAACTACTTCAAAGTCAATTACCTATATATATGATATATCCTTCAAAAGGAAAATGAAAAAAATTTGTAGTTATGATTAAAACATTTTACATAATTTTATTGTTTTACTTTTTTGAAATTTTCAATAATAATTTGTTAGTCAATTTTATTTTAAATCCCATATATATTTAGTTTTATATCTAGTTTTTTTTAATTATTAAGAATTGTTTTATTAAAATAATGAAAATTTTTAATTATTAAGAATTGTTTTATTAAAATAATGAAAATAAAATTATATTTAGATTTTCAGATTGTAATCGTGTTGTGTATACGGGTTATATATTTTTATTAACAAAGTTGTAAATTATAAATTTAGAAATAAATAGATTGATGAGATAATAGCATATCCTTTATATATAAAGGAAATTAAAAATAATAAAATGTTTAATTTCAATGTGAATATGTTTATAATTTATTTTATAAATTAAAAATAAAGAAATAATAAAATGTTTAATTTCTGTGTGAATATGTTTATATTTTATTTTATATGTTTATATTTTATTTTATGTAAAATGAATAATGACACAAAATTGTTTAAAAAGGGATATTTTCAATGTAACAATTTGGGCGCGTGTTAATAGTTTTAAATTGTATTTAAATGAATAAGATATAATCTAAACCCATATAAAATATAAGCCGATAAAATGTAACGATTTGGTTACATGTCAATAGTTTTAAATTGTATTTAAATGAATACGCTATAACTTAACCTATATAAAACATAAGCCGATAAAATGTTAAAATATTGAGTTAGAAGGGGTGAAAAATAAATTAAAATTAAAAATTAAATAATCATTTTAAATTATAAACTTTATCTTATTAATTGATAATAATTATGAATTATGTAATAGGTTTTTCTTATGTGAAACATTATGTTGGATATTTTTTTCTTATGTGAAGCATTATCTTGGATATTTATTATTATGTAAAATGTAGTTTCATCTTTTTAGTTTTTCAAGGTGGTCATATGGCAGGTAAGGAAGGTTATGGAGAGTTATATTGGTATGTGGTAAGAAGTGGATTTATTAATATTATTTAAAAATTTATGGTTAAGGGATTATATTGAAGTATGTTTGAGGAATTATGCAAAATATTGTTCTCAATATTTTTTTAATTTTAAGGAAAATGTATTGTTACTATAAACTTTCTATCTAATGGGTTCTACATGTTGATTCATTTCCCATAAAATAATAAGGAAAACTTACTAGTAATAGTACAAAAGAGAATTCATAAAAGTTTTAAGGGAGTTCTACTAATAGTAGTTTAAAAGCAAATTGATAAGATCTTTACTTGAGCTTTCTTTGATGGGGTCTCACAAGGAATCATTCTGTTAGATTTAAGGTGAGATGGGGAGTGTGAAACAGTTATGCCAAATTCATGGCACTAGAATTTTTATCATTACATTGTAATAAAAGATCAATTAAAATTCTATAGGTGTTTGGTGATTCAAAGGTTGTCATCACATGCCTAAAATTGTAATCAATATTGTCACAATGTCTTATGTAAGATTTGAGAGTGCTTTCAACCATATCTCTCTTCAAAAAATATACAAAGTATACAAAGAGAGAAATATAAAAGTTTATAGTTTACCAAAAAATGTAATTCTAATGTAGTGTGGTAAGTAGATGATAAAAGAAAATAGGATTGAGACATTCCTAAATATTATTAACTTCCTTTTCATGAATTAGTAATAGGAACAAAAAATGCTCTTTCGAGGTCTTTCTTCTATTTGATTGAAACTCACTTGTGAGCAATATCAATCAATGTATTTATTCTATTTCTAGAAAGTAAATTTATATCTATAACAAGAAAAGGATATACATCCCTGGAGTGGATACATAAAACCATGAGCAATGAACTTTTTATATTTAAAAAATGTAATTTTGTATATTTTTTTAAGAAGATAAAATTATGATTTTTATTCTAAGGTAAAAAAATAATACTTTGAAGTAATATTCTTCCATCTTATCATTCCATCATAATTATCTGAAATTAAACACCAAATTATTAAAAATATCATAGTGAAACCCACATATTTAACACAATAAATATTTATAGAGTAATAATGTGATACTACTTTTTACACAATAAATATTTATAGAGTAATGATGTGATACTACTTTTTACAAACACCTACAATATGTTTTATGAATTATAAAAGTATAAAATATGTTTTATGAATTATAAAGATATAAAATATGTTTTATGAATAATGAATTTTTTATTAATTATAAAACTATAAAATTCATTTTTCAAGGTAGATAATTACCTTCTGTCACACTCCTTTCTCAACTAAATAAACATAGCAGTAAATTTTTTTTAAAACTTATGGTCTGAATGTTATATCCTACACCATGCTTATAAGTTAATTTTCCACATATTACTATATGCTACTTTATTACACTATATTGCCATTCTGTACTAGCTCATGCGCTTTATCTATTGGCATTTGGTCAACCCTTACACTACACATGGTTCACAATTGATAAAGTGATATAATTCGATCATGGCAATGGCTTGGTTATTAACTTTAAGGTGTGTAGCGTTGATATAACTCTGATGTGATATGATTGTTGACATTTGTGCCTAACCCCTAAACCCTTACCCAGCATGTCGAGCATTTACTAATCTCGGGGTTTGGAAGTCCGGCTGCGGTCTCAACGGGATTAACTCATCTACCGCATTGATAATATCAGCTCACAGCTAGCCGGGTGGCATGGCCGGTACACATAGCCATGTGACACCTCGGCCTTGGAAACCTTGGCCTTCCCGCTGCTGCTTCCCGCCTCATCTGAATGGTTCAGATCCCTTGGGACGATCGGAGGGTGGAGGTTTATTGGAGGGTTTCGAGTCATTACTTAAACTCCGGAAATCCAGGTCAAAGTTCATTTGTTTGCTTTACACGTTCAGTCTGGCTCTCTGCCGAGCCCCAGGTTCGATCTTCTCCGGCTTACAACTACCATCTGCAACACCTTCAAAGGCCGTGGAGGGCCAGTTTCGACTTTGCTCAGGTGATTCATACCCTGCAAATCCTTGAATGACATTCCTATGATTTCATATATGATGGTTTGATTAATGTATGCCTTCTCCTTGTAGGTGAGATCAGATGGGATTGTTTGATCCGGTCACGATGTCGAGGTAATGGTTCGACAACCCCAACCTACCCGGCGGATACAGGTTGGTCCTCCATACTTTATTGTTTTCTTCTGTTATGGGAGCTCGGAGTATCCTGTTCTGAGTTATGGTTTCCACATTCATCTACAGACCGCCGTGTTGTTGGCTCTGCACTTGGGTTCGTCGAGGTATTCTCCAAGAGAACCCTCGAAGTTTCATTATAAATGATAAATTAGTTGTTGGAAGTCTCTGGGAGTTCGATTACAGAGGGACCCCGAGTATCGTCTCTAACTCCTCATGGGTCAATATGGTTTTTTTCTTTAAGCTGTCGGACTAGGGTCTTAGATCTTTGTGTAAACTCCCCGCTTTGGCCTCTGGCCGTAGACTTAATTTATAATTGACGGCACCAGGTTCTTGTTATATGTTGTTTCTATTCTTACTGTATATGTATATTGCTCCATGTCAGAGGTATAATACTGTGTCCTGTTAATGGACGATGCAACAGGAACTTGTGGTTCTATTCGGCTTCTCAGAAGGCATAAGTATTTCATTTTGATCTATGTTTGTAAATATTTATCTGATACATGCCATTTCGGCTTATTGATATTTAACTGTCTGTACCTTATATTTGCTCTGTATATATAGACGCTACAATGCTACTGAACTCATGCTTTTCGATTGGCCTACATATATGTTCGATCTTTAGACATAGATTCACCTATATTGCATGTGGTTCTGGTTCTGTTAGTTTAATATGGATGCTCTCGATACTTTGATACGATGCTATTTCCGTTTGGTTTCTTTTGTTTATGCATATCAAAATGCTCAGAAGTATGAGGTTTCCTCGGCATGAGGGTTTATACGAGGTTGGGGGTTTATTCTCCAGCCGTCGTTCCTCATTAAGAAAATAGCTTCACTGTTATTTTATGGTAGAACTGTGATGGAGTCGCACAGTTTCACATTCAAGGACAAAGTCCCGGGTACTAAGAGACAATTCTTTATTTAACTGGGTAACTGATTTGTGTTTTATATACCATGTTTATTTATGTATATATCGGCATACGCTTTTCTATTCTGTTTCAATGGTGCATTCCGGCTACAGCCGTGACCCTTCTCCGAGATCTGGGTTGGTCCAGACTCGTATTTCATGGTTCCTAAGATGTAATAATAGTTTCTAATTCAGATATCTTCAGCCATATGTTTTATTGAACATAGCTCTCCTACATATATATATATATATATATATATATATATATATATATATATATATATATATATACTACCATGGTTATTTCTGTCTATTCGTGCCACACACTGCACCTCCAGCAGACATATAATAACTCATCTAGACAGAGAATAAACTAACTTGTTATTACAGAAGTCTCTCGGGTATTCTGTACTGCTAACCACTCATATGTTTATTACTGACACTCGGTTTCTATACCCAGTCTATCAACAGTTAGCTTTTATCTTTACCACATTTATACAGGTCCAAATATACTATAACAGAACTACGAACTATAGCATATCTGGTTTAGATATTGTAGTCCTTTATAAGTATTTCTCTTTAATGCAGAAGGATTCTGGAATTAGAACCCATACCTGGTTTGACAGAATCACAATCAGATACTCAAGCAGTCACCTGTGCTTCGATTCTGCTCGTCCACCCAGCCATGAGTTCCATCTTCTGACGGAGTTCTCTCCCCCGAGCTATCTTGCAGGCCTCCAGCCCTCAACAAGATCTGAGCACCTAGTGCCTGGTTATCTGGTCCCTACCAGACTTAACAAATTTTCTTCCGTATATCCTCTTTTCCTTCACATTTGTCTCTGGAAAAGAATCACTTTCTGTCTGTCCCAACAGCACAGAACTTCCTCCCTACACCCAGGACTTTTCCTGTTTGGGAGGGCAGTTCAAATCAGTTATGACAACTGATTTCCTTTCTTTGAAATACACCTCCCAGAGGCTGCCAACATTTCAAGAAAATATTCCATTTATTTAATAATGTAGTTTATCACAGTTTTTCTTTCCTTATAAACATGAACAACAACTAATTGTCTTTTTACCACAGTAAAATCCACATTTACATTCTACTGGGGCATTACATCTCCCCCTCCTGAGATTGGACATCGTCCCGATGTCCGTTTCTCTTAAACAAATTCGGGTAAGCCTTTTTAAGGAGTTCCTCATCCTCCCAAGTGGCCTCTTCAGGCCCGTAATGATGCCACTGCACCTTAGCTTGGATGATAGCCCGTTTCCGCAGCTGCACTTCTCTCCGGTCGAGAATGGTCAGTGGTTCGACCAGAACCTCGCCTTCCGGCTCGACCTGCGAAAGCAACAGATTTAGTTATTCACTGTTTAAGAATAAAATTTATTCATAATGACCAACTTTAATTCTTACCCGAATTCCTTGCCATTGAATCACATGTTTAGGATCGTAGACATATTGTTTTAATACGGAAACATGAAAAACATTGTGAATCTTAATATGGCTTGGTAGGGCAAGCTGATAAGCTACTGGCCCCACTCTTGCCAGAATTTGGAAAGGTCCAAAATAGCGTGGTGCCAGCTTGGCACATCCACTCCACTGCAAGGCACTTCTTCTGGTTTGAATCCTTACGAAAACATGGTCTCCGACCTGAAATTCCTTGAACCTTCTCTTTCGGTCGGCAAAACTTTTTTGTCTGTCCTGAGCAGCCTTTAAATTATTGCGCACCTTCTTCACCATGTCTTCCATCTCTTTGAGCATATCCGGGCCCAATCTTAATCTATCTTCAGGTCCACCCCAACTTGAGGGTGTGCGGCACTTTCGCCCATACAGAACCTCAAAAGGACTCAACTGTGTTGATGAATGATACCCGTTATTATACGCGAATTCAACCAGATGGAGATATTCCTCCCACTGGGTTGGCCGCATCATAACACATGCCCTCAGCATGTCCTCCACCACCTGGTTTACCCGCTCCGTCTGCCCATCGGTCTGGGGATGGTAGGCTGTACTAAAGTTCAGCTGTGTCCCCAGTTCCGCAAACAATGTCCTCCAAAAGGCTGATGTGAACTTAACATCACGATCCGAGATTATCACCTTCGGAAGTCCATGCAACTTAAACACATTTTGCATGAAGATATGAGCAATTTGCACAGCTTTATACGTGGACTGAACCGGTATGAAATGTGCTGCCTTACTTAATTTATCCACTACTACCATAATGGAATCATTATTTTTCCTTGTTCGGGGTAATCCAGTTATAAAGTCCATGGAAATGATCTCCCATTACCATTCCGGAATGGGTAAGGGTTGTAGCAACCCTACCGGATGCATATGTTCAGCCTTAATTTGCTGGCATTCTAGACACCGTGCTAGATATTCAGCCACCTCTTTTTTCATTTTTGGCCAATAGTATTCTTTCCGAAGTGCGACAACCATTTTCTGGTACCCTGGATGTCCGGTGTAATGGCTGGTATGGAATTCATCCAGAATCAATTTCCGAAGATCATTCTCATTGGGCACATACAGCCTCTTATGAAAATACAGCAATCCGGCATCATCTAACTCGTATCCTTGTTGTATTTCCTTGTCATAAAGCTGCTGTATTTGCTGATATTCTGCATCTTGATCAGCTGCTAATTTTATCTTCTCAAGTAAGGTACTCTACCATTTACTGACTGAAAGTCTGCACACACATTGCACTTCTCGGCTTAAAGCATCAGCCACTCGATTCTCCTTTCCCTTCAAATGCTTAATTTCAAAATCGAACCCACTTAAGAAATCTGCCCAACGAGCTTGTCTCGTGTTCAAGGTGGGTTGACTGAAATAGTTTGTCAAACTATGATGGTCTGTCAGCAACAGAAATTTTCTTCCTAACAGATAATGTCTCCACATTTTCAGCGCATGGATAACAGCTGTCAATTCCAAGTCGTAAGCGGAGTATTTCTGTTCATGTTCCTTCAATTTCCTTGATTCATATGCAATCACTCTTCCTTCTTGCATTAACACTCCCCCCACACCTTCTTTACTTGCATCAGTACAGACCACATAATCCTTATTAGGATCAGCTATACTCAAGATAGGTGCAGTGGTGAGTAAATGTTTGAGCTGTTCAAAACTTCGCTGACATTCTGAGGTCCACTTAAATACCTTCCCCTTCTTTTGTAAGGAAGTGATAGGGTATGCTACCCTTGAAAAACCTTCCACAAACCTTCTATAATAACCTGCTAGCCCCATGAAGGATCTGATATCTGCCACATCCTTGGGTATAGGCCACTCCATTATAGTTCTGATTTTTTCAGGGTCCACTGCAATTCCTTCCTTTGAGATCACATGACCCAAATATTGTATTTCCTCCTTGAAGAAATCACACTTACTAAACTTTGCATATAACTGATGTTCCCGCAAAGTTTGCAACACCACTCTAAGATGTTCTTCATGCTCCTTTCTTGATCGGGAGTAAATCAGAATGTCGTCTATGAAGATTAACACAAACTTATCTAAGAACTTGTGAAACACACTGTTCATCAAACACATGAATGTAGCAGGTGCATTGGTCAGACCAAAAGGTAGCACCACGAACTCGTAATGCCCATACCGCGTTCTAAAAGCTGTTTTTGCGATATCCTCCTCCTTAATTCTGATCTGATGATAACCAGATCGCAAATCGATCTTAGAGAATACCGTTGCTCCCTTCACCTGATCGAAAAGTTCATCGATCCGAGGTAAGGGATATTTATTTTTGATCGTGAGCTTATTCAGCTGACGATAATCAATACACATCCGGAAAGTTCCATCTTTCTTTTTGACAAATAACACTGGGGCTCCCCAGGGTGATACGCTGGGACGGATGTAATTCTTGTCTAACAGCTCTTGCATTTGCATTTTTAATTCTGTTAGCTCTGGTACGCTCATTCGGTAAGGCGCCCGTGACACGGGTGCCGCTCCCGGAATTAGTTCAATGGTGAAATCCACATCTCTTTTAGGTGGCAGCCCTGGTACTTCCTCAGGAAATAGATCTACAAACTCTTGTACTACCGGAATGCTGCCTAGCATAGCTGTTTTATCCTTCTGATTTGCGTAACCCACCTGAATAGCGTAAATTTGACACTTCTTCTTGATGCATTTAGCTAACTGAGATGCTGTAATGGGCCGAATCTGTACAGGATGTTTGATTCCTTGTAGTTCCTGCTGCTCCCCCTGGTCGTCCTTATAATAGATAGTTTTCGTCTTGCAATTTACTAGTGACCAGTGTTTTTCTAGCCAATCCATCCCAATCAGGACGTCATATGAACCCAATGGTAGTATGTTTAAGTCTGCCACTATTGGCTGCCCTGCTATGGTTAAAGAGCATTTATTTATTTTGGCCAAGACTCGCCTCTTGGCTCCCGTAGCTAATTGAACCAGCCACGGATTTCTGAATTTCTCAGATTGTAATTTACACTGTTCTACTATCTTAGGGCTAACATAACTTAAAGTAGCTCCTGGATCAATAAGAACAGCTAAAGAAAGGTTTGAAATTTTACCTTCAAACTCAACCATAGATGGCTGGTACTCTGCTTGGCGGTCCTCCAGGGCTGCATTAATTCTGGGTATGCTACGTGCCACGTCCCCAACGGTTGATGCTTCATGAATTTGGGAGATCTGATCTGTCCCCTTTCGCTGTGGGCAGTTTTTGACATAGTGAGGTCCTCCACAGCCCCAGCATTGCACTGGAGGTCTGGTCACCCCTTCACTTTCTGGCCTAGCAGGCTGTTCATTTACTCTAGATTCACTTGCTGGCCTTGCTCGGGGTGCACCTCTTGCTGCAGATCTACTGTTAAATCCTTTACCAGCTCCCTTACCTCCATTGCTGCGACCTCCCTTGCTGTTTCCAGCCATCCGACTGTTCTTTTTCTCATTCCATCTTTTGTTTGAAGTATCCCCCTTCTGCTTATTCTGCTGGTAGCATATTCTTGCCTTTCGAATGGCTTTATCCATGGTTCTAGGATTGTCAAATTCAATCTGTTCTCTTATATATGAAGGTAAGCTGCTCACAAACCTTTGAACCTTGGCTTTCTCCTCCTTGATATAAGGTACATAACGTAGCAGAGAGGTAAAGCGGTTAATGAACTCGTCCATAGTCTGCTGCCCCAGTCTTAAATCATGGAACTCTCTTGCTTTCTCATCGTAGAAACGCTCAGTTAGGTACCTTTCTTTGAAGTATTTCTGAAACTTCTCCCAAGTAATGGTTCGTTCGCTGACCCCTTTAACGATCTTGATTTCCTCCCACCACAAGGTTGCCTTACCTTGTAGCTGAAAAATAGCCAGCCTTGCTTTCAAGTTGTGGTCGTACTCATACAACTGAAAATATTTATTCATATTTATTAACCATGCTTCTGCTGCCTCTTCCTGTTCGCCATCGAAATGCGGGGGTTTAATCTTCCGGAATTCTCCCTGCAGCTCCAATTTCTGACGTTTTGAGGTTTGCTGTTGTGGCACATTGTCAGAATGATCCTCCTTGTCTTCTGAATTTTCAGGTGCATGCTGAAAGTCTTGCTCCTCTGTCACCCTCTGTTGTTCCGCGCTGGGATTAGATGAAGGTGGATTCTGCCTGTCTGACAAACTCTTCAGAATTCTTTCTTGTTCTACTGTTAAACGTGCATTGTCTTCTCGTAAGCGTGCCATTTCATTTTTCAACTCCTGAACAGTTTCAAGTATTGCCAGGTTGGTACTTCGTGTTGCCTCACCCAACTGAACCCATAGTTCTGGATTTTCATGAGGGTTACTGCCGTCTCCCTGCATTTCGTTACTTCGCTTTCTCACTTTGGCTTGTCTGCTAGCTTGTTATAGTTCTGTGTGTCACCCCCTTCACAACAGAACCACAGTTAAGTACCTTTATCAGTTTTTTTTAAATATACTTGGTGTATGTTGCTGCACAGTGAAACATGTCATATTAAGGCCACAGTGTTGTAACTGGACTCTGATACCAATTTGTCACACTCCTTTCTCAACTAAATAAACATAGCAGTAAATTTTTTTTAAAACTGATGGTCTGAATGTTATATCCTACACCATGCTTATAAGTTAATTTTCCACATATTACTATATGCTACTTTATTACACTATATTGCCATTATGTACTAGCTCATGCGCTTTATCTATTGGCATTTGGTCAACCCTTACACTACGCATGGTTCACAATTGATAAAGTGATATAATTCGATCATAGCAATGGCTTGGTTATTAACTTTAAGGTGTGTAGCGTTGATATAACTCTGATGTGATATGATTGTTGACATTTGTGCCTAACCCCTAAACCCTTACCCAGCATGCCGAGCATTTACTAATCTCGGGGTTTGGAAGTCTGGTTGCAGTCTCAACGGGCTTAACTCATCTACCGCATTGATAATATCAGCTCACAGCTGGCCGGGTGGCATGGCCGGTACACATAGCCATGTGACACCTCGGCCTTGGAAACCTTGGCCTTCCCGCCGCTGCTTCCCACCTCATCTGAACGGTTCAGATCCCTTGGGACGATTGGAGGGTGGAGGTTTATTGGAGGGTTTCGAGTCATTACTTAAACTCCGGAAATCCAGGTCAAAGTTCATTTGTTTGCTTTACACGTTTAGTCTGGCTCTCTGCCGAGCCCCAGGTTCGATCTTCTCCGGCTTACAACTACCATCTGCAACACCTTCAAAGGTCGTGGAGGGCCAGTTCCGACTTTGCTCAGGTGATTCATACCCTGCAAATCCTTGAATGACATTCCTATGATTTCATATATGCTAGTTTGATTAATGTATGCCTTCTCCTTGCAGGTGAGATCAGATGGGATTGTTTGATCTGGTCACGATGTCGAGGTAATGGTTCGACAACCCCAACCTACCCGGCGGATACAGGTTGGTCCTCCATACTTTATTGTTTTCTTCTGTTATGGGAGCTCGGAGTATCCTGTTCTGAGTTATGGTTTCCACATTCATCTACAGACCGCCGTGTTGCTGGTTCTGCACTTGGGTTCGTCGAGGTATTCTCCAAGAGAACCTTCCAAGTTTCATTATAAATGATAGATTAGTTGTTGGAAGTCTCTGGGAGTTCGATTACAGAGGGACCCCGAGTATCGTCTCTAACTCCTCATGGGTCAAGATGGTTTTTTTCTTTAAGTTGTCGGACTAGGGTCTTAGATCTTTGTGTAAACTCCCCGCTTCGGCCTCTGGCCGTAGACTTAATTTATAATTGATGGCACCAGGTTCTTGTTATATGTTGTTTCTATTCTTACTGTATATGTATATTGCTCCATGTCAGAGGTATAATACTATGTCCTGTTAATGGACGATGCAACAGGAACTTGTGGTTCTATTCGGCTTCTCAAAAGGCATAAGTATTTCATTTTGATCTATGTTTGTAAATATTTATCTGATACATGCCATTTCGGCTTATTGATATTTAACTGTCTGTACCTTATATTTGCTCTGTATATATAGACGCTACAGCGCTACTGAACTCATGCTTTTCGGTTGGCCTACATATATGTTCGATCTTTAGACATAGATTCACCTATATTGCATGTGGTTCTGGTTCTATTAGTTTAATATGGATGCTCTCGATACTTTGATACGATGCTATTTCCGTTTGGTTTCTTTTGTTTATGCATATCAAAATGCTCAGAAGTATGAGGTTTCCTCAGCATGAGGGTTTATACGAAGTTGGGGGTTTATTCTCCAGCCGTCGTTCCTCATTAAGAAAATAGCTTCACTGTTATTTTATGGTAGAACTGCGACGGAGTCGCACAGTTTCACATTCAGGGACAAAGTCCCAGGTACTAAGAGACAGTTCTTTATTTAACTGGGTAACTGATTTGTGTTTTATATACCATGTTTATGTATGTATATATCGGCATACGCTTTTCTATCTGTTTCAATGGTGCATTCCGGCTACAGCCGTGACCCTTCTCCGAGATCTGGGTTGGTCCAGACTCGTATTTCATGGTTCCTAAAATGTAATAATAGTTTGTAATTCTGATATCTTCAGTCATATGTTTTTATTGAACATAGCTCTCCTGCATATATATATATATATATATATATATACTACCATGGTTATTTCTGTCTATTCGTGCCACACACTACACCTCCAGCAGACATATAATAACTCATCTAGACAGAGAATAAGCTAACTTGTTATTATAGAAGTCTCTCGGGTATTCTGTACTGCTAACCACTCATATGTTTATTACTGACAGTCGGTTTCTATACCCAGTCTATCAACAATTAGATTTTATCTTTACCACATTTATACAGGTCCAAATATACTATAACAGAACTACGAAGTATAGCATATCTGGTTTAGATACTGTAGTCCTTTATAAGTATTTCTCTTTAATGCAGAAGGATTCTGGAATTAGAAACCATACCTGGTTTGACAGAATCACAATCAGATACTCAAGCTGTCACCTGTGCTTCGAGTCTGCTCGTCCACCCAGCCATGAGTTCCATCTTCTGACGGAGTTCTCTCCCCCGATCTATCTTGCAGGCCTCCAGCCCTCAACAAGATCTGAGCACCTAGTGCCTGGTTATCTGGTCCCTACCAGACTTAACCAATTTTCTTCAGTATATCCTCTTTTCCTTCTCATTTGTCTCTGGAAAACAATCACTTTCTGTCTGTCCCAACAGCACAGAACTTCCTCCCTACACCCAGGACTTTTCCTGTTTGGGAGGGCAGTTCAAATCAATTATGACAACTGATTTTCTTTCTTTGAAATACACCTCCCAGAGGCTGCCAGCATTTCAAGAAAATATTCCATTTATTTAATAATGTAGTTTATCGCAGTTTTTGTTTCCTTATAAACATAAACAACAACTAATTGTCTTTTTACCACAGTAAAATCCACATTTACATTCTACTGGGGCATTACACCTTCAAATCATTTTAGATTTTCATTTCTTGAGTTCCATTATTTATACTATTCTTTTAGAGTTATTTGTATTTTTAGTAGCTTTGAAACTCTATATAAACTCATCTCCCTGAGTTCTAAATTTAGGTATCCTGTTAATTATAAAAACTAAATAAAATATAATTACAAAATAAAAATAAAAACAATTCATATCAAACTCACTATAACTAGAAATAATATTTTCTTTTTATTAATCTATTTTAAACTTAATACGAAAAAAACCTATTAGATTTCGAACAGTAAAATTATTTATTTATTCTCACGAAATCAGTTTGATACATTGAACAACAAATCAACGTAAAATTAACCATTAACAAGTATATTAAACAATAATCCTTTGAAAAATCCGTTGAACTTGAAAGGAATGATTCCAAACTCCTTACGGGATGGTCCTTTGTACTCCTTAAGTACTGATATCCTGTTTGGAATGTTTGTTAAAATGGAAAGAGTGAAATATAATTGAATGTGGTTTATACTGGAATGACTAAAATATATAGTAACTCTAAATAGTTTCTCTTATATTTTTTTTTCGACCGGAGATAAATTTATCAAATTTAAGTTCTGATTTTCTAGACGAATTTGTATTTGTTTGAATCGTTATTTACATTACTATTTCTTTTTACGGCTTAGAATAACTACCACTCGTGTCAATCCACCACCGTGAATACCCACTGATGTCCAATTAACTCTTTTTCATAGCTAATTTAATTTCAACGGCCATGATGGAAGATCCGTGAGAGAACGCAGCACCACTCCCGTTATTTGACCCTTTTCCTTCAACATTGATCTATCTGACGGGTTTCTTTGATTTTATTTATACCGAGTTGCACAATGTTCGAGCCCTTTTCCATGTAAGTAGGGTGACCATGAGAAGGATCGTTAGGATTACTGTATCTTACTTGGTAGATGCTTTGTAAGACTTACTATTGATGCTGTCGTACAAGTTGTTTCGACTAATGTTTACATGTTTAAAACACATTTAAATCCAAATGATAACAATGTTAAATACCTAATTTTACCAGTTAAAGAAGATCATATAATTTACAAGTCGTATGAATGCAAGTTCTATCACCAACTCAGGCCTCTGGAATTTTGGTGTTTGTAATCGATTTCAAAATAGCCTCACCCTTGATCAGTCAAATCTCTAGAGAGGTATGGGGTCACCCATATACCCATAGTACACCCATAAGCTCTTAGTATAAGAAGATACCAGCAATATGAATACAAGTCCCATCACCAACTCAAGCATCTAAAATTTTAATATTTAAATCAATTTCCACATAGTCCCCTGATAACTTGCCTTACATATTATTTTACATACAATACACGTTGATAAAAATTAATAGTTGATAAAAATTAAAAAAATTATATTGGTTGAGTGTTCCGAAGGGAATCCGTTTGTGTAAAAATTATAGTTTTAGTGCTCCGAGGGGAATCCATTCGTGTATGCCCAAATTGAGTGGGAAGATGTTATTCTTTTATATACATAAAAGTACGCTGGTAGTCATCTCTGTTGATGTGAATGATGTGAAGAAGCATCTTAACTTTCCATCCATGTACTTGCAAAGATTTCTGGTTCCCCGGTTTCTGTCGCTTTTATCTACCGTGTCCCTAATATAATTTTTTTTTGACCTAATTGTGCGAATGTCACAACATATGTCTAAGTCACTACCTGTAGAATACATAGGTCGACCTTTAAGCCAGCATCGGCACGATATCTATCGATAAAACCAAGAACAGGAGCGAGGGAGTAAATGAATAGGAGGAACAGCGAGGGAAGGTCAGGGGATTGGCTGACCCCCTCCATGGCTGTTCTGCTCCCAATCAAATTCCCGAGATAAAGAATGAAAATGACCGACCGAGCCGAATCTGTGCGCTGTTAAATCAGAAGGCGGGTCCTCGAATCTGATTCTTCTGAAAACAGGAGGAAGGCCTCATAAAGAGGGAGGTCACTGTAATGGAGTCATTCTTATAATGATATAGAGCGTATGAATATATATTTTCTGCAGAGTACCGATGTTGCAGGTTTGTGTTGGTGTATCAGATTTTGAATTGTTAGAGTAGAACGTATGATTGGATGAAAAGACCGGAAGGACTTAAGGGCTGATACGGATTGATATTGTTCGATACGCCTTCAGCGTTGAATTGAATGATGGTAAGCGAATTTGTCGGTTGTAGTTTAATTTGTCCCGGTCATAAAGGCTTGCAGTTAATGTTTATTTAATTCAATCACGCTGCAAGTAGCAGCAGGTGATTATTTCATGCAAACATACCGATTTTATCGCAAACAATTATAAATTGTGATTGGTTGGCCTAGTTGATGTTGGCTGACTCTCAAGAATTTTTGGAGGTATTTTAATTGTGCTGATATTGTTGGAGGAATTTTAATAGTGTTGATATTCGTTGATTTGTAGTGATAGTTTGGATTGTTTTAAATAGTGTAAAAATTTATTATAATTTAGTTGTTAGTTGTTAAATTAGTAGTGAGGATAGTTATTTTTTATTATTATCTTATTTGTTAATATAATTTGATTCATTATTATTATTCAATGAAAACCAAATTACTTGAAATGACTAACTTAAATAAAAAACAAATTTTCACTTTTTAACAAATACTTATTGAAAAATGACTCTAAGAATTAAACAACTACTTCTAAAAAAACTCTAACCAAACAATTTCAGGGAAAATAGTTTAGTAATATCTTAATTAATATATCACTCAGCTATCTCCTCATAAAATTCAGATAATTTAATGATGCCTTAATTTTGTCTATATTAGAAGTTCTGTTTTAAACTGATATTTTCTAGACTTTTTAAAACGATTTCAAGGAAGATAGTTTAGTAATATCTTAATTAATATATCACTAAGCTATATGATAAAATGAAGATAATTTAATGATATCTTAATTTTGTCTAATTTTGCCTATATTAGCGGTTCTCTTTCAAACTGACATTTTCTAGACTTTTTACAATTTTCTTATAAAGGGTAAGGGTTGGGCCGAAAGATCAATTTACCAATATCTATGGAAACTTCGGAATTACGTCTTTGACCACGGCATCTCTTTAAATCTATTTTTAAATTAGTTTTATCTGAAAGAAAAATATGCATTTTACAGTATGCGTATTAGATCAAAGACTCGTTTTTTTGGTAAGGCTATGCGAAAAGATTGAATTTGCTATATATATAAATTAATTAATACATTGATAAAAAATATATATATAAATAAATTAATACATTGATAAAAATAAAATAAAATAAAATATTTATCTATAAGCATAATTATATTTTGAAATAGAGTTTTTAAAATTATATTTTAATTAACTAGGCAATAGTTATCTATTAAAAATTAATAATTATGCTCTTTAATCTTATTATATTGATAGGCATAAGTGTATTTTAGAATAGATTTTTTAAAATTATATTTTAATTATAAAGCCTTATGAAATGGGTAATAGTTGTATATCAAAGATTAATAATTATGTCTTTTTAATTTTTTAATTGAATTGATCGATTAAAAAAACAGTTATATTAACAAGTGTCATGTCAAAAGAATTATAGTTAGATTAATTTAATTTAATCTAACTATAGTATTTTAATTCTTTATTTTTTAATTTAATTTATTTTATATTATTATATTTTACTTATTATTAATAATAATAATTGATTTACTATCATCAATCATTTATTTATTAAATATTATTATTAATGTTTTATTTACTAGCATTAACATTAAATTTCACTTATGATTAAGTGATTAAATTTAATATGTTAAATTTAAGTTTAATTAAAGATTTATAATCTAGCTCATGTTAATTTTCATTTATTAATATTAAAGAATTAGGAAATTTTTCTTTTTCCTAGCTTCTCTCCTATATATATTCCTTCCTTTTATAACATGTCCCAAAATGAATAATCTTTGTGATGATCACATAAATATGGACACTACTAGTTATTGTTTGAATTCTAAACATGATGAAATGAAGTATAGTTTTTTGGGCTTGTAGTATTGATAAGTCATGGTATTGATAAGAAATGGTATTAGTCCTAACAAAGCTTTTTGAAAATTAAGATTCTCCATGATAAGTGATGGTGAATCTTTATGATTGAAATTCTTGTTACATGTGTTTTTATAAATGTATATATGTCTAACAAAGCTTATTGTAAATCAAGAATCTCCATAATAAGTGATAGTGAATCTTTATGATTAAAATTCTTGTTACATTTTTTTTAAATGTATATATGTTTAACTTATGTGTTAATATAAAAAGATTACCATTAAAAAAATAATTATTTAAAATAAAATTATAATTATAATCTAGTTAATTTTTATTATTTTTTAATATTAAAAATATGATATGCATTATAAAATGATTTGATGATTATAATAAATTGTTAGCTAACAAAATTTATTAATTATTTACTTTACATAACCAAATATACATTATAAATAATAAATTAATATATATTTTACTAAATATTTAAATATTTTTTTATTACTAATATTATTTAAAATTATATATCAATGTGATATTAAACATTTAAAATTTCACATATTTTATAAAAGTATGAATTTCAATTATTTATTATAATTTTATTTAAATATTTTATATATAATTTATATTAAAATCTTTTTATAATACTAGATGTCAATGAAATCTGGAAGATGGAAACAATGACCTATCTTCCTTACCTTCCCTACGATGAAATATTAAAAACACCATTTTCATTACAACAATATTTCTTTTAAATTCCGACCACTTATTTCTATTAGAACAATATCAATAGTAATAACAATCTCAGTTACAATAATTATTAAACATCTTAACACTATCAACAATACAATTAGACTTATATAAAAAGCTGTATAAAGTAAGCACGCTCCAAACAATATCACTGAATTTCGTAAATGATAATTAATTTCATTAGAATTTTTTATTTTTCTCTTATTGACTATATTTAAATTTTGTCCCAATAATTTTCAAATTTTCATTGTAATCTTTTTATTAAATTGTATTTTATAATCCTTTTATTAAATTGTATTTTATTATTATATATAACGTTTAAATTTCAATTATAAAATGACATATTGTGTATTTTATATTCTATTTGTTATAATTTCTTTGAATTATATATATATATGGTTAAGGAGATTTGGCAATTGATTATTTTCATAATTCTTATACTTGTGTGATATCGGAAACTAATTGAAAGTCTTAACATAGAAGTTTGTTTTCATATTTACTTTACATTTTCAATTTAACATAGAAGCTGGTACTCACATTTAATTTACATTTTCAATTACTTTCCATGAGCTCTTAAGGGCACTTCTATACCCTAATATTTTTTAAGCTAATTTCTACATTGAATATCTCAAATAATTATATCCAAAATTCTTTTCTTATTGTCTTTTACCTACCAACACGGAAAACTATACAACATGAAACAGTGTAGGGAGTCTGAGCAAACATAATTAAACGTTAAATTATTACTTGATATCTTAAATTTCATTGAAAAATTGTATCCCCACCCTGAGGGATGCCAACCAAAAAAAAATAAAAAGGTGTGGTATTCGAATTCCATAAATTCTTAGAAAACAAGCTAATAATACAAAACGAAATATGTAAAAGTAAGGTGCTAACAACCCTAGTGGACAAACATAGAAACTTTAGAACAAATACCATGAAATATATGAAAATTGAGCTTTACATGGACAGTTAGGTGTGAGACACCTCTCGATAAAACTTGTACAAAATACATAATATTAAAATTTCATGTCCAGTTTTACTAACATGTAGCATCATTGACAAGAATTTATTTTATTAACCATTTTAAGAAAGAGTCAATGCCTCACTAAATGGAAATCAAGGGATTCCATCCCTTATACATTGTTAAAAATTTACAAAAGAAACATAATCTTTCATTCAAGCATAATTAATTAGAGGCCATTTTTAACACGGCCATGGCTCTACATTTTAAACATTACTATTTTTAGACATTGAACTATTATCAGACTCAATGGCAATAGAAGCCATGATGTGACTTATGTGATGACGTAATTATTTTATTATAATTTGAGTTAATAAATAAATTTCTTGTAAATATTCAAGAAAGAGCACTAGAGTCTATAAGACATCTTTCCAACTTAGAAAAGTTGTTGGTGGTCAAGTCCACATGATAGTCCTTCAAAAAAAAAGTCTCCTAAAAATTCGTGGGAGAAAATAATTAAAATAAATAAAATTGATATAATGAGATAGATTATGTTAATAAATTATTTGGAGATAATTATGTTAATCAATTATTTAGAGATAATTACAAAGTGGGTAGGAATAAAGCATTGCATGAGAGAAATACTTATTTTAAATGAAAACAAAAGATTTTTTGTCGAGAAAAAGAAAAGAAACTAAAACAAAAATTCCTAGGAAAAAGGTTAGCAGACCTTAACGTATGACACTGCTAAAAATTTGTAGGGAAAAATATATAAAATCAACCGCCTATGGATCAAAAAGGTTGTTCATTTATCGAGGCAAGAAAATCTATTAGACGCCTATAATACTAGAGTATTCCATTATTATTATCATCATTCTAGCCCGTTATTGTTATTTTTTTGCCCATGTTGTCCCCATATTGTTATTATTGTGCCCTTACATTATTATTGTTATGTCGGCTTCACTATATTGTGACCCCTTAGACTCCTATATCTAGAAAGAAGGTCTTGTCATTTGTATCATCCAAGAATTGTCCATTTTTGTAATGTAAAGGAGGTTTCCCCTCGAAGAAGCTAATTTTGAAGGCGTCGTTCTATCTTTTCTTCTATTTTGTGAGCTGGTTGCATAGCAATTGGTATCAGAGCTTTGGATTCTAGGGTTTCACTGCTTCAAACTAGTCATCGTGGCATGTTCGCTATAACTTTTTTTTCTACGATGTTTCAGAAGCTAAAATTAAAACCCATTTGAGTTGAAATCTTGATGAACCTTGAGTACCAATTTAAGATCTTTTCCCGATATATTTTCGGAGATATGATCCAATGAAGTTAGGGATATTGCAGGCTCCCGAATTATATCTCAAACAGGTGACCTGGGGAAAATCGTCATAAGTTTCTCTCTGAGCTTGAGATTGAAATTTTGAAACAGGGTAAAGAAATAAGACAAACTTTAGTTTGTTTTTTATCGTTTTCCCTTCTAAAGGTCGAAACAGTGACACATGACACTTCGTACAAGTTCGCTCTACTGAATGAGTCTATAATTAGGTCATCGTGGGAAATTTGGAATAACTCTTTCTTGGAGAATCGAATCTTGATCAGACTTGTGGGGTTCGAATGAGGACTTAGAGAACTACCAAAGGAAAAAATTCCAAAACTTAGAGATCTGCAGTTATAGAGATACAACTGATTCAATATCGAGCGCCTACGAAGACAAAAAAGGTGTGTAGTCCTTTTAAAAAATTTCATAAGTTTGGTTTGAAAAATTAGTTTGAAGAAATTCAAAAGACATAGTGAAGCATGATTATCATTAATTGATTCCCCGAAGAAGGAAAATGGAAACACCTAGTAAGCAACTAGAAATATCTAGCATGACTCATGAGTAAGAGGAAGAAATGCAACATGATATATCAAAATTACGAGACCAAGTGTAACAAATTTCACTTTCACAAAAAGTAACAAAAGCTAAGATTGATAGTTTAAAGAAATGTGTTGAAGCTAAGATGGATGGTTAAAAGAGTGGTGTGGAAGCTAAGATGAATGACGTGGAAGATAATATGGATGCCATGGAAGTTAAGAAGGATGGTATAGAAGCAAAACATAAAGGAAACATGGAATATTTGAAGATAGATTTGACAAAGTTGCTACAAGAAATGTTTACTAATGGAGAAAGGGTAGTAAAGGAAACTCATGATGAGAACAAAACAAATCCTAATCGTGATTTCATAGACTCTAACATTGGATTGAACACCCACCATGTTCCAAAGATCGATATGAAGAAGTTTGATGGCAATGATCTCGTGACATGGATACTACAGATGGAGCAATATTTTGATATCCATAATGTGCTAAACACACAAAAGGTACACATTGCAACTTTAGATTTGGAACCCAATCATTTTGTATGGTATCGATGGATTTTCTCGTAAACGAATTGTCACTTGGGCATTTTTTATGGAAGAAATGATTTCACATTATGAGGATACAAAAAGCAACACCTTTTTTAGCCAATTGATAACTCTAAAACAAAAAGGTTCAATGGTAGAGCACATTAAGGACTTCCAAAAATT
Source organism: Pinus tabuliformis (assembly GCA_031772625.1). NCBI lineage: Eukaryota > Viridiplantae > Streptophyta > Pinopsida > Pinales > Pinaceae > Pinus > Pinus tabuliformis. Next base: position 510,089,358 of record CM062815.1, read on the forward strand.
GAATATAAGGGTAAAAGATATTCGAGAGGAGCATAGGATTGATGTGTTCATAGGGATATTAAATGATAACATACAACACGAGGTTCACATTTGGGAAACTGATTCATTGGAGAAGGCATTTAGGTTGGAAAGAAAAATTATGGCAAAAAGGAAGCCTACCAATCACAACTATAAAGAAGGAATTGTTGTTTCCCCTAGCCATCCACAACCTACAAGGTTGACACCACAACAATTGGAAGAAAAAATAGCAAAAGGGCTTTATACAGTTGTGATAGAAAATACACTAAATGTCTTAAGTGTGCTGAGAAGAAATTATTTTACATCGATTGTGAAGAGGAAGAAGAAATGGAACAAGAAACATAAAAGGAAGAGGATACATACCAGGTACAAATCCTAGAGATGGAAGAAATGAATCTGAACATATCTTGTAATGCATTGGCAGGAATAACCAATCCTCAAACTATCAAGATAGAAAGGACATATGAAGAAGAAAAAGGTAATAGTTTTTATTGATTCCGGGCAATACCCATAACTTTATTCATTGTAAGATAGAGAGGGAATTGAATTGCTTTCTATATCCAGCACCAGACTCCCAAGCGATGGTTGCAAATGGAAGAACCATAAATTTCTCTAGAAACTGCCATAATATCAAGCTATCCATGGGAGAATATGTGTTGAATAGTCCAACGCTTTCCATTCCAATGGGTGGTGCTAATGTTGTACTAGGAGTCTAATGGCTACAATATTTAGGTACGATAGCATTTAGTTTTCAAGAACTTCTCTTGAATTTCTCTTAGAAGGAAAGGAAGTTGAATTAATGGGTATTGCAGGGAAACCAAGAAAGATAATAAGCTATAACATCATGATAAAGCTTCTAAAGAGAGAAAAATGTGGCATAATTTCACAATTATGTTCGCTAGAGGTTCCAACGTCAAAATCATCTATCTCTCTGGATCTCTAAAAAGCCTTGGACAATCATTCTAATGTAGGAATTTATAGGGTAAGTTCCTCAGACAGAACACCAAAGGACACCGCTCACAACCAGATCGCAGATCAATACACCAGTATTTTTGACGTGGTTAAAACACTCAAAGAGGGAAACAGTCCACGGCCTGAGCCAACGCGACCACTTCAGGCAATTTATTAATAAAAGAATGAAAATTTACATAAGCTTCTCTCATAGATGGATTACCCTACAAATGACCCTCCATGCGCTTTAAATAGAAATCATGGACCAATCGGGTGTCAAGCCACAGATCAAGTGTCGGTAATACCGAGGAGAGAATGAACCGTCGAATCACTATATATCGTGACCGTCAGATTGTAAATTACAAAATGTCCAAGGTAAAGAAACACACTTTACCTAACTCTATACCTAACTCTATACTAGACCAAGTTGTACTTAACTATTTCCTATGTGTCGGAATATCCTAACATCCCCCCTTAAGAACAACTTGGGATAGGATTGAAGGATTTACAAATATGACACAATAGGAGAAGGAAGGAGGCACTAGAGCCTATCCCCCCTTAGTGAAAAATTCTTGAACTCCAACCATAAATCGAAGTTTAGTGAACTTCGCCTCTGTGAGAGCCTTTGTAAAGATGTCTGCAACTTGATCATCTGTTGAACAATATTGCACTTCAAGAACATGGTCATGAATGAGCTTTCTGATGAAGTGCATGTGCAGTTCAATGTGTTTACTGCGCTGATGTTGGACTGGATCTTTGCATAGATGAATGGCACTTTGATTATCACACCAAAGTGTAGTCGGATGCTGCTGCTGAAAGCCAAACTCTGACAGGATCTGATGAAGCCACAAGGCTTCCTTACTAGCTTCTACAACACCACGATATTCTGCTTCTGCTGAAGAAAGAGAAATGGCACCTTGTTTCTTGCAAGCCCATGTAATAGGTCTTGAACCAAGAGTGAACACATAACCTGCAGTAGACTTCCGATCATCAGGGTCACCAGCCCAATCGAAATCAGTGAAACCAACCAATAGAGGAGATGCTTCGGCACTGTAATGAATCCCAAACTGAACTATACCTCGAACATAACGAAGTATTCTTTTAGCTGCTTTCCAATGACTTTCACGTGGGTTTTTCATAAACCGAGCAACCAGGCCAACAACAAAGGAAAGGTCAGGATGAGTATGGGTTAGATACAAAAGTTTTCCTACAAGTTGACGGTATAAGGTAGCATCAACTTCAGGAGAAGTACAAGTAATTGAAAGTTTGACTCCAGACTGGAAGGGAGAAGGGGCTGGCTTACAGTCTTCCATATGAAAATGGCGTAGAATATCACAGGCATACTTGGACTAGGAAAGGGAAATACCCTCCTTGGATTGCAAGACTTGAAGACCGAGAAAATAATGTAAGTGTCCTAAGTCCGTCATTTCAAATTTCTTTTTAAGGCTGGACTTCACATGGTTTATAAGGTTGGGATCACTACCAGTAAGGATAACATCATCAACATAAAGAAAAAGAATGATAAGAGACTTTCCCACTTTCTTGGTGTAGACAGTATTATCAGAATGACACCTAGAAAAGCCAGATTCTAAAAGAAAGCTATCCATTTTGGCATACCAAGCTCGAGGACCTTGCTTGAGACCATAAAGGGATTTCTTAAGCCAGCATACAAGGCTGGATTCTGTTTTTATGAAGCCAATGGGCTGTTCCATGTCGATTTCTTCATGCAAGTCCCCATGCAAGAAGGTATATTTAACATCCATCTGATGGACTTCCCATTTGAACGAGGCAGCAAGGGAAAGAAAAAGGCGGATAGAGTTGATTTTGGCAACAGGAGAGAAGGTTTCAGTGTAGTCAATGCCTTCAACCTATGAAAAACCTTTAGCAACAAGACGAGATTTATGTTTATCAACTTTCCCATCTAGTCCATACTTGGTTCTGTAAACCCATTTGCTTCTAACAAGCTTTTGTCCTTTTGGTAGAGGAACAAGATCCCATGTATCATTTGCCAATAATGAACGATATTCTTCATTCATAGCTGCTTCCCAATCTGGATGGCCTGAAGCTTCTACAAAGGTGTCAGGATCATAATTTACTGGAGCTTGAGCTAGTAAAGAAGATTCTCTGTCAAACTGAGAACGTGTGCGTCGCTGATCTGTAGGATCACCAGCAAGATCACCTGCTACATCTCAAGTAACACGAACCCATTTTGGAAGCTGAGGAGCTGAAGGAGGATGCTGAGATGGTGGGGGAGGATTTTCATCCTCACTTTCATCATCTAAAGAAGAAATGTTTTCAAAAGTAGAAGAGATAGGGAGAGGTGGCACATTCGTCGGACTAGGCTCGCAGGCCGATATATTTTCATCAAATTTTACATCTCTTCTAATGATAACTTTTTTGGACTTAAATGGAATAAGTCTATAGCCTTTGACATCTTCAGAATATCCAACAAAAGTACATTTTTCACTCTTAGGTTCTAAAGCTTTATGCTTTTCATCTGGAATATGGGCCCACGCTTCACTTCCAAAAACATGAAGGTGACTTACATCTGGTTTGATTGAGCTCCATGCTTCTTCTGGAGTGATATTCTTTAAAGCCTTCGTAGGAGTGCGATTTGTTATGTAATTTGCACAGTTAATTGCTTCTGCCCAAAAACTAAGACCAAGTCCTTTAGATTGTAGCATACAATTAGCCATTTCCTTTAAGGTGCGATTCTTCCTTTCAGCTACACAATTTTGTTGTGGAGTATTTGGAACAGTATGTTGCATTTGAATTCCATTCTCAGTGAAAAAGTTGATGAATGTGTTTTTAACATATTCTCCGCCATTATTGGATCTTAGCTTAAAAATTTGATGTCCAGATTGTTTTTCAACAAAGCCCTTGAAGGCCAAAAATGTGTTAAATACTTCACTCTTGAGTTTTAAGAAGTATACCCAAGTGCGTCTGGAGAAATCGTCAATGAAATTTAAGAAATACTTGCAGCTAGAGAATGAAACAACTGGAAGTGGACCACATAAATCACTATGCACAAGCTGTAAAGGTGCTAAGGCGTGCCAAGAGGCACGTTTTTCAAAACTATCCTGATGATGTTTTCTGAGTACACATCCAGAACAAACACCATCTCTGCAAGATACCATAGGAAGACCTGTCACCATATTTTCTTTACATAGATGCTGAAGGGAGCAATAGTTTAAGTGACCAAATCGCTCATGCCAAAATTTGCTCACTTCATCGTTATGAGCAACAAATACTGAGGGGAGATTTGATGACCCAATGTTGTGAAACTCATACAACCTTGTAGAATCATCAGCAATGCCAGTAGCTAAAATCTGTCTAGGATCTCTTAGGTCCTTAATTACAACATCGTGAGGTGAAAATTCAACGATTTTACGTTCACCTGAATGGGTTATATGATATACAGATAGAAGGTTGCAGGATAAGGTTGGAACACATAATACATCATTAAACTGACCATTGTCTAGATGAACAATTCCAGTCCCTACAACACTAAGAGATCTATCATCACCAACATATATGTTTTTGGTGTTACAATCATTTAAAGAAGAAAGCATGGCTTTGTTTTCGGCCATGTGATAAGAAGCTCCAAAATCAATGAGCCACTCATGAGAATGAGAAGAAGAAGATACATTTAATGCATAACCAGACCGAGATGATTGGCAACCACATGCAGAAAGTGCCATTCCTGAAGATGAAGTTGAAGTTGAAGAATGCTCCAAATGGATGTTATGTTTCTTCATCGCTGCTTCCAAGGCTTCCATCTTCTTAAAGCATTTGGATTCTAAGTGGCCATCTCGATTACAAAAGTTGCAATGTCTATCAGTCTTCTTCCATTTGTTTTTATTTGTCTTATCATTTTGTTGAAATGATTTTTCATTTTGAGGTTGAGATTGCTTAGGACCCTTGTTTGGTTTAGAACCATTCTTTTTAGGATATGAATTCTTAGGATTCTTTGAATTTGGTTGCTGCTGGGCGGCTAACGCTTTCTTGGAAGAGTTTCCAGGATTAAGAAGACCAAGGTGTAAGAGTTTTTCTTGTTCTCTTATTAAAGAATCACAAAAAGAGTCAAAGGAAGGGGACTTGTAGTCTGTTCCTTGAGAAATGAAGGCTTCTCTTGTAGAATGTTAAGTGGAAACAAACACAGAGTAGGCTGGTCCCAACTAAGTAAGAATGGAATAGATAAGGTTACTATCTTCTTTCTTAACCTTAACACCTTCCAAGAGATATCTAAGGGTCTTGAATTTGGACAAGAAATCTTCAATGCAAGAAAAATTATTAGGGTCCAATGTAAGCAACTCATTTTCAAGTTTATGGGCTCTAAGTTCATTTTTAATCCCAAAAACTTTAATGATTTGTTTCATTGCTTCATCAGGAGTATCAAGTTCTGCAATATGGAATCTAAGATATGGAGAAATAGACATCCCTATCAATCCACGTGCTTGATCTTTCCTATTTTCCCATTTAGCAGCCTTATCTTCATCCTTCGGTTTCTTTTCTTGGCCTGAGGCTATTCTGTAGAGACCTTTACTTCTAAGTAAATCCTCAATGTAGGACAACCATTGGAAGTAGTTGGTGCTGTCAAGGGTAACTTGGCATTGACTTTCCATTTCAACGAAAACTGAAGCTAAAGATGTTGAAACTAAGTGTTCCAATGGATAGATCTTGAAAAATTAGGCTGGTTTAAAAAAAACGGCTCTGAAAACGACTTTCGGATGAAGACGTTATGGCTTTTTGAAAAACGTTGATGAAGTCGCCGACGAAGTGTGGGAACGTGCGGAAATGAAAAATCCGCCCCCAAAAAAATGGAGACTTGAACACAAGACCTCTACTCTCATAAATTAGCTTTGCACCAAGTGAGCTATACAAAAATTTTGAGAGAGAGAGAGACAGAGAGAGAGAGAGAGAGAGAACCAAGTGAGCTATACAAAAAGTTTGAGAGAGAGAGAGGGGGGGGGGGGGGGGGGGGTTCATGCTTTGGGTTGCGTGCTTGCTTTGAGAAGGCTCTTTTTCCTTAAAAAACAAAAAACAAAAAACCCAACATGGACATACAAAAAAATGAACCTTGTGGCTCAAAGTTAGCTTTAGCCGAAAAACTAAGTATTTTCAAAAATGAACCTAGCGGCTCAAAGTTAGCTTTAGGCAGAAACTAAATATTTTCCTCAATGCTTCTGATTTTCCAAGATCACACTAAGGCGCAGGGAAAAGAGCATATGCATGAGAAAAATCCTTCCTTTCTGTTTCTGATTTGCCCGGATCGCACAGAGTTGTAGGGCAAAGAGCATACGCAGAAATGAAAGGTATAGATCCGGTAATAAAAAAGCTAAATAAACTGAAACCGAAATAAACAGAGAGAAAATAACAGTAAACTGCAAATAAACATTGTATACCTCCAGATCTTAAAAATGATGCAGCTAGGGCTACCGGAAACCTTTTCGCGTGAAACGAAAGGGGTTCCTCACTAGAACAGATGCTCCCAACACAATAGAGTAGTCCTCTCGGCCCAAAAGTAGTTAGAAACAGTAGATCTGGGAAACAACAGTGAGATGCAGTTCTACCGGCTTCAGTTTTGGATCACCAATGGACGCGGCCCTCAAATAGCTCTGATACCATGTAGGAATTTACAGGGTAAGTTCCTCAGACAGAACACCAAAGGACACCACTCACAACCAGATCACAGATCAATACACCAGTATTTTTGACGTGGTTAAAACCCTCAAAGAGGGAAACAGTCCACGGCCTGAGCCAATGCGGCCACTTCAGGCAATTATTAATAAAAGAATGAAAATTTACATAAGCTTCTCTCATAGACGGATTACCCTACAAATGACCCTCCATGCGCTTTAAATAGAGATCATGGACCAATCAAGTGTCAAGCCACGAATCAAGTGTCGGTAATACCGAGGAGAGACTGAACCGTCAGATCACTACATATCATGACCATCGGATTGTAAGTTACAAAATGTACAAGGTAAAGAAACACACTTTACCTAACTCTATACTAGAGCAAGTTGTACTTAACTATTTCCTATGTGTCGGAATATCTTAACATCTTAGGTATTTGAGACTCTCAAAGGCCTCCCACCTATTCGTGATCATGATCATGCTATTCATTTGATTCAAGGAATTGTTCTTCAAAACATCAGGCCTTAAAGATATCCCTATGCCCAAAAGAGTGAAATTGAACTTATGGTTACAGAAATGCTAGAGGCTAATATAATTCAAACTAGTCAAAGTTCTTTCTTTGCTCCAGTACTATTGGTGCGTAATAAGGATGGATCCTGGCACATGTGTCTAGATTATAGGGAGATCCACAAGCTCCCTATTAAAGATAAATTTGCCATTCCTTTCATTAACGAATTATTGGATGGATTGCATGGAGAAATTTACTTCACTAAGTTGGACCTTTGTTCAGGATATCATCAGACCATAATGAAGACCGAAGGCATTCCGAAAACAAGATTTATAACTCATGAGGGTCATTATGGATTTTCGGTAATGCCTTTTGGCCTTACCAATGCACAGTCAAAATTTCAAGGTTAGATGAATTCCATTTTCAAACCCTTCATTAGAAAATTTGTGTTATTGTTTTTTTATGATATACTAATCTACAACAAGTCTTGGAAGGATCATGTTCAACATGTTGATAGAGTGCTCAAACTATTGAAGGAGAAACAATTATATGAAAAAACCTCGAGATGTTTCTTTGGAGTACAAGAGTTGGAATATTTGGGTCATATTGTATCTCATGAAAGTGTTAATGTAGACCCTAACAAAATTAAAGTCATTAAAGAATGGAAAATCCCCACATCCATAAATCATATACAAGGATTTCTCAGGTTGACATGCTATTATCACGAGTTTGTTAAGAATTATGGGAGAATAGAAGGACCTCTAACAACATTACTAAAGTAAGATAAATTTTATTTGACTCTGGAATCAACGAAAGCCTTTGAACATCTTAAAGAGGCAATGTGCCAAGCACCAGTCTGAGCTACGCCACACTTCACAAAAAACTTTATTGTGGAATGTGATGCCTCAGGAAATGGAATTGGTGATGTTTTAATGCAAGAAGAAAGACCCATTGCTTTTAAAAGCCATCCAATCAGAGGAAAGTATTTACACAAAGCTATTTATGAGAAGGAAATGTTGGCAATACTACATGCACTTAAGAAATCGCGACCTTACCTAATGGGAAGACTCTTCAAGGTAAAAAAATATCATTATAGTTTTAAATACTTTTTAGAACAAATATTATCTTTAGAAGACCATAAAAAATGGGTCACAAAGATGTTGGGTTGTGACTTTGAAATCATCTACAAAAAGGGGAAGAAAAATGTTGTTGCATATGCACTCTCAAGAAAGGATGAGGATGTGGAAGCATTGCATTGCGCCATTTATATTGTCCAACCAGGTTGGATAAATGAAGAAAGGGATGAATGTAAGAATGACAGAGAAGTGTGGGCACTCATTCAAAAGTTACAACAAGACCCTAGTACATTTGATAGATTTAGTTGGAAAACGGATTCATTATTCTAGAAATATCACTTATACCTCTATAATAATTCCCAACTCAAAAAAATATTCTTATGGAATTGCACAACTCTCCCTTTGGAGGGCACTCAAGATTTTTAAAAACTAACCACGGGGTTAAGAAGGAATTTTTTTGGGATAGCTTTAAATCTGATATTCAAAATTTTATGGCGGAATGTTTGGTTTGTCAACGAAATAAAGTTGAAATAATGAAGACCCCATGTCTATTACAACTTTCATCCATTCCAAGTCAATGTTGGGAGGAGGTTTCAATGGATTTTATCACAGGGTTACCCAATTCTCTGCATTATCTCATCCCTTTAAAGTTAGTACAATTGCTACTGCATTTATGGAAGCAATTCAAAAGCTACATGGAAACCCAAAGATTATTGTAAGCGACTGTTACACTAAAAAATGTCACCATGACCACTTACAGTTAGTATGGCTCAAATCAACAGTCATGCTACCCTCTTAGGCAAGTCTTATGCCTCTGCTATCCATCTCAAACTCAAAGAAGAGAGAAAGTCTTGTCAAAAATATGTTTATCTCTGGGGTCGCAGGTTCTCTCTAGCCTTACCTGCGGGGACGCTCACAATGTTCACAAAAGGTGCGTCCTTGGACGCTCTGTATGTTAAGGGACAGGTGCGTCCTTCTGTAAAAGGAAAAATGCGCGAGTTTCATCTTAAAAAAGTTACTTGTGGTTACTTCTAGAACTTTCTAGAGGTCGGTTTGATGAATTGGATGCGCCTCCAGTTGGTTCATGTATCTCTATTAAGGAGGAACTTATCCCATCAATAAGGGAGCTATCCCACCCAAAGAGGGGGATTATCCCATTGATGGTGGACCTGAATAACCTCTTTACAGCACTATAAATAAAGACATTGAGCCAGAGGGAGGGGAGGTTGGAGCTATACATTTTCTTTGGGTAAATGCTGCAGGAATTAGGACTCCCATTTAGAACCTTGTGAGGAGAGATTGTCTTTGCTTGATTCTACTTGGAAGTGGGTGAGCTTTGTCAAAGTAGAGGAAAACCCTTGATGGACCCTGGGAGGAACTTGCACAACACCAAGGCCAGGTTGTAAGAGTTTCTTTGTTTCGTTATTAATACAAACTGGTTTATTTTTCTCAATAGCTTGTGTTAATGAGTTATTTCATGTGTTCCTTGGTCTGCATGTTGAATATATGTTTTATTATATGAAATGCAAGTGCTTGGTAATTGTTTGATTGTTTGTGGTTGCAGGAATTGACTTGAAGGAGGAGCTCATCCGGATCGGCAAGGACGGACTACAACAACCGCGTTTTGGAATAAGGTAAGCCTAAACACTTGTAGTTTTCATGTTTTAAAAGGTATATTTAGAGAAAGATCACTCCATTTTGTCTTGTTTGTCGCTAGAGAGTTTAGACTCCTAGGGAGGTCAGTTGTGTCCGCACAAACGACTTTTTCCGCCACGACAAATTGGCGACTCCGCTGGGGAATCCATTAATGAGAGAGTCTTTTCCTTTGTGTGAACTTTGCTCTGTGAAAATCACTTTTATTTTCTGGTTTTTGACTGTGAGAATTAGTATTTGGGTGGCTTAGCTTTAGATTTAGTTAGATTTGGTTTTTCTCGACTTTTCCAGAAGGACGCACCCTCTGAGTACTGCACAGTGCGTCTTTGGACGCGCTGTTGCCGTTTGCACAGAGCGGGCCCGCACCTGTTATAACGGGTTGCCTGCGTCTTCCTGTAAAATTTAGGAAAATTCCATTTTTTGCTTTAATTGCTTTTAGATTTTGATTTTTCTTAGTGTTTTCTACCCAGATCCTTTAGTACCCTGTCAAGAATTTTCACCTGAACTTGTTTTGTGAGCTTTGAGTGTTTTAGTGGATTTCAACGAAGTTTAGGCCTAGGGTTTGATTTTTCAATAGGTCCTGTAGTGACTTTGACGGTAGAAAGTTGTCCAGCCTTAGATCTCTCTGGTTAGTCAGCCTTCTTAGAAGTCGGGCCTGTCGTAAAGTCTCCTTGTTTGAGCAGCTTGCCATTTAAGTTGTTTTGGGTCAAATTTCGAATTACTTGTTTATAAAGTGTTGATTTCCATTTTACAAAAGAACAAAAAGATTAGAGTTTTGTTTTGACTAGTTTTTGGTTCTGCAATAAGCTAGTCCTTGATTTGATTGTGATCAAGTAAAACACCTTAGAATAATCATTGTTGGTTTTGGCCTCGTTAAGATTGCTTAGAGTAAATTTACCTTTTAGTTTGCTTATGAGTGCATTTTCATAGATTTTAATAGTTGTTAAGATTGATTTTTGGTTATACTAGATTTATTTGCTTTATTAAAAGAAAAATACAAAAACATCTTCTTTAAAAGTCTTGTTTCAAGTAGCTTTTTGTTTTTGAAAGAGAAAAAGAGTTTTTTCGTGCATGTAAAGAGCGGTCATGTTTTTTATGCTTGGAAAAGACAAACGAATTGTTTCTTTGATTGTCTTCAATTAAGAAGTTGCTTTTATAAAGATTGCATTCTCTCAACTTTTTAGTTAAGCAATTCATCGAAAAAGTAAAGTAGTGGGTAAATCATCCTAGGTGCATTTTGTAGTGGTTTCGAGTCGAGTCAACACACCACTGGTTTCACTTCCATCACCTTTTGACTTAAGAAACAACCTTAAAAGTAACGCTTAAATTAAAATCAATCTAGTAATTTTTATTTTTCTAGGGCTCTGAAACACCAACATAGCTTAGGCTAGGGTCTTGGAGTAGGTGAGTACTTAACTCTCCAAGACTACAAAACCAAACAGATAGTTTATCTTGAGTAGATTAAATCCAATTGTTTCAGTTATACTCTGGGAAAGCTCCTCTTAAAGGAGAAGCACGAGCTCGTGTCCGAACCAGTGAGGGGATCATTCCTCCCTCGTTGGGAACGACGCCAGACAGTACGTATTACAAACGGTAAACCTCGGATTAACCATTGTCGAGGAGCCAGGGGTCACTTATCGGTAAACCTTGGATTATTGTCAAGGAGCCGGTAAGGGGATTGAGCTTGTTACTCTGCCCTTGCGTGCTGTCGGAGTTTAGACTGTTCCCCCAGGTGTAATTGTTGTGATTGGTAACTTTAGTGACCATAATCTTTAGGGTTCTACCGAGGTGACGGTGGAGGGAAGGTCCCACTGTACCTGGAGCAGACGTCGGTTATACTCACTTGGATTTTCCGGGGGTTCACTTCACTTCGAGACGGTTAAAGTGGAGGAACTTGTGCCGGTCTATTCATTAAGCAGGTTGTCGGGGTAACTGTTCCACCCGCCATTTCTGTACTGAATCCTGCGAGGTTGGGCCTAATCACCAACTAGCGCTTTTGGTCCGGAAGACTACTGTTTGTGTGTGGTTTGACGCTCTAGATTATTTAGGCGTGTGCTTCAAATTTGTTTGCTTCTTTAGAAGACTTTAGGTGGTTTGATTTGAAATTTTTACTTTGTTTTCGTGTGTTGTAGTTAAAAATCTTTAATTGTGGCGGAATTACCGAGACAGTCCCGTAGACTTCGGGGCCAGTCTCCTGAAGTTGTTTCTGTGGCCGAATTGTTGAAAAGATCCCGTAGACTTAGGGGATCCCCTCCTCGAGACGACCCAGGTAATTTAGAAGGGTTAAAGGTCCTTGTAACTCCTCCTAGTGACAGTAGAGTAGGTTCACCTGAAGAAGGAGAATCTTCCTTGGTAGTCCATCCAGATTACCAAAGTTTAGAAACAGGTTACAATCCCGAAACTGTTACAGTTTCCGAGCTTGCTGGTAGTTTTTCATCTGCCAGTGAAACAGGCGAAGAACCTGAAATTTCCGAACCTGTTACTCCAACTTCTAGTGTCCCTGATTCACCGAGAATAGAAAGAATTATCACCGAAAATCTACCTTCTGGTTTGATTGCTATAGAAGAACTTGCTCCAGAAGAAGATATAGGTGTCTCTCACCTTGAAGGTCAACTTACTATTGATCTAAGGGAGCGTGAATCCATCTTTTACAGTCCTCCTAGAAGTACTTCTTGGTACCTTGCGTTAACCAATTTTTTAGACAACTCAGTCGGTTTTTCCACACCTCGTACTCCTTTTCCACCTGGAGGTATTCATACTCCTGTAAATATGTCTGGTCAGTCGTCCGTGTTTACACAAAGTCCTGAATCTTTTTTACACGGCGGTCCTTCTGTTCCCACTGGGTATCAGTCACTTTCTGGTACCTTTGCGGGGGCATCTCCTCAACCCATTGATCATGGGTTATTTGCTGGAAACAGTGGTAATATACCATTGGGTGTAGGAGACATTTACATGATGTCAGGTTCAGTTCCCGTTTCCCAACCTCAAGGTGGCCAATTACCGCCTGGGGGGCAACCGCAGTTAACGCCTGGGGGGCAACCTCAAGGTACACAAATCGTGTCTGGGGGGCAACCTCAAAGTCAGTATGTACCTATGGTGCAATACTTGCCTCAAGGTCAACCTCAGCCTCAATATGTACCCCAAGGTCAACCTCAGTATCAATATCAACCTCAAGGATGGCAACCTCAAGGGTATCAACCCCAAAGTTATCAACCTCAAGGGTACCAACCTCAAGGTCAAGGTCAACCCCAGTATCAGTATTTACCTCAAGGTTATCAACCTCAAGGTCAATACTCAAGTCAAGGTTATCAACCGCCTCAAGGTCAGTCATATGTTCCAAGTATGGGAACTGCACCTTACAATTATCAATCCTACCCTCAATCTGGTTATGGATCTCAGTACCCTCAACCTGTTACGGGTCAGTACCCTGGAATGTTAGTGTGGGATCCCTCACAGGGTCAACAGGTGTTGCAGCCAAGTGTACAGATGGTTCCTCAAGCTGGACAACCCGTAGTTTCTGGTCCAACCCAGCAACCGCAACCTGTCCAGCCAAATGTTCAAACTTCTGTAGCTTCGGTAGTTACTCAGCCGTCAATTGCACCTAGTACTCCATCTCAAACGGCTGCTGCAACTATCGCTACATCTACCATACTTACTTCTGGAGTATCGACGGCTCCAGTTTCTACTATCCCTGTTACCACACCTCAGATATCTTTACCGTTGTCTGGATCTACGATTCAAACCACGGTCCAGATGCCTGTAGGTCAGCCTGGTATAAGTACGGTTGTGACTACTCAACCTCAATTTGTTCAACCTCCGTACCAGGGACAGTACCAACCTGGGCAAGCTGTCCAACAACCGGTTTACCAGTATCAACCGTATCCTGGGTACACTTATCAACAACCTCAACAACCCCAGTACGGTCCGGTTAATCCTGGTTTTCCAGGAGGATATAATATCCCAAATGCGACTCCTGTTCCTAGTTATCCTGGATATCCTCCTCCTGGGGCTGGTATTGTGACCCAGAGTTTTAGAGATCCTAACCGGCAGTTACCGTTTATTGCAACTTTGGATTTACCCGACTTGACGCGCCTAACGAACGATCCAATTCAATATCTTCAGTTCTGGCCGCCAATGCCAAATAAGTTGCCCAGTGATATACCCAAGTTCGAAGGTAAGTCTGGAGAGGATCCGTCCAATCATGTGATGACTTACCACCTCTGGTGTGCTTCGAATTCTATCTCAGATGATTCCATCCGCTTACGTCTTTTCCAGCGTACACTCATTGGTCTCGCGGCCAAGTGGTACATTGAGTTACCACGGGCCTCTTTTTACAACTTTAGCCAGTTAGCTACCTCGTTCTTAACTCACTTTCAGTTGCCGGTCAGATACGATAACGGCACGGAGTTATTAACTTCACTAAAACAATCGACGTCCACGTATATTTCTGATCACATTCATGAGTGGAGACGTCGAAGGCGATTAGTGAAAGTTTTTATCCCGGACCAAATCTTAGCTGAATGGTTTGTCAAATCATTATTACCGAAGATTACTGAAGATGTCGCTAAGGCCGGAGTAGTTACTGAGGAGCAAGTCATTGCTCAGGCACAATACCTTGACTTAGTTTACACTCAGTCGGGTACGTTACACGAGAAAATTCCGGATCTTCCAAAGTCGAATCAAATCGCTGCTGCTCCTTCGGGATCTCATGCCGCTGATGGTATGATTGGTATCGTGACTACGAAGAGCAAGAAGAAGTCTTCCAAGGCTTCAACTACTCCAATTATCACTTTGCCTGATTCTCCGACAGGAGAGTCTTCTCCTGAACTCACCGCCGACATTCACGCTGTAGAGTCATCTACGGCCAAACCAAAAAACGGTGGAAAGAAGAAAGGAAAGAAGAAGGCTAAAGCAGACAAGGCTCCAAAGGAGAAAACTGAAAAGTCGGAAACCAATGACGAAAAACGCAAACCTCGATATCCTTGTCTTATTTGTGAAGAGGATCATTTTACGAGAGATTGCCCTCATCGGGCCGAGGTTGTAAAAATAGTCAAAGGTTCTCCCACTCCTGCTGTGTTAAAGAATCCATTTCCAGAGCAGGAGAATAAGATGATAGGTTCTTCTTCGAATGCCAGTGAAGAACCCATTTTGATGATGTCTCATGTGAGGATTGCGACTCGATCGCAAGATTATGGTAGTAAGGCTCCTGTTGATGGCAAGGAAGCAGAATCTTCTCACTCTAACCCATCAACCTCAGCTCCTGGTTCCGATCCACTACAGATCGAAAAACCTAACCCAGACTTAGTGATTAAGCCGCCCGCCAAGGGTGTACTTCGAAGGTCTGCTTTCAATCCACATGCGAGAGCAGCCCAGAATTACAACATTGTTGAGGACTTAGCTGTTTCACCTTCAGCAATGTCGGCACTCGAAGTGCTGCAATCATGCCCAGCACAACGGAAATTGCTTTTGTCGGCTATCGGAGCTGTCGATGTTCAGGACCCGAACCTAATGATCTTTGATCTAGAAAATAGTACACCACGTCTCCCCCATCAAATGGCTTTCCAAATTCCAGTGATAGTCAAAAACAGGCCTATTCATCGGACTGTGATTGATGAGGGAGCTTCTACGTGTATTATGTCGATTCAATGTTGGAGATCGCTTGGTTCTCCTTCGTTGAACCAATCCCCCACCATCCTTAAGGCCTTTGATGGCCGTGGGTTCCGTCCGTTTGGTATTCTACAAGAATTGCCTATAGGGGTTGAAGGTAAAACCGTTAGTCTGGATGTGGAAGTGGTTGATGCCCCTCTAGACTACAACCTTCTTTTGGGTCGAAGTTGGTCATATGCTATGACAGCGGTCGTTTCATCGGTCTTCAGAGTAATTAAGTTTCCACATAACGGTAAGATCGTGACTATTGATCAGCTGACATACTTTTCATCCGACCCAGCCTCTTCAGAGAGTATCCAGCATGTCGGTAAAACGACAATCCCTTATAGGGATGTTGGTGTAGGTTTAGTTAAGGATTCCGGTTTACTGGGAACTTTTCCTCTCCCTCCACTCAGCGCAGATCCTTCGTTTGCAACCATTCATATGATTACATCAGAAAACATTATTTATGATGATCCTTGGTTCGTCCCATCTGACTCTGAGATAGACTCACTCGGTGATGTTATGCCTTTGAGTCCATATGAAATTGCTTATGAAGCTCTCATGTCTTTTACTGACTTTCATTCAACCGAAGTCGACCAAATGAATGTGGTCAGTGAAGAGTCACTTTTCACCTCACCCTTAGAACGGATAACGTTTCCCGAAGTCGTGTCATCTGACGAACAACTTCGCGAAATCCTAAGTGTAGACGATCTACCATGGGAAGATCTCCATCACAGATCTTCGTTTTTACCTAAGGATGATGCATTTGAAAATGATTTTTCATCTATCTTTACCGCTGAATATGTCAAAGACGCTCAGGATCCAACGAAACATTCTGATTCAGAGTTGAATTTAGGGAATATTTCTCGTACTATTCCCATTGATATTTCAGTGAAGCCCGGAATCGAGGAAAACATTCATATAGGTGCCGCATGTACTGAAGAAGAAATCCAAACTTACAAGGCCCTATTCCAAGAATTCCGCGACGTGTTTGCCTGGTCTTACGAGGAAATGCCGGGAATTGATCCTGCCATTGTTATTCATGAAATAAAGACCTACCCGGATGCTAAACCCGTCCGGCAACGGTTGCGTCAAATTCACCCTCGAAAAGCGGCTGCGATTAAAGCAGAAGTCGAAAAGCTGTTGAAAGCAGGTTTCATTTATCCGATCCCGTTAACGGATTGGGTATCGAATATTGTTCCGGTCAACAAGAAACAAGGAACAATAAGAATCTGTATCGACTATAGGGATATAAATCGAGCTTGTCCAAAAGACAACTATCCTACGCCTTATATCGATCAAATTATTGATGATTGTGCCGGAAGTGAAATGTTTTCCTTCATGGATGGTTTTTCGGGCTATAATCAAATCAATATTCTACCTGCCGACCAACCAAAAACGGCATTCATTTGTCCATGGGGGACATTTGCTTATTGCAAGTTACCTTTTGGGCTTAAGAATGCCGGGGCCACTTTTCAACGGGCGATGTCTTATGCATTTCATGATATCAAGCACATTGTGCAACCCTATCTCGATGATTTGCCTGCTCATTCTTTACATCGAGCTGATCACCTTGTCCACCTACGAGCAATCTTTATGAGGTGTAGGCATTATCGAATTCGGTTGAATCCCCACAAGTGTGTTTTCTGTATAGAAACAGGTCGATTGCTGGGATTTGTTGTTTCAAAAGCCGGCATTCGCGTCGATCCCTCGAAAGTCGAGGCTATCATCAAATTGCCTCCTCCTTCGAGTTTGCGCCAACTCCAAAGTTTGCAAGGGAAAGCGAACTTTTTACGCCGATTCATCCCAAACTACGCCGAGGTCACTAAAGGTTTTACACGGTTGTTGAAACAGAATGCACAATTCTTTTGGGACGAGATTGCCCAACAATCTTTTGATGCACTTAAACACGCGTTGACCCATGCACCGTTATTGCATCCTCCCAACTACAACCAAGACTACTTCTTATACCTCGCAGCTTCGCATTCCACCATTGGAATGGTGTTAGTTCAAGAAGATGAATTCGGAGCGGAGCATGTGATATATTATCTTAGTAGGACCTTGAATCCAACTGAGCTAAAATATTCGCATGTGGAGAAATTGGCCCTGGCAGCCGTTCAAGCTGTCCAGCGTTTCCGTCACTACATTCTTCTCCGCAAAACTACAGTTATTTCGGATTGCAACCCTATGATTTATATTTTGACAAAACAACTGCTAGGGGGCAAGTACTCTAAATGGATTGTTATCCTGCAAGAGTTCGACTTGGAGTTCGAGAAGTCCAAGTCTAAGAAATCCTTAGTTTTTGCGGAATTGATGTGTGATTTCCCGAGTGCTGACACAGAGACTGTGGCAGAGGAGTCCATTGCGGACGAATCTTTGTTTCTTATCAGTACTGTAGATCCGTGGTACGGGGATATAATCATTTATCTCCAAACCCAAACCTTTCGGCCTGAAGCTTCCAAAGCGGAACGTCGAAAAATTCGGTTTCAATCCCAGCCATACAAAATTATTGGAGATACACTTTATCGCCGGGGGGCAGACTTAGTTTTTCGACGTTGTTTAACTCACGAAGAGGCTGAGAGGGTTTTGAATGATTGTCACTCTGGAGCATGTGGCGGTCATATGTCTGGGTATGCCACAGCTCAGAAGGTGTTGCGCGCTGGTTATTTCTGGCCGTCTATGTTTAAAGATTGTATCATTGCAGTCAGGAAGTGCCACAACTGTCAAGTGTTTGATCGCAAGATGCGCGCTCCACCTGCTCCTCTCCACCCTATAATTGCCGTTGGTCCATTCGCCAAATGGGGTATCGACTTTATTACTTGTAACCCTCACTCGGCCGGGGGGCATGCGTATATCATCCTTGCGGTTGATTATTTTACTAAGTGGGCCGAGGCGATGCCTACATTCGACGCAAGCGGCAAAACAGCTGCAGTTTTCGTATTCAATCATATCATAACTAGGTTTGGTGTCCCACAAGCAATCATTACTGACCATGGGAGCCATTTTCGAAATGTCATGATGACTGAGCTTACAAGCCAGCTTGGTTTGCGCCACGATAGCTCTACTCCTTATTATCCGCAAGCCAACGGTTTGGTTGAGTCTATCAACAAAGTTCTAGTTACCATGATCCGACGAACCATTGGTGTTCATCGGTCGAATTGGCACAACATGTTATTTTCAGCGCTATGGGCATACCGAACCTCAGTGAAAAATTCAACAGGGTTCACTCCTTTCCAGCTAGTTTATGGCTTAGAAGCTGTGTTACCCATTGAATGCGAAATCCCATCACTTCAAATGGCTGTCGAATTACTTCCAGCTACTTCCGAAGAGGAGACACGTTTATTGTACTTGGCTAAATTAGATGAGACTCGACGTGACGCTACATTGGCAATCGAGACTCACGCGAAACGAATGAAAGCTCAGTATGATAGAAATGTAACCCCTCGAAGTTTTTCGGAAGGAGACCTAGTACTATTATATGATCAAGCTAACGATAAGCTAGGTGCCGGAAAATTCGTTCCCATGTGGCATGGGCCCTACATTGTAAAGCGAAAGCTAGCAAAAGGGGCTTATGAGCTAGTTGACTTTGATGGGGACTCTTTGGGTAAACCCAGAAATGGACTTTACCTAAAGAGGTATTATGCTTAAATGATGGGAATGGAGAAATTTTTAGATAGGTTAGATTTTCTTTCTAGCTAGCAAGTGTGTTAGTTTAGTCAGTGTGCTTAGCTTAGAGAGTGTGGTTTTTCGTCGTTATTCTGGCTTATCTTGGTTTTACTCTTGATATTGCAGATGTCGACGCCTCTCCAAACATATATTGGATTTGCTGATGGTGCTTGTCGTAGTACACGGAACATCTCTTCCGCAGCTTGGGTTATCTATTCGCCCTCTGACGAGTTAGTTTCTATGCATGGGGTAAGCCTCGGTCAAACAACGAACAACATTGCAGAATACAGTGCAGTGATTGAATTATTATCCGAATCTATTTCATTTGGAATTCGACGTTTGACAGTGAGGTTAGATTCTGAACTTGTTGTATTACAGCTTAATAGAGTTTATGCCATTAGGAATCCTGTGTTATTAAGGTTGTTTTTGAGAGTGCGTCTCTTGGAACGTGAATTTGATTACATTGAATATCAACATATTCCAAGGTCTTTGAATACATTAGCAGATGCAATTGCTTCTCGAATGTTGGACAGACATTTACGATAATCATGCAAGTAAATTTAAAAACATTTCATCACATATGTTAAACAAGATAAGCCGGTAATAGTGATATATATAGATAGAAGTGTGTCAAAAAATATATACATCGTCTTCGATCATAGGTTGAAAACACCTTATGATCGGCAAAATGATAGTACAAAAAGTCAAAATGTCACATGTGACTACAAAAGTGACTAGTCAATCACTGGTGGTGCTCTCTGTATGACACCACTGCGCGGGCTACCTTACGCAAAAATCTCCTAAACGGTCCAGGGACCGCGACTACGAAGCGCTGAAGCCTGGTAGGAATGTCATCCATAGTAGTCTCAGGTATATCTGCCGTGAGACGCTCTAGATCATGCTCCAACTCAGCTAGTACTTCCGCAGTCGCGTCCTGTGGGGCCGGTACCGGTGCAGCTGGATGTAGTCTATCAAAAGGCCGGAGGTTGGCTGGACGCTGTGGACCAACATCTGCATTTTGAAAATTTTACTGTTAGTTTTGAGACGATATATATGAAAAATAAAAAATACATAATTAGAGAACTTGTGAAAATAAAAGTACCTCTGTCATCCCATTGTTCTCCCGGTGGAAGAACCATGTCCGGATCACCTCTAAAATCCACTCCGGCATACGGAAAGTCCTGTATCGAAAAAACCTGGTCCTCTAACCAGTGAAAATAACTATCTGAGAATCGAACCACTGTCGCACCCTCGTCAGGATGCCGGGCCATCACCGCAACCCATCGTATCAGCTTTGGCTCCCGAGGACCCAAGATATCAACAGTGAGTTGCTGAGGGATCAGCATTGGAACTCTCTCCAAGGCAAAGCTCACGACTAGAGGCCCATATCCAAAAGTCTTTAGTCGTCCGTTCTTTGCCTTGGTCAGTTGGCTCTTCATATGAGCCGACACAGCTTCACACCAGTTGAAAATGGTGCCTTGGTAACAGTCAATTGCCATCCGCATTTGGGATCCGGAAGCAATGTGTAAAGCGGCCGCGCCGCAAATTCTGGTAACCGTGAACGCTATGACTTTGAGTTCCGGCAAAGTGATGTGTTTTATCTCTATGCCTTTTGAATGGTGAGCCCCAGGTGTGCACCACTCGTCGCGGAGACTATCAAGGGATTGGCCACCCGGCCTAGTCCCCGCAAGACTGAGTTGCTCACCTCTGTTCGGCAAGCCAGTGAGAAAGTATACATCCGAGGGCTCTATCTCGAGCTGGTGCCCTCCTATGTAAAAGCATTGTTCTTGAACGTTCCATCGCTCAACCAGCCATTCCAAGAATCTTACCTGGCCCCTCATGCCCGGTATGGTCCAATATTTGTATAATCCGCATGCTCTTAGGGCATCCAGGGAAGGTTGATGATTTATTGCAACTTCATCATCCTCTACATGCTCTCTTTCTCTCCAATCTAACATGGTTAATACCCTGCACATCAAAAATAGCAATTAGAAATTGATTTGGGAATTTTTGGTGGTTTTTTGAGGGAGTTGGGGTTTTGAAATGCGCACTTCTCGGAAGACGCACCCCGGCTTTGTAGCACAGGGCGCCCGGACGCGGCTGGCCTAAAGGCGGGCCGCGTCTTCCGACCATTTTCCCATATGAGAAAAAGTCGGGGGACGCGGGTCACCCGAAGGGCACCCGCGTCCGCCGAGAGGCGCATTCCAAAACCAAAACCCCCCCAAAAAATGAAACTAAGACCTAAAAATTGATTCTAAACGGATAGAAATGCAGAGTAGGATGTGTAAAATACCTGGATAAGACGGCGTTCGATTTCGACGGTCGGATTTTCCGCAGCGACCACGGGAAGTTTCTTGTCAAAAGCTCCTTTTTCAACCTCAACAGTGAAACGGTAAAAATGACATGGTAAAAGGTCTTTTTATAGGTTTTTTGGATGAATTAGTTCATTTTTTACCATGAAAAGATGTTTTTCGATGTATTTTTGCCTATTTTAAACAGGTATGAGTAATGTGTTGCTTTTGTGCAGGACAAAGGGGTTTTGAGGGAAATTGTAATTTTTCACAAACAAAAATATCAGAGTCATCTTTTAAGCCCTTTTCTGACTCCTAAAACATGAAAAGATCGCCGAGCGTTTCTTTTACACTCGTTAAAACGGAATTAAAAGACGGTCCCCTTTTAGCTCTTTTCTGACCGCAAAATCAGGAAAAGATTGCCGGGTTTTTGTCGTTTCGAACTCGATAAGGAAATAAAACGACGTGTCCTTGATCGCTTTTTACTTTTCAGGTCAACGACACTATTATGAAAGTACTCCTTGGTCGCAAGATCAAGCGGTTCCCCCAGGTATTATTTTATACTTTTTCGGGCTTGAGGGACACAAATATACGAAAAAGTTCAACGTGGAGTCTCCTTTTGTTTTTTCAGACTCTCTAAAAATGAAAAACGCCGAGTTTCTCCTATACTGGGCTCGTTAAACTTTTACAGTAAAGGACCTGTTCAATTACAAACAGGAATGAACCACTCCTTCCTAGGGTTCGAATTTAAACTAGGTTGGACGTGTCCGAAGGATGAGCTTATAATCAAGCATATGTTATCCTCCTCAAGCTTGTTAAAAATAAAGAGGTACTTGCCAGAAATGGTGGGGGAAAAGAGAGAAGAATGAACCTGTTTGTTACCTTTTGTCTCAAAAGAAACTTTATTACCACTCTTGAACACGACACTTTTCATTCACCTGGGTTGGGAAATCTTTTACCTCACAGTTGACCAAACCACTTTGAAAGTCTTTAACCGGGTTCCGGGGATTAACTTTGAGTTATTCGTCACCAAGCCATCTGTCGTGTCGTTATGTGTTCAAGAGGTCTGCAAGCAAAAACTTTCATCTGCAAAATACTTGTCATCCATTTGACCATCCCTGAGTCAGTCCTTACAGCAACATTTCTTCAACTTGAACAATGATTTCGTGTTGCGGGCTTGCCTGCAACGGGTCGCTTTCTATCGACATCGACACATTATCTAGAAAGATGACTTAGGAATCGACAGCACCTTGAAGTCTGCATGCATCAATGGCAGGTTTCTCGCCTTTGACGTCAGTTTACATCATTGACTTTCGATCAAAGGATTCCGTGAAGTGTTCGACATCAAAACATCTATTCACATTTCACGGGTTGTGCTTGGTACTTTGAGAACCATTGACATTACTGGTTGTTTCTCTCACGCTTGTTAACAGTTTGCATCATCGACTGGTAATCAAGTGGTTTCTAACATGTTCGACATCGAATCATTTAATCACATGGCTAGAATCGTACCAATTCGGGAAGTAGAAGTGAAGACCCTGGATCTAGTTTCTACCATCCAGGCTGCGAGGAGTTTTGTATTCATTATCTATGTAGACTAATCATAAACAGATGGCTGCGTCCATACTGTGTCTACAAAAGTCTATAAAAATGATGTACTGCAAGATCATTCCTGTATCAGAATAGTTAGTCCATTAGTTAAAGTTTTGAATCTGAGTATGGGAATGCCTACCTCAGTGATGATATAATCTTATACATGTATTTTGTGTTGAAAATTGCAGGTTCCAACCAGGTCATCCACAAGACAATCCTTGAAATGTAAAGCACTTCACCCTTCCTAGAATTACAAAACCCTAAATCTATTCCAGGCTTCGCACTTTAGGGGGCAATCTGTTACACTAAAAAATGTCACCATGACCACTTACAGTTAGTATGGCTCAAATCAACAGTCATGCTACCCTCTTAGGCAAGTCTTATGCCTCTGCTATCCATCTCAAACTCAAAGAAGAGAGAAAGTCTTGTCAAAAATATGTTTATCTCTGGGGTCGCAGGTTCTCTCTAGCCTTACCTGCGAGGACGCTCACAATGTTCACAAAAGGTGCGTCCTTGGACGCTCTGTATGTTAAGGGACAGGTGCGTCCTTCTGTAAAAGGCAAAATGCGCGAGTTTCATCTTAAAAAAGTTACTTGTGGTTACTTCTAGAACTTTCTAGAGGTCGGTTTGATGAATTGGATGCGCCTCTAGTTGGTTCATGTATCTCTATTAAGGAGGAACTTATCCCATCAATAAGGGAGCTATCCCACCCAAAGAGGGGGATTATCCCATTGATGGTGGACCTGAATAACCTCTTTACAGCACTATAAATAAAGACATTGAGCCAGAGGGAGGGGAGGTTGGAGCTATACATTTTCTTTGGGTAAATGCTGCAGGAATTAGGACTCCCATTTAGAACCTTGTGAGGAGAGATTGTCTTTGCTTGATTCTACTTGGAAGTGGGTGAGCTTTGTCAAAGTAGAGGAAAACCCTTGATGGACCCTGGGAGGAACTTGCACAACACCAAGGCCAGGTTGTAAGAGTTTCTTTGTTTCGTTATTAATACAAACTGGTTTATTTTTCTCAATAGCTTGTGTTAATGAGTTATTTCATGTGTTCCTTGGTCTGCATGTTGAATATATGTTTTATTATATGAAATGCAAGTGCTTGGTAATTGTTTGATTGTTTGTGGTTGCAGGAATTGACTTGAAGGAGGAGCTCATCCGGATCGGCAAGGACGGACTACAACAACCGCGTTTTGGAATAAGGTAAGCCTAAACACTTGTAGTTTTCATGTTTTAAAAGGTATATTTAGAGAAAGATCACTCCATTTTGTCTTGTTTGTCGCTAGAGAGTTTAGACTCCTAGGGAGGTCAGTTGTGTCCGCACAAACGACTTTTTCCGCCACGACAGCGACAGAGATCCCTTTTTCACTGAAAATTTTTTGACATAATTATTTTCTTGTCTGTTTACTTAGTTAGCTCATAGCTCATCATATCATCCTCAATATGATGGGAAAACTGAGATAGTGAACAATTTTTTTGAAGGATATTACCATTGATTTGTATATGATAAACAAACATAATGGATAAAATGCTTGCCTCTAGCTGAATGGTGGTATAACACTTCTTCCATACTATAATAAAAGTAACACCATTTATGGCACTTTATGGATATCATCCACTGTCCATCACATCATATTTACGAGAAAATTCTAAGGTTCAAGTAGTGGAAGATCACATCAAGCATCAACAACAAGTTCTCCAACTCCTAACAGATAACCTCACTTTGGCACATAATAAAATGAAACAATAGACAGATCAACATCATAGCAAAAGAATTTCTGACGTAGGTGATTGGGTATTTCTACAACTAGAAACATACAAAAAAATGTCCCTCAAGAAAGATAAGAAGGTGTTGTAGCGACTAAAACCACCCTTCAAAATTTTGGCTTGCACCCAATTACGGAGCCTCCCTTAAGAAGTTTCACTTGATGACTGCACACACTCGGATTCACTCCATGAGCTTGTGTGAGTCCTCGTACCCACCTTGCTTGTTCATTTCACCCAAGCTTTTGCATGTTGATGTCAAAGTCGTGCTTGTGACCATGTTTTGGTCATGACCAAAGTCTTTCCTTTGTGTGTACATGTTGGGCTTGCTATGAAAAAAAATGTCGCACTCACACACAGAGTGACATACATTATCATGTAAACGTTGTCACAGTCGACCAATGATCAATCACAAACATTGCACTTGTTGCTCACACTATTGGTCAGTCATGTTGAGCATGTGTGTCTGAATGGGTTGATTCGTCTCATTGTCGAGTCATGTAAGTGTGTGTTTGCAGGATCACATATGCATCTTTCACTCATTCACACACTTAGTCATTTTGCTAAAGTTTTGAGCACTCGACTCCCCTCTTACAGCCAGACCATCACCCTGCCATCGACTCGATCGATTGTCACCAAGAAAAATGTAGAAGCACCAAGCAAGCCATTTCAAGCTGTGCTTCCCGCAAGAAAATCAATCAGCCTTCATGTTGTTTAATCGGAGAGCTTGACCCGGCAGCCACCCCGAGACTGACTCCCCTAAAAAATTGCGCAGAGGTTGCAGACCTTGCCTCCTCCAATGACTAGAAAACTTGCGCAGATAGGTCAGACATACACCTAGTGCCCATCCCTGCCCCCCTTAGAAAATTGTGCAGTTTTTCTAGCCAGGCCTCTTGACAGTCGACCGAATGCTCACCAAGAAAATTATGCAGTTTTCATGAGCAAGTATTCTACTGCAGAGCAGTCCGCTCATCTCAGAAACTCCATAGAGGTGATTAGCAGGCTAGCCTCTCAACATCAGTGCAATTTTTCGCACTAGGAGCTCTTTCTAGATGACTGACAGTTCCCCTCAGGAATTGCGCAGTTTTGGCTGCCAAGATCCAATAGATGACTGCCAGTTCCCCTTAGGAATTGCGCAGTTTTTTCTGCCAGTGATCCACCAACAAACTGCCAGTTCCCTCCAAGAATTGCATAGTTTCTGTTGCTAAGTGTCCTGGCATCCAGCTGCGAGTTCCCTCCAGGAATTTCATTGTTTTGGCTACTAAGCTCCCACTACCCACTTGTTATGGAAATTGCGTAGATTTTTCCTACCCAACCTTCCTGCAACCCAGATTGTTCCTCCCAAAAAATACGCAGTTTTGTCCTCCAGTCGAGCCTAACCCCGCAGATAGTCACTGTCAATCTGGATTGCTCATCTCCATCACCCAATTACTCTTGCGCAGTTTTCATCAGTAGTGCCTAGAGCCTCCATCTTGCCTCGCAACCTTGTTACCTCTCTCGGTCACCTACATCTGAAATGATCATGCATCATGGTAGATTAGGAGCTTTTTGGATTTGATGTTGTTATGTCATGAGTGACTACATCTACAAGTACACAAACAAACATGGCACGACGATGGGGTGAATCAAGGGAGCACATGTAGAACAATAGGTTCACCAATAGACACACAGACGATGCATGTAAACATATATGCTTGCAAATGGATGATCACACAAGGATGTGTTCATGAACGGACGGATCAACAAAAATGCAAGATGTGCTCATGTACAGACGGATGAACAAACATGCACCATTTGCAAACAGACGAATTTGTCAAGCTTACCAACATACAAGCAAGGAGAGATGTGTGAATACAACATCAAGTGAACCGATGACTATCAAAGACTCCGTTCACTTTTCCATGCGGAGGTGGAGCTGGACACACCATGAGGACATCCATCACCCCACAGCACTACAGCTTCACATGCACACCAACAACAACATGAATGTATCAGCACTGTCATGTCGATTCATGTCATGAGTCATGTTCTCTGTATCTCTATTGTGGTGCATACTTTCAATCAATGTAATGTAACTTGGAAGTCCAAGAGACCCACTTGTTATATGAAGAGTCATGTAAAGTCAAAAAGTCATGGAAGTCAAATAGTCATGAGGGTAGTCAAACAACCACAAGGGTTAGTTTCACCCTTGGCTATAAATACCCCCTCATTTGTTCATGCAATGGAATTTTCACCTCAGCTCCTCCCACATAGCCTTGAGAGTCTGTAATCTTTTCTTTTAGGAGTAAGTAGTGGCTCCAATGCCCCGCCCATGGGGTAAGTGATTTATGGTGTAACGATGTTTCTTGGAACTTTCGCTTAATTTAGAAGTCTGCTAACAGGATAGCATGTTTTCGCACATGTATTGTAATTGTTGTAAGAATAAAATTGAACACTTGTAATACATGTTGCTTTAACCTGTGTTTAACACTTGAACTCATTCACTTGTTTTAATACATATATATTAATGAAAATGTGTTGTATATGTTGTTAACATTGTCTCGCCATGTTCGTTACCTCCCGAAACATCAGACAAACCTTTCACATAAAACTTGTTATAATAATCGTTGAACTCATGTGGACTCATCCACTAAGTGTTGTACATGTTATTTTCCCTTGTGTGTTGTGACTATCGAATCCATGTGGACTATTCCTTTGGAATTTGTGCACGTTCTATTGTGTTGTGTGTTCCTAATAGAGTTGGGGCTTCCTCCCAACCAACTTGGGACTCAATCCCACCCTCTCACTCTACAGTGAAAGAACCATTAACACAAGTGACACTAGCAATCACCAAGCACACAAACCTCACTTCTCGAAGACAAAGCAGACCACTCTCCTGTGCTGATAAGCAAGAGTTGAGTCAAGCCTTTAAGATAACGACATCAGGACCATCATACCTGATGGGACTCCCACACCAAATGGTGTGAGGTCTACTCAGGACTTCGTACCGAGGTGATCCCCCAAGGGTTAGTATGTCCAACACCGTCAACAAAAGGATAATAAATTACCACCAAAGTATTATGTTCCATACAAGGTGTTGCAAAAGATTGGTACTATGGCATACAAATTGGAGCTTCCTATAGCTTCGCGAGTGCATCCAGTTTTCCATGTTTCATGCTTAAAAAAGGTTATGGTTGACAAGCTCCCAGTTCAAACAATATTCCCAGAACTTGACACGGAAGGAAAAATCATATTGGAACCGCAGCAGTCACATAAACAAGAATTCAATAGCTATGAAATCGATCAATTTCATAGTATCCAATCAAGTGGAAGAACTTACCCACTAAAGATTCGACATGGGAGGATGAAAGTTTTATACAGAAGCATCCAGAACTACTCAAGCGTTGAGAACAACACTTTTATGAAGGAGAGGG
This sequence comes from Pinus tabuliformis, assembly GCA_031772625.1. Taxonomy (NCBI): domain Eukaryota; kingdom Viridiplantae; phylum Streptophyta; class Pinopsida; order Pinales; family Pinaceae; genus Pinus; species Pinus tabuliformis. The sequence goes on from CM062815.1 coordinate 510,117,585, forward strand.
GCATGCTAGGCCCCAATAATACTAGTGTATTCCCTTATTATTATTGTCATTGTAGCCCCTTATTGTTACTTTTGTGCCCATGTTGTCCCCATATTGTTATTATTGTGCCCCATCAAAGCCCACTATTGTTATTATTGTGCCCTTACATTATTATCGTTATGTCGACTTGACTATGTTGTGACCCCTTAGGCTACTATATATAGAAAGGAGCCCTTTTCATTTGTATCATCCAATAAGTGTTCATTTGTGTGATGTAAAAGAGGTTTCACCCTCGAAGAGGATGATTTTGAAGTCATTGTTCTATATTTTCTTATATTTTGTGAGCTAGTTGCGTAACAAAATCTTAGCTCAAGGGGGACTATTGGAGATAGTTCATGGTCCGGTGAAATGTGATCAAATTCAGAGCAATTACCAAGCAGTATATATGGTTAAATGAAATCAGATTTTGTGTCGGTTACTCATTCTATTTTTTTTATTATTATTATTCATTAATAAACCATAGAAATTAAGGATGTCTATTTACCTAGTCTATTATTTTTAACTATGTGATTGTTTGTTGTCATTAATATCTTTTATGAATACATGTTTAATTAATCTCATTTAAACTTTGCATACATAGTTTAAAGTGGTTCCCTATAATTCAGTTTTATCTGTATACAATCATAGCATGCATGGCCAAAAAAAATCAAAAGAAAATACTTTATATATATATATATATATATATATATATATATATAAGGAAGAGACTATATACTTGTAAGTGTTTAATCAATATCGAAGATAGAGACCATATAGTGTTTTATCATCATGATTAAAAGGGAAAAGGAAATAAAAAAATGTATAATTTATATGTTGAGTGTGGACAATGAAGTAGTTCCATGCATAATTTAATTATTCCTCTATATAATGTTACTATCTATACACACTTTTTTTTGCTAAAGCAAGAGTAGGACCTTCTTTACCATTAATAATATACAAAATTTACAAAAATCCACTCTAAAAAGTGGTGAAGGAGATCAGCCTCCCAAAGGAACCAAGAACGGGCCTAGGCAGAAGACTCGACACAAAAAACTTACCTTTCAACACATCAAAGCTAAACAGGAAAAGGCCAAAAATGAACCTAAGTAGAGGATGGATTAGAGCAAAAGAAAAAAGGGCCCCATCGGCCTTCCAGGACCTGGAGAGAACTGAGCCCCACAGAAACCATACAATAAAGAGGGGCCCATGCTAAACCCACCGAAAAACAAGTCTTTCATCAGAATCTGCAGTGAAGAACCGGCGGGCCCTATCCAACAGCGCCAAACAAGATTGCAAAGGAGAGAAGCATGCCGCTTAACTGGAATTGCCTCCAACCTGCTCAACCTATCGCCACCGTTGATTTGTAAAATTTGATCTGCCGGTCAAGGGACATATCGCACCCACCAAGAATTCCGGATAATAGCATGCGATGGGGCCCCACCAAACTGCTCATTTGATCCCGAGAGTTGATTTCCCTCGCTCCATCGGATAGTTGAGCTAAAAATCGTGTGCCCAAAGTCTTCACCCTTTAGGGAGTGGTGAGAGAGGTTTTTGCATCAGTCCCTCCACCACGTGTCCTGCTATCTATGGCATTGCTGCCAAAAAATTAAAACCACTTTTGACATAAAAGCAGTGTGATTGCTATGAAACTGCTCCCTGGGCAGAATTGACATTAGCCAATGAAAAGTTGGGTGATCTGGAAGTTTAGATGTTGTTGTCTTTGGTCAGGGAAACTCTGTCGCTAGTTGCGGAGAATATTCCTGATCGTGGTCAACAATGCCACCAACTTTGTCTGACCGCCCATCATGTACCTTTCACTCCAACCTTGTGAAGCCCTCTAACCGCTGTCGAAAACTAGTTGGATTCTATTTTTTTGCTTCTATACTCTTCTTTGTCCTCCTTTGCCTGGTTATGAAAGAGTTTTTTCAGATCACTCTGCACCATTATGCTCCACCTCCTTAAAATTGTGTTTTCCTTGCAGCTGACACCTTGATTGGCTAGAATGTCCACCAATTTGTTGGCCTTTCTCCTCACATGAATAAATCTAAGAGTACGAAGTTCCTGTAGATGTACTTGAATCCTATGTAGAACCTGAGCTAACCTCTAGTGATTTGTGACCTTTTTCAGCCCTGTTCCATTACTAATTCTCTTAGCTGCATTTATGACTAACTCTAAATCCACTTCTATTACGACATTTTGACAATTGTTCTGTATCAAAAAATCCAAGCATTGTTCCAAGGCCATTAGTTCCGCCATGTTTTTAGTTGCTTTTCCTAAGTGTTAATGGAAGAGGGAGACTATGCTACCTGTATCATCCCTTAGAACTCCCCCAAAGGTAGCCACCCCTAGGTTGCCTTTGGAGGCTCCATCAATGTTTTTCTTTAAAAAGCCTTCAGGGGGAGGATGCCAGAATTCGTCCACCTTATCTCTCATGCTTGCTTTCCTATCAATACCTTGAGGAATAAACCCCTACATGTCTAATAGCTGGAGGATTCTTAACTCTTCTACTGAGGGAGGATTTTTGGGGAAATTCCTAACCATGGTGCCAACTGTCTCCTTAAGTTGTTTTACGATTAGCTTCACCAGGCTAAGTGAGTCAGTCTTTACCTCTTTGAATATTTTTTTATTCCTTTCTTTCCATACATTCCAAATAATGAAGCTCGGAAAGAGATCCCAGGCTGTATTGAGAACTTCATTATCAGAAAAATTGTTCCTCCAATTGTTAAGAGTGTTATCAATACTTTCTTTGTCTCTATTAGACTGTTTGAATATGTTGATAAAAACATCCCATATCCTTTTGGTGGAGATACAGCTGTTGAGAAGATGCTCGATAGTCTCCTCATGGGTCTCATAGAGATGACATCTGGAGGGTCCTAGCATACCCCTTTTTTAAGGTTGTCCCAGGTTAAAATTTTCCTGTGGTGAACTAACCACATCAAGAGTTTGATTTTCATCCATCCTTTGTGTCTCCAAAGCTTCTTCCAAGTTTTATTTGGTGCTTGGGGTTCCTGATCAAGGAGAAAACCTTTAGCTTCCTGAATATTAAAATTGCCTTCTTTGTTTTTACCCCATCTCAGTTGGTCTTGCCCTTCCGTTACTAAAATTATTCTCTAATCCAGCATTCTCTTAAGGGGCTCTGCTTTACTGTTGAGGATCCTATCCTCTCTGCCCTCTATTTTTTTCCAAATTCTCCATTTTCCAACATTATGTGGATTCTCCCAAAAGTGTTTCACCTTTACTAAACTTTGATTGTCAGTCTCATGCTTGAGGCCTAAAAATTCTTCCTTCAGTAGATTAGGTTCTTGTTGCCATTTGTCCTCCCAGAAAAGCGCCAGATCTCCCTCTCTGATTTCCCAGAAACTATTATCTTGAACCACTTCTCTATTCTCCTAGGCCTTGTTCCATATGGGGGAGCCTTTCACTATTCCAGTCATACGTATGATTTCAAAAGCTAGCTAGGCATTGGCATATTTTTCCTTCCAGATGCTTGCCCATTGAGCTTTAGGATCCTTAACTCACCTCCACCAAGTTTTGGCTCCAAGAGCCTTGTTGAGAATCTCAAGATTGTCAAAACCCAGGCCTCCTTGGTTCTTGGGTTTGCAGATCTTTTCCCATGAGAATAAAGACCATTTTTTCCTTGTTTCCTCTTTTCCCCAAAGAAAATCTCATTGAATATTCCGAAATTGTTGTAAGACTCCTATTGGAGCTAGGAGGGTTGATAGCATAAAAATTGGGATCACTTGGAGAACTACTTTAGTAAGAACCAATCTACCAGCTAAACTTAAAGATCTATTTGTCCATTTCCTGACTTTGTCTTGCATTTTCATTATTAGAGGATCCCATATACTCTTGTGTTGGGTTTTAGCTGTAAGAGGAACTCCCAAATACTTAGAGGGAAGGGATTCTCTTTGAAAGCCTAAAATTCTAGAGACATTTCTCTGGATGGCAATATGAGTGTTAAAGAAAAAGACTTTTGATTTGGAAAGGTTTACTTCCATACCTGTAGCCTTCGTGAAGTCATTCAAAATTTGTTTGTAAGTGCTTCTTTAACTGTGGGAATTCCCTGTAACATGGTATCATCTACAAACTGTTGATGAGTCAGAACTTGCCCATTCTCCGAAAGTTGGAGTCCTTGAATTTTTCCCATTACTCTTGCATGCTTGATGGACCGCCCCAGCCCTTCCATCATGAGGATGAAGAGAAAAGGAGAAAGCGGATCTCCCTGTCTAAGACCCCTGGAAGGGAGAAAAAGTTCAGAAGGAGAGCCATTCACTAAAATTGAAAAGCTGGAAGAAGTCATAAGGGCCATGACCTATCTGACCCAATTATGATCGAAACCAAATGCTGTGAGCACTTTTTTTATGTACATCAAATTTACTTTGTCATATGCTTTGGCTATGTCCAGTTGCATGATCATGCTCACTCTCTTGTTGCAAGTTAATGAGTGAACCACCTCGTGAGCTTGAACTATGTTGTCCAGAATTTGTCTTCCTTCTACGTACCCTGTTTGCTCCCCGGAGATGAGCGTGGGAGCCAGGGGTTTGAGTCTGTTAGCCACAACCTTGGAAATTATCTTGTAGACAACATTTCATAAGGCGATGGGCCTGTATCTCTCTAGTGTTTGAGCATTATCTTGTTTTGGAATAAGGGCAATAAAGGAGGTATTGATAGCTTTCAAAATTATCTTGTTCCGCCTGGAGTCTCCAACAATCTTGATAATATCCCTTTTAACAATATTCCAGCAGGCTTTGAATAAATCCACATTAAATCCATCCGGACCTGGTGCCTTGCCATTTTTCATTTCCTTGAGGACCTCACTAATCTCATGTTCAGTCACAGGTCTGTTGAGAGTACAATTATCATCTCTAGATACCAGTTTAGGTATATGTTTAATTACGTTCTTAATGAAAGGTTCTCTTCCTGAAAAGGTTTCCTTGGCAATGTCCCGAAAATGCTTTACCAACACTGCATCTATCTCCTCATGGGATTGAAGAATTTGGCCATTCTCGTCCTTGATCAAAGAGATTCTGTTGTGAGTTCTGTTCTGTTAGTATTTCATTCTCCTTCTTTTAGCCATAGAACCCTAGATTTTTTTTCCAAAAAATTTCTTCTTGTTTACATAGAATTTCCCATTCTTGGTGATATTTCTTTGCTTGATAATTTTTGTCTTTATCAAAGCCATTCTTGATCAGAGCTTGGTTGAGCTCTAGGATTTTGTTTTCCACAATTTTTTTACTTGTGAAAATATTACCAAATTCCTTCTGGTTCCATTCCTTTAGCTTCTGCTTGATGTGTTTTAATCCCTTATGTAGTAGGAACATGGAAGATCCCTGAATCTGTAGGTCTTCAGCCTACCATTTTCCAATGTTGCTGATGAAATCCGGGTGCGAAAGCCAAATATTTTCAAACCTAAACGATTTGTTTCTTGGGGTGCCAATGCCCTTGATCTCCATTTGAATCGGCCAGTGATCTGAGCCTCCAAAAGGAAGAATATCTACTATTATTTCCTTGTCTAGAAGCATGAGCTCTTCAGAGATAATGAATCTGTCTAGCTTGGAAGCTACCTGTGAATCCCCTGCTCTTTTATTGTTCCAAGTGCAAAGACCATTATTTGTCTCAATGTCTACCAGCTTCATGCTTTCTGAAAAAAATTGGAAAGCTGAGGAATCGTTGTTTAGTGCTCTTGTGCCCCCTTTTTTCTCTGAGAGAGATCTAATCATGTTGAAATCTCCTCCTATAACCCATGGTAGCCCTACAAATCTATTTCGAAGGTCCATTAGGGACTCAATAAACTTGATTTTTTCATCTAGCCTTTGAGGGCCATAAACATTTGTTACAAGATAAGTGTCCCCGTCTCCTAGTGGTTGTATAACAACTGATAAAAAATTCCTTGATGCCTTCACATCAATAATACCTATTTTTTGGGGATTCCAAAGGATGAGGATACCCCCTACTGTATTTTTTGCTTTTACTTCTATAAACTCATATCTTCTGAGCCACTTACTATGGATTTTTCTTATATTTGGAACAGAGCATTTCGTTTCTTGGACAAAAAATATATCCAGAGCTACCTGTTTCATTCTATTATTCAACATTCTCTGCTTTCTTTTGCTTCCTAGACCTCTGATGTTCCAAGTTGTAAACTTCATAATTACTGATTGGTAAAGGAGTAAATGGTTAGGTCTTTCATCTTACCTAAGTCTATCATGAGCTTTCCACATTCCATTAATAGCTCGTTCTGCTTTTTTCTGCCCCTTTTTTCCCCGGGTTTCTTGGAGCCAATCCTGGAGTTGATTTTACCGCTTTCATTCCCTACTTGCTCTGTCTTTCAATGTTGTTATCTTCTCCCAAGCCCTTTGTCTGAGTTTTCCATAAGAATAACTACTTTATTCGATTTCATTCCTCTTGTGGTAGAGATTCTACTCCACCTGTTGTTCCCTTACTCAAGAACCCTTCTAGATCTAGGTTTTCTTTGTCAAGAATCTCTTGTAACTCATTGTCTTCCATTTCCATCTCACTCTGGGTCACTTCCTGCTCCATATCCATCTCCGATTCACTCATCATGATCCCTTTCTATTTTTCCTTTACCTGTTCTTGATCTTGTTCTTCTTCCTTTTCCTGCCTATCATCTCCATCCTTCATAACTTAGTTTTCAACTGCTGCATCTTCCTCCTCTTCAAGAACATGGAACTGATTTGGCCTCACTTTTTGGTCTCCACTTTGGTGATGTTTTGGCCCTTTTTTGTTGTTTTTACCTTTGTGAGCTACTTTGTGAAAGCCATTTGTTTCTTTCATTGTGTTAGGTTTTCTTTTGTTCTCTACCTTAGTGAGAGGACAATCTCTAAGAAGGTGCCTATGTTCATGACATTTTCGACATCTAAATGGAATATGCTCGTAGTCAACCGTCTGCACCCATTCCTCATCATAAACCTCCAATATGACCTCGTCTGGAAGTGCTCCAGATAGGTCCATCTCTACACAAATCCTGGCAAAGGAGGTATATTTTCCCCTTCTTGTGGCTTCCGAAGTTTTGACATACCTCCCTAATTTATTTCCTATGGCTGTTAGTGATTCTATTTGCCAATAATCCAGAGGTAGCGAATAGAGTCTTACCCAAACTAGGACTGAGGTAAAGGTTTCCCGCTCCTGCACGAAGTTCATCATCCACGACCACATGTAGAGCCCTGTTGCTACATAGAAGTAGGGCCCACCTTCAAACACTCTGTCTTTTTCCTCAATGTTCGCAAACACCACAGTGAAAAAAACCTTTGGATCCTAGATGAAGATCAATGCTTCCTTTAGGCTTCCAGTGGTATTTGATACATGTTTGTAAAGCCTTTTCGGTGGGCCATATTCCCATGAATTTGCATATGATTGCATAAGTCTGCATGTGCTCACTGTGGGCTTGCAGCTCAGGGTTATTTAAGATTACTCTGGGAGTGACTTCAGCTTTGGGCTTTCACGGTTCCTGTTGTTTCCTGTCTTTTGTTCGCTGTTTTTTGTCATTTTCCTCTTTGTCCTTTGTGCCATCCTTCTCCTCCTTGTTACTTTCTGTTTCCTCTTCCCAATTCTTTCCTCCTTCCAGTGTGTTACCTCTGCCTGAATCTGGAGGTGTCTTGTTCTTGTTAACCACTACCTCACTGTAGGAGGGAGTGGAGCTCCCTCCTCTGCACCCGTCCATGGAGAAAATCCCATGCAGAAACCCTCAACCCTAGTTTTCTGCTCTTCCGCTCTCTTCCTGTCTCCGCAGAACCTATTTTCAATTCTCACTCAATGGTTATTACACACCCACATTATCCTTTCACTATTTGTACACACTTATTACATGCATGCTAGGAGAAAAAGTACTTATTAAAAGAAAATTGTTGGGGTGTAAAAACTAATGGTAATTAGATTAGAGAATGAGAAAAAAATCATATATTAATTGATGAGTTAATCATTATTAGAAATTGGAATTGTATAAATATATGAATAACTAGAAAACATTGGATGAGAAATAAATTTCACAAAAGTGGGAGAGCGGAAGATGTATATCCCATCATAGGAGTTGTATAAAATAACAGAGGATAAAATAGTAGAATACCTATATAAGGGAATCAAACAAATTTCTCTCACATAAAGAACCTCGGATATGCATGTTGTTCCTATACATTAAACAAGTGAGCACTTTTGCTCATGAGGTTAGCAGGAAGGAGAAACTGGTAGAACTAGGAATTGTTTGTATTTTGTTTATGTGATTAGTAAATAAGAAATATATAAATAATCAGAATTTTATTAAAAATAAGAAATTACAATTGTTAAGAAAATTTTATTCCAAGTCCAAGAGATTTTATCATTCTTGAGACAACCATAAAAAATGAGGGCAAGTAATTCCAAGGAATTAATAAACCAGGACGCAAAAAATGTTTATCATAGAACTACTAAAAAACATGTTGAGTTTGTAAGATTTCTCAGTTAAAAAATATGTACATGCATAACTATCCAGGGTATATACCCTTCGTAAGGTTAACCAATACTTCAGTTTTATTCTGGTTCTAGAAGCTAGTCATTGAGCTAATGGAAAGAACATGTTTTAGGGACAATTTGATCATAGATTTCAAGTAAAAATAATATGCATATTTACATAGAACAATAAAAATAAATGAGAAGAGAATCAAAGTGATGCAATAAGCCACCATTCAACCATAGGGATAAAGGTATGACTTAAAATAAATGAACGTACTCTATCCCAGAGTAAAATATATATAGTAGTCATGATTTGTTATCTGATAATTATAGCAAAACTAAATTATCTATAATTACATACAGTTCGAGAGTAATCCATGAAACTACAACTCAAGCAATATTTAGCTTTGAAAAAAGTGGTAACATAAACTTTTATATATATTTCACTATATTTAAACAAGGAAAATTCTAGTCCATAAGAGCATGAAGAGGAAGTAAATCCCTTTATAGAATTATCTACCTTCCATAGAAACCAAAACTTCAATACATGCTCTAGGGGAGAGTCACCATTACCTGTACACCCTCCTCGCCACGTCAGAAAACCACACGTCAAAGCGCATGGAGACGGTACGACACATGTCCACCATGGAGCTCCATGTGCTGGCTATCATATCATCGCATAAAACTTTGTTTCCACGCCATTTCCCCCATTTGTTTGGGGTCATTGCTGCGATGTTCCATTTTCCCTTTGTCTTTCTGCTCGGAGCCAGTTGTTGGGTGAAGCCCCCCACTGAAAATGGCACGGGACGGTCCTAGAACTTGCGAACTTTGTCTTTTATTCATGTGTTGTTGCAAGCATTTGTTTGCTTGATAGGGTTTGTGGATCTGCGCACTTCGTCTAGTATGCAGGTGCTGGTGCAAATGTTTGCTAGAGGTTTAGGGTTTGTGGTTGGAACATCGCTTATGCTTTTCTTGTGGTTTTCCGCTTGGATTTCTTGGTCCTTCTAGACTGCCGATTGTTTAGGGTTTCTTTGGTGGTGGTCTTGTCCAGTGATTTTATTGTTTGGGGAGGCCTTGGTTGCAGTTTTACTGAGCTCGAGGTAATTTAAGAATTTCTATTAATTTGTTGTTTTGTGTTGGTGTTTTTGGTGGTTTTCTCTTGTCTAATGGCTTTTTCTTCTTGTTGCCGATGTGGAAAAGGTCATTGCAGGTGTGGAGAAGGTTTGGCGAGCTCCGGGGAAGGTGGGGAAGGTCGGCGACCATCCATGGCCTGTATCCGGTAGGATTTTAATTCTACCAGCAATTTCTCTGTGTTTTTCAACACAAGCAACTCTATTTGGATATTTTGTAAACTTTCTATGGCATTTTTTTGAGGGTTTAGGATTTTTGTGGATATTTTGATGTTGTTTGTTGTTGAAGGTTTAGGGTTTTTGTGGGAATTTCGTTGTTTTCGTTGTTATTTTCACCATCCCGTGCTATCCTCGGTCGTCCCGTGCAATCCTCGGCAGAGGGCTTCACCCAAAAACTGGCCCCAAGTAGAAAGAAAAAGGAAAAATGGAACATCACAGTAATGACCCCAAACAAACCCTCGAAACCCTCTTGTATTTTGGTATGACTTAATTTCTGATATGTCTAATAGATTCCTTGTTTTCGTTGTTATTTTCGCCCTGTGCCATCCTCAGTGGAGGGATTCACCCAACAACCGACCAGGACAACAACTCCCTCTCCTCTTGGCCTGCAATTCCGCTCTCCTCTTGGCATCAAGGATAGAGCACATGCTTATATGAATTAAGAGTTTCAATTACTGTGTAAATGGTCAACAAGTAGATTTACACTCCTAGGCCATGATGAGATATCCTCTCTACATCTCAAGCTCCTTAATTTTAATTAATTTGTTCCCGAGTGTTTCTCCGTATTTCTGGAACAATGCATCCATTACCTCTCTAAAATGGTGTTTAAGTAGACTCTATGTCACTGCTCTCAATTGACTTGCATAACGTTTCCCTTAGGCTTCCCTTTTAAAAGCTGATCCTCTCATGGCATCCATCACCTGTCTTCTCATCCGTGAAAGATTTTGTCAGGAACTTCACTCTTTGTATTTGAAATGAAGCCTCTCTCGCTATTTCACTGCTCACCTATCCAATAGTTTCATCTTGCAATTTTCTTAAATACTCTTTAAAAATAATTTTCGGGTTCCAACCACTCTAAATGACCACAATCCACTACTCTTTAAAGTTTGAGATCAATGGATATCATTATTAACCCATTGCACTTTTGTAGAAAGTCATTAGATTGACTAATTTGAGTATATTTACAGTTAAGCAAATTTGGGGTTATTTTGGTTGGGCTGAAAATAACAAATTCTTTAATGGCCATATGTATGGGGCTGTATAAGTCTACCATTGCAGTTATTTAACTATGAGCATATATAGCTTCCCTGCATTTATATCTATGAACAAATTAGTTATATGTTGTTAACCCTTAATTATCGAAGGCAGCAATAAGATTTGTGAATTCTCTCAGTCTACTTCAACAGAAGCTACCGATTTTCAAATTATATATTTCCAAATGCTACTACTCAGGCTAATGACACAGTTAGATACTAGATTTTCTTACAAACTAGGTGCCAATGAAAGAGCAATGAAGCAAGAGAACTGTTGTACCAAATACTTAACAAGACAATGCCGACAATCCTACGAGAAAAATTCAGATCTCTAAATGACACGAATGCACCATTCAGGAGCTCAACAAACTTTTAATACTTACCAAGTAAATTTTATGACAGTAGTAGATTACCTCAGTGATTTTTTTATGATGCAAAAATGTAACTTTAGATATGAAATTTACAAGGGACCAGTGAATTGTAGCGTTCTCAAAGAGATAAAGCAAATTACTTAAAGCGTAAAGCAGGAGCAGCGTAAGCTAATAATAGTAGCGAATTTTATTAGGACAACAGTGAGTGAATTTGTTTCAAAGAGGCCTATGAATATCAAGAAGCCACTCTATTATGGAGAGCTTTTACCCCAAAACAAAATTGAAATTTCTTATGATGTTAATACATTTGTTATGCTTCAGATCTTGTTACGTAGTCCTAACAGAGATAACATTCACCAAAATTCATAAAAACAAGTCAAACAATAGATGTCCAGATATGCTTAAGTGTATTGTCAATGCACAAAATAGTTTTCAGATTTGTTTTATGGCATTTATATGAAATTTTTGTCACGGGAAGAATTTACCCTACTGTAAGTAAATAGTGAGTAAATGAAGAGTTTAAGAGACAAAACTTTGAGGCCGAAGGCCTAGGATGACCCCAGAGATCTGCCTAGAAATCCTTCAAGGCTGGAGACACCTGCAACAACTACAAACTATGCAAAAATTATTGAAACACAGGCTCAGAAATTATATGCTTGTTTCATAATTTAGGAAAGGCATATATGAGGGTTTCAAGGCTGGTTATGCTAGAAGAAAGGGCAGAGGCTTGATGACAAGCCTTAATGAAACCTTTAGGGCCTGACTTAAGGCTTGGAAGAGGCAGCTTGTTCAATCCAGTGTTGCCGCTTCTGCAATGTTTATTTCATTTATTGGTCTGTAATAGTATTCTGAATTAGAAGATTGGTTTTCTCATTCATCGAACAACAACAAATAATTTTGTAGTTTTACTGGCATATTCCTCTTGTTCATGAGAAATTTTCTTCTTCCTAGGCAATTTTTGGTCAATTTACAATTATTTAATTGTTGGTTTTGTCTCTTGCATAGAGTCTCTATGCCTGCTCGCAACTTTGAGTGCTCTCAATTTCTCAAGTGTCCCCTCATTGAATAAAACTATCAGTGGCTTTTTGACATTTAATAAAAATTATTATGAGTTAGATTACCTCCTCATTTGAGACTGTTTGGTCATTTGATTTTTGTATTTAGCCATTTTCCTTAGCCTTTGTTGGGTGTGGAGCCTGATTATCTTCTATATTCAAAGGTATCGCCACATTGGACCCCAGTTCGAAATGGGGGCGGCAACGCCGCCCGTAAAATATTCGCTGCAGGGGGGTCCAAGGGGAGGCGACTGCAACCTTTGGGAGCCGCCCCTTGGTGGGGGGTTTCGGGGGAAGCGCCCCTGAAGCTAAAAACAGCTGTAAAATTGCCTTGTAAATGTATAGTAATTTCTAGTCAATCTGGGCCATTCATTAGGCGGATGATCTAACGGTACAACTTATGTTTAGTTTAGGGTTTTTTGCCCTAGATGGCAACCCCTCTCTTTGTATGAGGGCATTGTATTTGAGGTTGGGTGATAGATGTGTATTATGTGAGCGGCAAATAGAGAGGTGAGACTGTGAGACAAAACAGAGGATATTACAACGGATCTGCTGTAGGTTGTGTCTCTTCATTTTGCTGGATAATAGAAAGGAGGGATTGGCTGTTCAGGGTGGATGTAGCCCAAACTCGGTGAACCACGTATATCTGTGTCTCTCTTGTTTTATGCGCTTTATGTGTTTATATTTTTGCAATATTTTATGTGTTCCATTGCTCCATAATATATAATTTTCTAACAATTGGTATCAGAGCTGAAGGTCTATTTGGCTGATAAACTCACAGGAAAGAAGGGTTCCTGGTTCGAGTGGGAGAAATGGCGAAAGATGGTAAGTTTAGGGTCGAGAAATTTAATGGCCAAAACTTCTCATTGTGGAAGATGTAGATGGAAGATTATCTGTATCAGAAAGATCTATACCTACCATTGGGCGGAAAATCAAAGATGCCGACGGGTATGACAGACGAAGAATGGAACCTTCTCGATAGAAAGGCACTCGGAACAATATGGTTGTGCCTTGTTGCATCATTCGCCTTCAACATTTCGAAGGAAACCACAACAGAGGGTTTGATTCAGGCGTTGTCGAAACTGTATGAAAAACCCTCCGTCTCAAACATGGTATTTCTTAATAGAGTTCAGGCTTCTGTGATCCATATCAAGTTAAGAAAGATTCTTTGGCGAAAATCACATGGAATACCATTTGTCGACGCGTTTCGAACCAACTAGTGTGGTTCATCGTCAGGACAAGTTGAAGAAACAGATCCAGCTTAGCATGATAAATAGTCTGAGCAGAGTCTCCAACGGCTAAATTAACGGCTAATTTTGACCTTAGGACCCAGGTCAAATTCTTATTTACTAATTTAATGATATTATTATAATTATAATTATTATTATCTTTCTTATGGAAATAAGTTAAATTAGGTAAAAAGGTTGGTTTTAAAAAGGGAATCTATATATAAAAATATAAAAAATATATATATATATAACCAATTAAAATTAATTAATCCTACCTTTATAACCTAAAAATATATATATATATATATATTAACTTAAATATACAAATAGATTCCCTTTTTAAAACCAACCTTTTTACCTAATTTAACTTATTTCCATAAGAAAGATAATAATAATTATAATTATAATAATATCATTAAATTAGTAAATAAGAATTTGACTTGGGTCCTAAGGTCAAAATTAGCCGTTAATTTAGCCGTTGGAGACTCTGCTTAGACTATTTATCATGCTAAGCTGGATCTGTTTCTTCAACTTGTCCTGACGATGAACCACACTAGTTGGTTCGAAACGTGTCGACAAATGGTATTCCATGTGATTTTCGCCGAAGAATCTTTCTTAACATGGTATTTCTTATGAAACGGTTATTTAATATGAAGATGTCGGAAGGTGGATCTGTTGTAGACCATTTAAATGATTTTAATACAGTTACAAGTCAATTAAGTTCTGTAAGGGTAAACCTTTATGATGAAGTTAGAGCTCTGTTATTCTTGTGCTCATTACCATAAAGTTGGAATGGTTTGGTGATGGCCATTAGTAACTCCGTTTCTGGATCTAGTACTTTAAAGTTTGATGATGTTGTTGGTGTTATCCTTAGCAAGGAAATGCGACGGAAAAGCTCCGGTGAGACATTGGGAAATGCTTCGAGTGCAGAGTCAAGAGTAAGAAAAATGGAAAGAGGAAAGAGTTCAGGATATCGCAATAAATCAAGGAAAGGCAGATCCAAGTCCAGATCGGGGATAGTGTGCTGGAAATGTGGAAAGAAAGGACACCTAAAGAAAGACTGTAGATCTCGAAAGGGAAAAGAAGGAGATGCACATCAAGAAAACAATCATGAAGCAAATGCGACAGATGAGGTGTTACAAGATGCTTTGATTCATTCTTTCGAAAATATTATTGATTCCTGGGTGGTAGATTCAGGGGCTTCATTCCAAGCCACAACTGATAAGAAATACTTTCATGACTATGTTCAAGGAGATTTTGGACAAGTTCGTCTGGGTGATTATAAACCCTGTAAAATTGTTGGAATGGGTAAGGTTCTTGTAAAACAGCAGAATGGAAACCAATGGCTATTAAAGGAGGTAAGGCATGTTCCAAATCTAAAGAAAAATCTGATTTTAACAGGGCAGTTAGGCGGTGAGGGTTGTGTGACAGCTTTCACAGATAAAGCTTGGAAGGTCACCAAAGGAGCCCTGGTAATAGCAAAAGGTGAAAAGGTTGGTACATTGTATTTATGCAATGGTATTTCTAACTTTGTTAATGCTTTAACTTCCAAAGGAGCAGATGCAACATTATGGCATCATAGGCTCGGACACATGAGTGAAAAGGGGATGAAGATTCTTCACTTAAGGAATTTGTTGCCGGGTTTGAAGAATGTTGATTTGGACTTCTGTGAGAATTGCATTTATGGAAAACAGAAGAGAGTCAGATTTCTCAGAGTTGGGAAAGAAAAGAAGAATGAAAAATTAGAGCTTGTGCATACAGATGTATGGGGACCTGCTTAGGTATCATCTCTCGGTGGATCTCGCTATTATGTTACTTTTATTGATGATGCAACTAGAAAAACTTGGATTTACTGTATTAAGAATAAATCTGATGTATTTGATACTTTCAAGAAATGGAAAGCTTTGGTTGAGATTGAGACAGGAAAGAAATTGAACTTTCTTAGATTAGACAATGGAGGTGAATATTGCAGCAAAGAGTTTGATAGGTACTGTTCAGAGCATGGAATTCGCAGAGAGAAGATAGTTCCAAGAACACCACAAGAAAATGGTTTGTTAGAAAGGATGAACAGAACAATCATGGAGTGTGCAAGGTGCATGAGATTGCATGCAGGATTGCCTTTACAGTTTTGGGCAGATGCTGTAGATACTGTTTTTTATCTAATAAACAGAGGGCCTTCAATTTCCTTGGACGGTGGTGTTCTAGAGGAAGCATGGACAGGTAAAAAGGTAAACTACTCTATTTTAAAGCCTTTTGGTTGTGAGGCCTTTGTCCATATTAATAAAGAAAATAGAACAAAGCTTGAGGCAAAGTCAAATAAATGTACCTTTTTTGGATATGGTGTTAATTATTTTTGTTATTGCTTATATAATTACGAAAATCACAAAATCATTAGGATCAGAGATGTAATATTCAATGAAAAGGTCTTGTATAAGAATCAATTGCAGGAAAAGAAACAGGAAAAGGAAAACAAGGAATACGCAGTTCTTAATGAAATCACTGAAAAAGTAAAGGTGCCTGAAAATAATAATAATAAACAACCACAACAACAACAACCACCACAACAACAACAGGCACCTCAAACACCTGAAAGTGGTGTTAGAAGATCTACCAGGATAAGTAGACCCCATGAACGATACCCTCCTTCATTATATTATCTATTGTTGACTGATTCCAGTGAACTCGAATGTTATGAAGAAGCAATGCAAGTTGAAAGCATGAAGAAGTGGGAGGTAGCCATGGAAGAGGAGATGAACTCCTTAATGCATAACCAGACTTGGGATTTAGTCAGGTTGCCTAGGAAAAACTGCATTGAAGAATAAATGGGTTTACAGGCTGAAGGAAGAAGATGGAGGAAAACAGAGGTATAAAGCTAGACTTGTGGTGAAGGGGTTTTCACAGAAGAAAGGTATTGATTTTGATGAAATATTTTCTCTTGTTGTTAAAATGACTTCAATCAGAACTTTTTTAAGTCTTGTAGTAGCTGAAGATTTACATCTTGAATAGTTATATGTAAAGACAACCTTTCTCCATGGGGATTTGGAGGAAGAGATATATATGCAACAGCCACAAGGATATGAGGTGAAATGGAAGGAGAAACTAGTGTGTAGGTTGAAGAAGAGCTTGTATGGCTTAAAATAGGCTCCAATGCAGTGGTATCTAAAATTTGACAAGTTTATGTCTAAACAATGTTATACTAGATGTCACTCTGATCATTGTGTTTATTTGAAAAAGCAAAATGATGGCAGCTATATTATATGGTTATTGTATGTAGATGACATGCTTGTTGCAGGATCTAACATGCAGGAAATAAATGTGCTCAAAAGAAAATTGGCAAATTCATTTGCAATGAAGGATTTGGAAGCTGCAAAACAAATCCTTGGTATGAGAATAACTAGAGATAGGAAAAATCGTAAATTAACATTGTCTCAGAATGAGTACATACAAAAGGTGTTGAAAGATTTAACATGCACAATGCAAAACCAGTTAGTACACCTTTTGCTAGCCATTTCAAACTTAGAAAGGAAATGTGCCCAAAGACCCAAGAAGACATGGATTATATGTCTAAAGTTCCATATGCATCAGCAGTTGGAAGCTTAATGTATGCAGTGGTCTGCACAAGGCCTGATATTGCACATGCAGTGGGAGTTGTAAGCAGGTACATGAACAATCCAGTAAAGGAACATTGGATGGCAGTGAAATGGATTCTTAGATATTTGAAAGGTACCACAAATCAAGCATTATGCTTTGGTGGTTCAAACATCTCCCTACAAGGATATGTTGATGTAGATGTGGCAGGTGACAGAGATAACAGGAGGAGCACTACAGGATATGTATTTACTGTTGGAGGAACAACTGTCAGTTGGGTTTCAAAAATCCAAAGTGTTGTTGCACTTTCAACAACAGAAGCAGAGTATGTTGCTGCTACAGAGGCTAGTAAAGAAATTATTTGGTTACAAAGGTTTATGGGTGAATTGGGTAAGGAGCATGATATGGGCACATTATACAGTGATAGCCAAAGTGCCATTCATCTTGCAAAGAAATCAGCATTTCATTCCAGGACTAAACACATACAGTTCAAGTACCATTTCATACGATCAGTGTTGGAAGATGGAGAGTTGAAGCTGGAAAAGATACACACTAGCCAGAATCCTGCAGATATGCTAACAAAAGTTGTAACTAGGGAGAAACTGAGAATATGCTCAGTTTCAATTGGTCTTCAAGAATGACGATGAAGATGAGAAACAGCCAGGTCCAAAGAGGAGTCATTGTCCAGCAAATGGAGCAGCGGTGGAGTTGCCACAATCAGTCTCCAAGTGGGAGATTGTTGGGTGTGGAGCCTGATTATCTTCTATATTCAAAGGTATTGCCACATTGGACCCCAGTTCGAAATGGGGGCGGCAACACCGCCCGTAAAATATTCGCTGTAGGGGGGGTCCAGGAGGGGGGCGACTGCAACCTTTGGGAGCCCCCCCTGGCGGGGGCTTTCGGGGGTAGCGCCCCTGAAGCTAAAAACAACTGTAAAATTGCCCTGTAAAAGTATAGTAATTTCTAGTCAATTTGGGCCATTCATTAGGTAGATGATCTGACGGTAGAACTTATGTTTAGTTTAGGGTTTTTTGCCCTGGAAGGCAACCCCTCTCTTTGTATGAGGGCATTGTTTTTGAGGCTGGGTGATAGATGTGTATTCTGTGAGTGGGAAATAGAGAGGTGAGACTGTGAGACAAAACATAGGATATTACAGCGGATCTGCTGTAGGTTATGTCTCTTCATTTTGCTGGATAATAGAAAGGAAGGACTCGTTGTTCGGGGTGGACGTAGCCCAAACTGGGTGAACCACGTATATCTGTGTCTCTCTAATTTTATGTGCTTTCTGTGTTTATATTTCTGCAATATTTTATGTGTTCCATTGCTCCATAATATATAATTTTCTAACAGCCTTTGGCCATTATCTCTTTTCCAGAGTTGGAATGGAATGTTATTATTGAATTCCAAAACATCACAGCAATGACCCCAAACAAATGGAGGAAATGGTGTGGACACAAAGTTTTATGTGATGACATGATGCCCAACACGTGGACCTCCACGGTTGATAGGTGTTGTACCAACTCCATGCGCTTTGACACATGGTTTTGTGATGAGGGCACACATAATAACTTATAGAAATAGTTTTTTCATAATTAATATCTTACAGAAATACATATTCCATTGAAAATTTCTTATCAACACACCGTTAGGTTGCCACAAGAAATCACTACTAGTTTGTAAGCCAAAATGTTTCTTGTGACAAAGGAAAGATACAATCTAGTGTTGTAAGCCAAAATGTTTTTGTGACAAGAGAAAGATACAATCTAGTGTTGTAAGCCAAAATGTTTCTGTGCCAAAAGAAAGATACAATCCATCCAAAATCCACATCGTAATGTGGTTAGAACCAAAAACATATGACACCTCTATTCTTTATGGCCCTGAGTATCTTGAGTGCCAAAAATCCCCGAGTTACCTTCTTGAGCCAGGTAGGTTGGTCTACCAGTCAAGGTCTGATTAGGAAATGGTTGATTGCTACCATATGATTGATTCCAATTTGCAGCTTCCAACCATGGAGGTACTGAGTACCCATACCTCAAATTTGCACTACTGACCCCTGCATTAAGTGGAGGTGTGTAATGAGCATACATAGAATTGACACCAACTCTGGTAGGAACAAGGCAAGTGGGTAAACCCTTAGTTTGATAGTGGGGCACTTGAATGTTTATGAGATCTTGGAATAATGGTGTGTTATCTGCAATGGAGTCCAATGATTTTGAAATAATCCTGGTTTCATCAGCTATTCTTGTATCATTGATCATCCCTTGTTCCTTTTCAAGAATTTGTTGTACCTTTCGTTTTTCCTTTTCCTGTCTTTCCATTTTCTTTTGTTGGTCCTTAACTTGCCTTGCTTTATCTCTTTCAATCCTTTTATCTGCTTGACGTTGTGTTGCAACAATCCTTGATGCCTTCCTCTCCTTGACTAGATCCTTCTTTTTCTGTTGTAATTCTTGCGTTTCAAATTTCTTTTTTTCAAACTCAACTAACAGGTTTATAGTCCTCTAAGTTGAGTAACTGTGAGCTTCGGCCCAGACGAAGACTACCCGGTGCACCTTGCTTTTTTCTCATTGATACTCTCTCTACTGGTAGCTTTAGGAACCATCCAAGTGTCTTCTCCACCCCTCCCACCTACATGTCATTGCTTGGTACTTCCCTTTCAATATCTGTTGGAACTGATTGAACTATACCATTATCTTCATTTGATGCCTCATTATGTCCTTCATCTTCTTCCATTGATCTATTGTCCACAAAAAAATGAACAATTTCATTGTTCAATTATGCTGGTTGTGAGGGCATGTTCATGCTTTCTTCATTGCTTGCTGAGACACCATGTGCATTCATATTGATCATTGCTTCTGCTAGCCATGAAGGTGGGGCTACTTGGCTCGGGAATGTCAATTGGTCATTATCAACTGCATGTTCAACAATATCATTAACAATATCAGCAATAGGAATTTCATGTTCTTGAGTTGGTGGAACAATCTCCATGTTACTGTGAATTTGTTCATTGTTATATTGTGTTTCACATACAGTTTCATCATCTTCAGCATATAAGTGTCCTTGAGACAGGGAAATCATATTACCAGCTGCAACAACATCATCTTGGTCATCTACTTCTTGCACTTCAACACCTGTTTGGGCATTCCCTTCTTCCTGACCATCCACATGAAACACTTGGCTACAACTAGTATCATGCATAAGAGCATCATAGTTCAGTGGCCAGATTCCTATCCTCCTAAAGCCAGCCTTGATATTTGATGGTGTCAAAACCCTTTTAAAAGCTTTACTTGCAAGCTCTGTTTGCTCAAACCTTTTAACCTCAACCCCTGGATTCATTGCCATCCATGCAACACAATCCAACCTGAAATAGTTCTTGAAAGGGCCAAACACACTAACATCAAGGGGTTGTAGTCTGTGAGTGGTATGAGCAGGCAATGTCAACAGGTCAATGACTAAATTGTTTGCTTCCTCAATTTCTTGTACAACCATGTGGCTCCCATGGCCATCTAATATCAAAAGGTGTCTGTTATTAGGCGAGACGCCACCTTGTACTGATGCAGCAAAGTGAAAAAGCCAACTTAGAAACAGTTCTTTAGTCATCCATGCATGGGGATGTGCAGCCATGCATGCACCTAGTTCACAGTTCTGTATATATTTTCTCAGTTGATTTTTACCTTCGAATAGATAAAATCCTTGGATTGAAGTAGCAATTGCATTGACACAACATAAATAGTTATCCACTCCCTGCTCTTGGGAAAAATCTTTGGCACATTTTGGCTCCCTATCTTGGCAATTACCCGCATGCCAAAATTCCTCCCTGCCTGTAAACCTGTTTCATCACAGTTCCATATATGGTCTACTCCATAGGAATGTTTATCGTAAGCACTAGAAAGTGTGTCATAGAAATTCTTCACAACTGCAAGGTGCAAATTTAATGCTTTGTCTCTGTCAAGGCCCTTAGAAGTATGCAATACAAGTTTTGGATGCCTTTTTTTAAACCCAAACCACCATGATTTACCAGGAAACCCATGTTTGAATGGGTTTGGCCTCCCTTGACAGATTTGAGCAACTATTGATTTGAGTTGTATCAACTCTAGCCCATGTCCTAGTTGGGCCATCTCTTTACACAACTCAACCACCTCGGCCTCCTCCTCATCAGTCATAACTATAAGAGGTCATCTACGTTTTGTATGAGTCAGTCCATTTATCCAATAATGTATTAATGAGGGAGGAACACCATGTTTTTTTGCAAATGCCCGAATTGAGTATCCATTAAACTCTATGTCGTCAATTGCAACTAACATTTGTTCTTTTGTCCATCCTCTTATAGCACTGATCTTTTTAGTTGAGCTTTCCCCTTGGACTGTTGTTGATGGTGGTTCTGTGGCTGATGGTGTGTTAACATCAGCTGCTATCACATGGTCATCCTCAACAATGTTCCCTGGTGCATTGTTGGCATTGACATCAGCTGGCCTCTCCTCATCAGACGATGTGCATCGCAGCTGCGCACCCCTTGTCACTCTCCTGCCACTTCTCCTTGTACGAGTAGAGTAACCTCCTTTTGCCATAGATGCAACAACCTGTAAAATTATCGCATCCATTTAGACATTAGAATATTTGTAAATTATGCTTCATTACTTCTGCAAAAATACTTTTCCTTTATTACAAGAAATTATCAACATGTATGTTACAGGAAATTGAATTGCATTACTTATGTTACAAGAAATCGAATTGCATTACTTTGTAGTATCTCATTGCAAATTACTTCGTAGTCTCTCAATTGCCTGCCTGTTCATTAGTTTAGCCACTTTTATATGTCTTCAAGTAGGATTCTGTGATAGTTGTTTCAAATATCATT
This sequence comes from Pinus tabuliformis, assembly GCA_031772625.1. NCBI lineage: Eukaryota > Viridiplantae > Streptophyta > Pinopsida > Pinales > Pinaceae > Pinus > Pinus tabuliformis. The sequence continues at coordinate 510,139,529 of CM062815.1, forward strand.
TTCCATTTTTTTGTTGTTTGGCATTGCCAAAAGTGTCTCGGTACTACAACTTCTCCATTGCAATCGATGGCAACCATTCCAGGCATAAATTCTATTCTGGGAACAACTTGCAGCTGTGATCAGCCTTGTGGTCTCTCAATTTCCTACCTGTTCATCAGTTTAGCAATTTTTATATGGATTCAAGTAGGATTCTATGATAGTTGTTTCAAATATCATTTTCCATTTTTTTTTGTTTTTTGGCATTGCCAATAATGTCTCAGTACTGCAACTTCTCCATTGCAGTCCATGGCCACCATTCCAGGCATAAATTCTATGTTGGGAACAACCGGCAGCTGTGATCAGCCTTGTGGTCTCTCAATTGCCTGCCTGTTCATCAATTTAGCAACTTTTATATGACTAATGACAAAACTATGAAATTCTACATCCAATTTCAAAATGTTCTCTTTCTCAAGCTGTTGAAGTTTGGATATGGGAGCACCAGAAGTGATAAATAATATTAATATTGCACATCAATATGAATTCACATTTTCTAGCCTTCAATTTAATGCAAATCGTCTTTCTGTAGGGAACTTATCGAGCATTTCAATATTCTCGAGTTACTCTAAATATTTAGTATTTTTTTTTGTTCACACTGGATTTTTCCATGTATTCATCTATTTTCATAATGAGAGTAAATGTTTCACTTTCATAGGGCAATGTCAAAATTTTGCAAATGTCATTCCAAGTAAATCCATAGTTCATCAATTTAGCAACTTTTATATGGATTCAAGTAGGATTCTATGATAGTTGTTTCAAATATCAATTTCCATTTTTTTTGCTATTTGGCATTGCCAAAAATGTCTCAGTACTGCAACTTCTTGTGGATTTCCAAAATTTTGCTTCATTTTCCTAAAATAAGCAGTCAAAATTCACCTCTTAGGGCCACCTGCAAAAATTAGTTTTCACATTGATGGATTTACATTTTAATATTTTCTCTATGTTTTGGATAGAACTCACAACCTCAAATGTCTAAAAAATATTCCTTATATCACCAAGATGGGAGAATATTCCCAAAAAAAATGAAGGATGTGAGAATGGAATACCATATCTAGGTGTCCATGAAATACATGAATAACCAGGACCCATGATCACACCACAGAAATTTTGTTACTTTGATTAAGTAAAACATGCTACTTGCATGGAATATTTTTAATCTTGAATTTTGCGTTCATTGGAGAGACCATAGGTTCATTTTGGAAATAGTAGTTGAAGAGGAAATTTGCAAGCAACAATCTCAAGGAAAAACAAAAAGAAGCAATGCCAAAATCTTAGAAGTGATAAAAACCAAGGTAACTGTCAAATAGTTTATCAATGTTTTGTTTTCCTCCTTTGACCATCTCAAAGCATGATTCCTTTGAGCCCATATCTCACTATAAAACACAACAAAGATAATGGTCCATGCCAATACCACAATGATTTTTGATACCATACTCATTCAAATTAGTGAAGTCTCTTTTGACACTAAACTGTATTGTATTCCAACATCAAGCAATGACTACCAAAAACATAGGCTTACCTATGTAATGAAGGCACTAGAGAGCCCTGTTGATGTGTCCCTAGTTTATGATAAATTATAATCAAGATTGTTTTCTCTTCTTCTCATCATTGTTGCCACATGGTTATTAAATAAAATTTTGAATTTATTTTTGCTACAGAAGCATGGAACTCTTTTGAACCGCGTCCCTATTATCTTCAAGAAAACCAAGAAAAACCTCCCTCGGATTCTTTAGTTACTCTTAATATTTAGTATGGCCAGCCGTGTCCCTATTATCTTCAAGAAAACCAAGAAAAACCTCCCTCGGAATATTTAGTTACTTTGAATATTTAGTATGGCCAGACAGATCATGTAAATACTCTGATAAATGAAAACAATGAAAACAGAACTGTAAGAACAATGACTTTCAATGGCTGTTTGTGAAGCCATCCAGGTATCCTTCTAGTAGTTATGGCCAGACAGATCATGTAAGAAATCTGATAAATGAAAACAATGAAAACTGAATTGTAAGAAGATTGAGTTGTAATTCATATAACTAACCTGAATATATTAGCAACTGTTTTGTGATGTTGTCTTCAAGTTTGCTGAATAATTTAAAAGCATAAGATGCAACTTCAACAGTGGGTGGACTTCTTTTATAGTTTTGGGCACTTGAATTTAGTTGGTGGACATGGACGCACATTGATTGCAATGGCTTCATTTTGAATGTGTGGTCTGGATTTAATTTGATGTGATCTAATGGTTGGGAATTGGTTATTTGTTGATCCATGTGCTTTGATCTGTTTTAATGAGAAATAGAGTGAGTTGGGTGTCATTTATTGCAGTTATTGGGTCTGGGTGTCATCTATTGCACAAATTGGGTTTAAATGTTATTGGGTTGGGTGTCATTTATTGAACATAGGGTGTTTAGTTTTTGAACAACACAGCAGTTATGGTTGACATGCATTCCCTTTTGTTATGTGCAAGGAGGCATATTTATTTGGGATGCAAAGCTGCAGTTCTGATGAGTGGGGGTTGAAGTGACTGCTGCTTTGTACTTCTGGAATAGACCATTTTGGAAGCCTTTATGGTTTTAGCTATTTTCTAGTTGGGTCAATATGGTTTGCAGTCTTAACTAGTAAAATACTATTTATGGACAGTTGTGGGCCTATTCAATGTATGGGGAAATTTTGGACATAAATTAATACTTATTTACACTTAATGTTATCTATTTTTGTTTAAATATTGGTTTCAAAAGTCTCAATTTATGGTGGTTTGGTGGGACCAGTACTATATTAATTACTGGTCCCTGCACAACATTACGAATCTCTCCCCTAGTAAAGTTAGCACATCCTTGTGTGAAAAAAATCTAAATTTCACTTTTAGAATCAAATTAAACAAATAATAATCAAACAAGGAATACATCAAGAATTTCTGCATCAAGGTTCAGACTAATACAACAGAGACGAGATATCACCCTGTTAGGGTGAACAAAAATCAAATACACAATTAAATCATTTGAAACAAAATTTATACACCATGAGAATCTCAAAAAAAGTTGAACAGTTCAAAGTGTCAACCTGTGGAAGCATTTGGGAGAGCTATGAAATCAGAGAGAACAAAATTAAAAAAAAAAAAAAACGCGCACACTAGTGCAAAGTAATGAACCTTTGTCGAACATCATACATGACATAAACTATTTTAGAGGCAAGGGTTAGATCCTCACCCTCCATAATGTCAATAAAATAAACCAAAAAGTGAATGTAGAAAGGGATAAAATGGAGTTCAAGTGAAATTTTACATGTGTATAGTTTTTTTGAACCCTTGTTTCGAGTTGCGCACTTCACAACTACAAAAAGCAAAGTTAAGTTGTAAAATAAAATGAAATAACCAACAAATTGTATTATAAACCAGAAATACAACAAAAGGTAAAGGTTATGGTTTTAATAAAACCTTGAAAAGAAAGAAAATATAAAAATAAATTTCATAAAAAAATTCGAGTAATTAGACAAAATATTTTGCGTCTGGAATGACTCTTGGAAATCCTTGATTTAGAATGAAAACTTACCAAAAAGGCAAAATCAAAAAATCCTTGCAATGTCCATAATTCCCAACCGATTCTCATGTTGGCCACTGTAGATTGGAAATAGCGAAGAAAAACAATTATAAAATCGAGACAGGCTGCAACAGAGAAGGGATTAAAACAATATTATACCTCTCTAATGGCTGGTTCTAGACATAGAAATACATACGGTTCCTCCATATGTAAATTGTACAATGTGTGAAATTGGTGATGGGATGCCAATCTCTCTCTCTCTCTCTCTCTCTATATATATATATATATATATAAATAACACTCTAACGGATATCTCATTGGATCCCAACCTCTATATATATATATATATATATATATATATATATATAGATATAACACTTTTAACGGATATAGAGAGGGCTCATTGGATCCCTATCTCTAAAAATAAATTGAAATCCTAGCAACTCAGTGAAAGCCATTCCCCTTCCTCTAGTGCACTTGTTATTCCATTGTGGGAGAGATTGAAGGTCACAGGGGAAATAGGTAAGTTCCCTTACTTGTAATCCCATAAAACAAAAATGAAAAGAATTTAACAAGAAATGTAAATACGAAGTACTTGAGGAATCATTAAGAGCTCAAAATCAAAGGAAGAGATGAGATCTAACCCTTGTTCTCTACTAGGATGTCAAGTTATGAATAAAAAAATAAAATTAGGGTAGAATCATATTATTAGAGCAAATAACTAGGGCGATGAATTAGGAATCTACAACCGCACATAACACGAAAAATTAGTGAATAACCAAGGTTCAGTGATAACCCTTAATATGTTATAAATTTTCCAAACGACAATGTACAAAATAAAATGGGTATTACCACCAACGACTAAACCATTCATCTTACTGAGCATCTGTAAAGTTAGTTTGATAGAAATGTCGAGAATTAATTTTAGGGAAGAATTGTAATTAATACAACAAAATTCTGCAACCAAATAAAAAAATACCTTGAGGAATAAGTGCTCTAATTGGTCTCTCTTCATCGTAAGGGGCATAATTTAGAACTATTCAACGATATATGGCCACAAGTATAGTGCATAATACAAACCACCTCTGAACCAAGAGAGTTCCCTTTATCCTCCACGACCAAAACTAGAATGAACAAATGAGCCCATAAGAAGCTTTCATTTTCTAAACATAATCCTAATGCAATGTTCACCATTGGATTCAGAGTCTTGAGATTTGAGACATGGGAAGCATGCCAAGCGTACGGGCCATGTGAAGTCACACGGGACCTGATGACGTGGCCCGTATGATTTACGCCATGCATATGGCCAAACAGCCTTAGCAGATCCATGATATGTATCATAGTTTAAATGCCTACAATTCAAGTTTTAAACATTTCGGGAATAGTCCAAAAATAATTAATGATGTGACTCATAAAATTATGGAGTTACGTTATAAGCTAGATCGGTCATGGGGGCATATGGTAATGGAATTGAATATAGCCTTACCAATGGTTAGTGTATATAGAGTTACTCGAGCTGTTAAAAATATTGAGTTATTAACATATATTAAATTATACGTATGATTGAAATCAATTAAGTTGGAACAATTACCTTAATATAAGGGATCGGCTGGGTATATGACATAAAGGGGTATGAGGGTTATAAGTAACAAGGATTACATCCATAATTTGACAAGAGAATTATTATCCTTGTTACGATTTCAATTTATTGGTAAGATAAATTAAAAAATGTAAAAGGGGAGATTCTGTGTAACAATAAATTATTAAAAACATAAAAGAGGCCATGAAAGATATTTAAGCTATTGAGGAAAAAACAACCCACAACCTAAGTACTCTAGTAAAATGAAGTTTAACCATATAATATATTAGATAAAGGCATTACTAAAACGGCCACTCAACAAGATATCTCTAAGGAAGCTGTAAATCATTTTAAAAGCCAATATAAATGAAGGGAAGGATGCGGTTTCCAGGACATCCTATGGGGAATCGATTTGGTGCCTCAGATGTTTGATGATGAAAAAAATGAGAGCCTCTTTCGGCCTATAACAGAGGACGAGATTATGGGTGTTTTGAAGGACTTTAAAAAGGGCAAATGTCTTGGCCCAGATGGTTGGACAATAGAAGTTTTTATACATTCTTTTGATATCATCAAGCAAGATCTGTTGAGGATGATAGAAGCATCAAGAATTTCAGGTAGTATTCATCAGATGACAACTTCCACTCTAATAGCTCTTATCCCGAAAAAAGTGGAGGTGGTTTCATTCCAAGACTTCAGGCCGATTTCCTTATGCAACATATCCTTCAAGATCATCACAAAATTTATTGCCGAAAGGATAAAAGAGACTCTAGCCACCTTTCTTACTAAGGATCAACACGCTTTTTTAAAGGGAAGGAATATATTGGATGTTGTCACCAATACACAGGAATGCTTGTTTACTATGCTCTTGGAGAAATCAGATGCTACCATTCTGAAAATTGATTTACAAAAAGCATATGATTGTTTGGATTGGGGATTTATAAAATGTTTATTAACAAAAATTGGCCTGAGATCAAACTCCATTAGCTGGATAATGGCATGCGTGGAGAATGTGAACTATGCAGTCATATTTAATGGCATGCCCTCTCCTTTTTTTTCCAGCTGAAAGAGGGCTTCATCAAGGGTGCCCCCTATCTCCTCTTTTGTTTATCCTGGCAATGAACTCTCTGAGCCTTCACATTAACAAGGTGGTCTTAGAAAATAGGTGCAGGCCCGTAAAGATATGCAGGAAAAACTTCATCTCTCACAATGTTTTTGTTGATGATGTGCTTATTTTTGCTATGCTCTGTAGGGCATCGTGGACATGCCTCTATGATATCCTTAATAGATTTCAAAACGCAACAGGGTTACATATAAACAAGGCTAAGTTTGTTCTTTTCCACAACGACACCAATATGGAAATGGTGAATTGGGTATTTGAGTTATTTGGAATAGAGTCGAGGCCGATAAAGGATGGTGTAAAGTACTTGGGCTTTCAGTTAAAGGCCAACAGTTACTCTAGTGCGGACTGGCAGTGGATGATTGACAGGTACTACAAAAAGATCTCGGCTTGGGAATTCAAGTGTCTTTCCTTGGCAGGTAGAGTTATTTTAACTCAAGCTATCTTATCGCAACTGGCTATTTACTGGGCTCATATTTTTTTCCTCCCTCCAAGTATAATACACAAAATGAACAAGATCTCTACAAATTTTATATGGGGTGGTAAATCTCATCAAGAGAAATACCACCTTTCTAGGATGGAAAAGGTAGCTTCGCCCAAGAGTTTAGGAGGTTGGGGATTACTTGATCTGAGACTCTTTGGCAAAGCTCTCCTCTGTAAGTCTTTATGGAGGGGGATCTTCGGGGAAGGGCCATGGAGAAACTCTATCAAAAAGAAATATATGAAAGGAAGGGATATAGAATTCTGGTACAGGAAAGGCAGGATTGGTACAAAATATGGATTAGCTATTTGGCTCAGCTTTCGAAAAATAGAGCAATATTTTCTAAAGAATTTAAAGTGGAAATTACAATCTGGCAATAGAATTCTTATTGGCATAGACCCCATCATGGGTGGCCGGGAGGGCATTTCCATTCCTGAGGATCTTCTTAGTTTTTTCCATCGAATTGGTATTTTTACTTGGGACAAGCTCATCTCAGCTTGGCAAGGCCCAATCCCCCTTTGGAAAGAGGCTAATGATTTCGGCATACCGACTTCTCTGGCTGGGCTATGGAAATCCGTCATGGTATCTCTGAAAGGTTGTGGTTTTCATCGTTCAAGGGAAGTTGACTATTTGATCTGGACAGTTCCAAAAAACATGGTGGTTCGAGTAAAAGACATTTACATTGATCTGTCTCACCCAAAGTCCCCTCGTTGTAGTGCGATATTTCCTCCGCTCTTATGGAAGACAGGCTGCCCTCCAAAATTAATTTTCTTCTGATGGCTTGTTTTCCACAATAAAAATTTGACATGGGAGAATCTGAGGAAAATGAATTGGCACGGACCGAGTAGATGTGCGATGTGAAATTCTCACGAGGAAACAAATTTCCACTTGTTTTTCCAATGTCAATCTTCTTGGCAAATCTGGCAAGCCTTGGAAAATCTATATGGTTTCCCTCTCATTGTTTTTGCTTCTAGTCAGACAGCTTTCGATTGGTGGAGTGCGCAAAAAGACTCATGGAGGCCCATGATTATTATTGTTCTTTGGTGTGTTTGGAGATGGAGGAACAATAATATTTTTGAGGAATCAAAGATCCCCCCTCACTTCTATCCCGCAACAAATCATATCTGTCTATGATACTATTCCAAAAAAGCAGCCCAAAATGAAGAAAGGCAACATATTAGAGGATGTACGCTTCCACTCAGAGTTTCCAAAGGAATTTTTTGATGGAGTTGAAAAATAAAATATCTGTGGATGTGGGGTTCACATCATAATGGACAAGAACCTACAATACTTTTTTTCATGGAATGGAGGAAGTGGTACTAATAGCTTTGCGGAGGTGCAGGTCCTAGCAGGTTTACTCGCTTTTTGTATTTTTTTGATATCTAGACTATTTCTATTTTTGGTGATTCCAAATCCGTGGTTGATCATGTCATGGGATTGAGTCACATCAGTTCCCCCCACCTAGCTAGATGGCTGGACAGGATCATGTTCTACTGGGGACTCATGAAAGATAGCTCAATTCAACACATATGTCGTGCTGAAAACAAGATAGCAGACTGCCTGTTAAAGGAGGGCCTACTTCTCAGGACAGAGACCTGGTCCATGAAGGTTATTTTTGGCGAGAACTCCTGGCTCATCTAGGATTTCTCTATTCCTGAACTCCTGGCTCATCTAGGATTTCTCTATTCCTGGATGTTGACTTTTCTATGGTTTTTCTTCCTTTTCATCTCTTGTTTCTAAAATCTAAGCATGTTGTGATATATGATGCCCAGCGGTATCTATGATCTAGTTCTTCATATCTGAATTGGTCTTGTATGTGTCGCATATATACATGGTTTTGTTTATGACTGATGCTCTTTTTGGAATTTTTTGTCATCAGGATGTATCTCCAAAATCAAGATCCTACAGCTCTTGAATGTTGTTATTTGTACAATCTGAAACATTATATTCTCTCAATATAATATTATGATGCTTTTTCTTTGTGAAAAGAAAAGGCATTACTAAAACGGTTGATTATCATATAAAAAAATAAAAATAAAAAACTATTTTATAGTAAGCAATATCTACATGACATGATCTTATTCCTAGAAAGTGTAAAAGTGGTTACTTATTAGTTGGATAAGAAATAAATAAACAAAAAAATTAGGTTTTTTATATATGGTATCAGATTTGTAGGTTCAAATATTGAGACCTATGGGCCAACCCACATCTTCAAAACTAGAATGAGCATCAACTAGATCTATTTTTGTGTCAGTGGAAAATGAACAACCAAATTGTTGGAAGGGGTATAGATCTAAAACCGGCTAGTAAGAAAACAATTCAAGAATAGGTTGAGGAAGAGAGGTAGTAAAGGGAAAAGAAAGAAAAGCAGGGGTATAAGCCAGTTTGTTACAAATAAAGTATCTAGTGATATATAAGCTAGAAATGCCTAAAGGTCTACCATTACATACAATATTGGAAGAAATTGTTCTATCCAACATAAAAGAGAGATATGCATAAAGTGACAATTTATCGCTTGACTATTTTATTTACCTAAACGAGTTTATGCAATTTGATAAGTTATTATCGTTATATAAGGCTTGTGTGTCTTATAATCAAAAAACTCATCTGAGAAATATAATATTTTAAATGTTAAATCCCACACTGATACAACAAAATAATGTGGGATATAAATATCCCTAAACAAAAACATATATGTATAATTGTTTCGGATCGAATTGTAAAAGTGTTAAAAATGATCTGATACTTGATCTAAGACAAACAATAAGTTATTATAGACTCATGTGCATGGATGTGCTTATGTTATTTTATGCAACGGATCGATAAGATTGCGAAATACACAGGAAATGAAGCAGTTAAGGAGAACATAATAGGCAACACATATAAAAGCAATAAGTTTAATAAGGAGTTCACCCAATACTCCTGGGCTACATCTCCTAGTCCAGCTTTCGGTGGTGGCCTCTCTATTATGTTTTCAAAGCAGAGTTTTTTTACAATAGTGAGCTCAATTTGAGTCTCACGCAATATATACAAATCAATAAGACTGTACTTGGATTCCCCAATTCTCTGGAGTTCACAGACTCTCCTTACTGACTTTTGACCTTTATTAGTCACAATAGTATGAGCCCAATCTAAGACTCATACATGACAGACATTACAGAGGAGTGCGCTTGAACCTCTCAAGCCTTCTCTAGGGTACACAAACTCTCTGACTCTCTCTGTCTCTGGCTCAATGCTGCCTTTACTTATGTAGGTCAGCTCGGTTTCTTCTCTCTGCTTTTGGCTTACTGCCTACTACTTACTGCTCTTAACCTACTTCTCTCTCTGTCAGTTTGTGGCTTTAAAGCCAATCTGCTTCCTGACTATTCATTTTCACTTCCTAGCCTTCTGGATCCCCTACCTCTGTCCATTTGAATCCCTCTGTCCTATGTAATCAATCATTGTATAAAGCCTCAAAGGGAGGTAGCCACCTATTTCATAACGGATGAGTGTTAGTTCTCTTGGACATATTTGAAACGACCGTTTTTTCCATTAACTCTAAGAATGGCTGTGAAACATGACCTTCTACCAACACATTGTCCATGTTGGACTCAAATCCTATGTGACCTCGCTTCATAACCTTGTCAAATATGATCATCCATTGGAACGCTTCTTCGCCATTGATTTGGAGGCCCTAGATCCTATGGTCATCATTCATATCGGGCAGCTAAGTAGCATGATGTTTACCCATCCAACGTGAGCAGTTCTCTCTCTCTTCCATGGAATGCGTGGAAATCGTTGTATGGAATCAGGCAGAACTCGGTTGAAATCGCTTATCGCTCGAAGCCCATCCTATATCCTGCTGGTTTTGTGGAATCTCGCTTTGAGAAAAACGAAACAATATTTTTCGCGTTTTATAATTATTTCGGATCCAGGTGCTCGCGGCTTCTCACTACTTTCGTTGCTTAGATTTGACCCTGCATTTGTTGGTTGGTGTCAACGCATGTTATCATGGTCTGCTACTCTGCATGCTAGATCGGGAGCCCTCATTGATCCGCGCTAATCGCCATTGCAACTATCTGAGTATTCCCTCTGATAGCTTGAACTTTATAAGACTTTGAATCTTTTACATTATTTTTAAAGAGTTCATGAAAACTTAGAGAGTGTTCTAGGATTCATTTTGGATCAAAAAATGTCATACAAGATATTACAACAAGTAAGTTCTTACATAATACTATGTAATGGGAGTAAAGTCATATCAGAACCTTATAACAAACTATTTCATATGGATAAATTAATTAAAAAACCATGGATAAAATAAGAGGAATATTCTAATAGGAATTGGGATATTGTGATAAGGACACACACACACACACACACACATATATAGATAAGTGATTCTGTGAGAAATAACACAAGGATTCAGGAATTTAAATTATGAATTGATAATAACAGGTATTCTTAGGTATAATTATCTCTGAAATGGGTTGTGCATGCTTACTCTTGAGGTTCAGATGGATATGCAACCATATACTATAAGACAGGTTTTTGACCATAGGAACTAGGAGTATCCATGAACACATAAAACATAAGATGTGGTAAGATATATAAATACCGTAATTAAATAGCTTAAAAGAGGGATTAAGAGCTAGTATCCTGCAAGTGCAATGTAGCACAATACAAAAGCTAATAAAAAAAAATATTTCTCTTAAGCATATTTAATACTAATATTGGCAACACTGAAACATTCTTATCGGGGAAATATATCATAAAATTATAACCGAAACACAATTTGCCTAAACGTTACATCCTTATGGCTCAGAATCCTAACCACTAGGAATGTCCTAGATATGCATATATTGTAGGATTAATAAAGTTTCTGAAGGAAGTGCTAAAAATATTACCAAGGAAATATGTAAATAACTTTAAGTCCTCCTCAATTCAAGATCCTTGGAAATTGGTTCCCCTGAGGATTATAAAAACCTTAAATTCATATAATTGAACATCCTCAATAATGGGAGCATAGGTTGTGAATCATGAAAGTTCCAAGTAAGAGAACATGGAAAATATATGTGTGTGTGTGTGTGTGAAAATACTTAGGAGGAAATTGCAATGAACCTGAAAGGGGAAAATTAATTCTTGATTTGAAAAACTCAAGGAATGATAGCCTAAAATCTTTATGGAATATAGGGTAAAAAAATTGTATAAAATAGAATTGGTTAGCAACAAGAAGGTTGGAAATTTGGACAAAGTAAAATATCACCATCAATTACAGCATGTAAGTGACAAGAGCATAGAATAATTGGAGAGTATCAACCTCAAAATAGTAGTAATAATGGCACGTTAACTACCAAGAACTAGAAAAACACAAACGTGTTGAGAGGCAGAGCATAAAGATACATAAACTATCAAGTCTTAGATAGAAATGGTAAAAATAAATATGATCAAAGACAAAAATCAAGAGTGAAAAATGTGTACTCCCTAAAACATAACTGTAATAGACCTGATAAAAAAATGGAAAAGAAACCGAGTGGCACCAATCTTAAGAATTAAAATAATCTTAATTTTTTATTGGAGTAGAGATTAGTATCATTGCTTCATTAGAAAACTTCGCAAATTATATTTTTAAATCAAAATGACCAAAGGGGTTGATTGAAATGATGCATTTGCATAAACTAGGAATGTTGATTGAAATTTTGAAACATCCTAATAGGAGGAAAAATTGGTTGAATGGTGCAACCACTACCATGAAGATAAACAATCTTGAAAAAAATTTGTGATAGTTGATGTATTATTGTAATATATATACACATGTCTGTGTGTATATGAAAATATCCAAGGTGGAAATAACTATACAAACATGATGTAGGTTAAGCCAACTAATGGACATAGAATCCAAGGGAAAAACACTCCATGGTTATAAATAGGTGTAAGATGCATATAATCTTCATAAATAACTTGCAATGTGCGTCAAATGGAGAAAAAAAACTATAGAGAGTGAGTTCAAGGAAATTAGTGCATACGGTATAAAAGGGAAAATGAGTGTTATAGATATATGGAGTTAAATTATATATGTTGGTATTATATCTTTGTTCCTCTTACTTTTGTGGGCTTATGGAAAAACAGGGAAATCAGTGGTAGAACCATTAGGAAGGACTTGACTAAGTCCACCTAGGAGAAGAATGGATAGCAATATATAATAGAATGCTACAAGTAGTCCTTTAAATTTTAATGCCTTTGTGTAAGTGATATGAAAGGAATTTGGAAATTCCATATTTTGAATTTCACTGAAAATCTTATAATTTGAATTTCACATTAACTCGCGTGCTTCTTACTTCCACAACTACAAATAAATTTACCAAAGGACATATTGTATTATCGTGATCCTATACTAAGGATGTTGGCATTATTGGGTTCATATGGGTAGATTTTTTGGTTGAAAGTTGAGAATCCTATGGTAGGATGAAAGAAGAAAAACATAAAGAATTTGTTTAGCATACGTGAAAACATGCTAGGGAATAAAAAAGAAATGAATATAAGAGTATGTTTTACTCTAGAACTAAACCATCACTAAAAATAAAGTGAAGTGGAAGTAACTTTAGTATGAGGGTATAATATTCCTCCTTGGATGTGATGAATTATTTAAGACATGGATATGTTGTCTAAATAAATAATCTGAATAAAAAGTTAAGCAAAAGGGGTCGAAATATTTGGGAATGAAACACCAAGAAATGAGATGATTTCCATGCCTTCACAATAAGAATTATAGATAAAATTATAGATAAGGTTAATGGATGGGAGAGAAATATCCATTAAGTTGTTTAGCAGGAGAAAGATTGTAAAAATGTAAAATCCTAAAAGCTTTGTGCAAGAGAAAGGGGAGCTTTATGGAAAAGCTTAGGCAAGTGGATGAAAAGTCCAGAAAATCGGGACATCACTAACAAAAAAATTATCATGAAAGAAAGGTATTAAATACCTATTGAAGGGATCAATAAGGGGTTTGTGGAGACCCGGGAAAGTGGATCTCAGCTTGGGGAAAACTTGAGGTTTGAGTTCAAGGTTGGGTGGAAAGGTGCTTTCCCAGTTGGATTTTGGCCAATTCATTATCAGAAATTCCCCGTGTTGTTAAACTAAGAATTTTGTATATTTTATTTATGAGTGAAATTCTATGTTTTTTGTTTTGAATTGTTACTAATGTAGTTCCAAAATATTTAATATATATCAAAAGGATGAATTGAATCAAATTGTAATTATTCTGCCAGTATGGTCCCCTATGTGTATAGTTAATAGAAATGTGAACGTGACAAAAGAAAGAATGTAGTAGGAACAAGAAGACACGATGTCCATTGGAAATTTGTTGGGATGTAATTATGTGGTAATTAGAGTTCTTATGTTTCATCTGAATAAATTGTAAGAAGCTTGAAGTCCAGTAGATGATGTAACAATTAAGATGTTCATATGTATGAATGGGCATATTTAATCTCTACCCTATTAATGATTGACTGTTCATGTCACCAATTACTTATTTTAGTGGCTAAGATGTTAGTTTGTACATTAGAACCGAGCATACTATGGATAATAGGTATGATGAGGAAACCCTTTCCATGCATGAAAGCTACGATCTAGAGTAAATTGATTATGGAATGATTATAACAAAGGATCTATTATTTAACCTTTAATCAATTCGTCTAGTGAGATTTTGTTCTCGCTGGGTGGGGCAGGATCCAGCCTTATGACCAGAACCATGCTACAACCATCGATTACAAACTCTAGGATGGAATTAGTAATTTAGATAGTTATAATGAGTAGGAGGATAACACTGAAAGGTAACCTCAACTGAGGAAATCGAAACATACTTATACATTTACCGTATTCTAAGAAAAGAAGGAAACAAATTAACTAGTTGAGGGAATTATGGAGTTACAACGGCTACTATGCAAAAGTTGTGAACCCAAATCAAAGACAAAATCACTAGAGAATTTATTTAAATATATATATATATATATATATATATATATATATATATATATATATATATATATATATATATATATATATATATATATATATATATATATATTAAACGCAATAAATACACCATCAAGTTGTCAACCTATTAATAAAAGTCGATTTTTCCACATGATTGGGAACCTAGGTAATTTACAGTACGCTAAAGGAATATTTAAACCTATATAAATTGGTAGAAGCTTGTTACTAGAAAATAAGTAGAGACCCAAATAACAGAAAATTAGAGGTAGGAACAAGTTCTTATGTAAGTCATAGGAATCAAAATATAATTCAAACTATAATTACAATTCAAATTTCTAGGGTAGATGCGTCCTTTTTAGAGAAGCACAGATTAAGTGCATAATTGGAAAAGGTATCCATATTTTAATATCAACATTAGAATCATCTGTTATGAATAATTGCAGTAAGAAAATAGTACACACAACATTAGAAGCACAAGTCTTATTTACAAATATTGCGAGATGACTTAACCATGAATATTAGTGTAACAACGTCATGACTGATAGAAGACAACATGATGTTCAACAAGATACGATGTTGAACCAAATACAAGCCATAATAACCATTTTTACATATGCAAGAAAATATATAACAAATTATTTACCATTGATCAACAAAGACAGTGGGTCCATGAGGCATGACTACACACCAAAGTGTAGAACAACCCAATATCTATATCTATATCTATATATATATATATATATATATATATATATATATATATATATATATATATATATATATATATATATATATAGCAATGAAAATACATCACATTAGGTCATTAGGAGGGTTGTATTATGAATAAGAATATTATGTTTTTCTAATATAAATATCCAAAACAACAACCAGTTTATAAATCAGGGCTACTCACTCTATATGTATATTAAGGTTGAAAGCCATAAAAACATAAGATACCCACTTATTACATCTTCATACACAATACTACACAATTGGAGCAAAACCCTATGGTAATGTTAAATTAGAAACCCTCTTGCAGTAATCATTGTGTTCATATCTGACACCTTGACTCTGACTCTTAGTGTCACCAAGCACAACGAGAATAACCCCTGTGGGGAGGTGCGTCAGGTACCCACTTGGAAGATAGAAGAAACATTATTAAATAATGTCGAGTTTAAGCTAGAGCTAAATCAACAAGAGCAACTGGGGCATGACTCTAATACATGCATAATGAAAAAAGTAAAGGTTTGAGATTCAAATTGAGACTGAGTTTTTGAAGGAAGGGAATAAACCAAGAAGGCGACAAATAGAGACAACATATACCTAGAAATTTGGGGGGATTTGGGTTTTACTTGCATCTATAAGCCAAAAACAAGAAAAAAGAAGGAAAAATCACCGAGAGATATTAGAAGAGAATGTAAACTAACAACGAAATATCATGCTAGTAGTCAAAAGATATTTTACCCAAAAATCACGATGTCAGAGAGATCGATGTATGGTGTGTCAAATCTAGCTTTTGATTTAGCAGTCAGAGAGACCAAGAATTGTTCGTCTAACCTATTCAAACAATGAAACCAGAAACATTAGATCCCTTTCGGAAAAAAAAAAAGAACAACAATGTGAAATTCTCGAAAAAAATGATATGAGCAATAAAGCATCATAATGGGTGAGAAATCCCTTAATCTATCACTAAAACACCTATTTACAGATTACCTGAGAGACTATGGTGTCGAGAGGAATCCTGTGAAGGGTTTCGTGATTGGGTATCGACCTTCTTCCTAATTTTTGCACAATCGAAGCAATCCTTTAAGGAGATGAAGTCTTGATTAAAAAATCGACAATTCGAGTGAAAAAAGGAGAAGATAAAATGCAAAAATAAAAAGATAAAGTGATGTTCTTATAGTGAAATATCATTCCCTAAAAGGAACCGGATATTTCATCAGAAGATGTAACCCTTACACTCTCGAATAGAGAACTAGGCCACTAGCGACTAATGAGAACGAAGTGTTGCAGATGATGGAAAAAAGTGAACCAGAGTATAGATAAGAAAGAAAGCTTCATAAGTAAAATGAAGGAAAATTTGGGAGACGCCTCAGGAGGTGGGAGCCATGAGAACGAAGTGTTGCAGATGATGGAAAAAGGTGAACCAGAGTATAGATAAGAAAGAAAGCTTCATAAGTAAAATGAAGGAAAATTTGGGAGACGCCTCACGAGGTGGGAGCCATGACTATACCCTGAACATCTATGTCTAGTAAGGTAAAGAAGGATGATGAATGGAAGAGAAGGGAAATTTTCATTGTCTCCATCACCGCGGTGTGTCATCGGGAGGCCATGTATACATGGTGATTCGATAACTAAGTTACAAAGATACCAGACAGGGAAGGTTGCATGGGAAGGCCGAAGAATGAGATAAAATGTGAACAGAATTGAAAAGAAAGAGTTGTAGCTCTCAGGTGTGGCCTGCACCTAGAGACTACACTCACCAAAATTGAGAGATCACTCTCGTCCACTCTCTTCATTAATCAATCAAAGATTACATCAATAAATACAATACTAGGAAATAGGAAGTTGCACCCAAACCCCATAATTATAGGAACTAATCCTAAACTAGGGAGAAAGTTACAACAACGTAACTATTTTCTCCATTAATAACAAAATACTATTAATTATTCTCAACTGAATGTTCGTAGGATCACTTTATGGAGGGGTTAGTGTTAAGAGAACATTTTTCAGGATTGATTATCGAGAATGCATGACCATCTTTGCAAATGACAAGTGATACCATGCACCCACATGAAGACTGCAAACGTGGAAATCGCGGAGTGGACCTTCAAAGTGTAAGGTGGAGTGCATCAAATAGCACCAAAGGAATGGAGTTGGCAATATTTCGTAGCTTGTATGGTTAGAATTCCTGGAGCTTTATTGAAAGGTCAAACAATAAATTATAATATTACCTTTATGCAAGGTGGCATCCCACACTGAAATAGGCACAATCGCAAAATACATAAAATATCACACCTTGCCACTAGCCGGATAGTACGCTGGGCCCAAAAAAAAATAATGCAAATTAGGAATTTAATTAGATATCATAAATACATGAATTAAGGCCTCAATTACCACCGTTTTATCACAGTTGGGAAAGTACATGCATAATTCAAACAGGTAATATACTTACAAATGTTTATGGATTTTTAAGTTAAAGAAATAAGCTACCAAGTGTCAACATCAAACCATAAAACATTATAGTAGGATGATGGTTCATAGATGACGGTTAAATGTGAGCAATGATAAGTAAGGCAAGTTCTTACCAATGTGTACACATAGTGCGACAAATATATTAATTTCAAAATAGTGGTGGAATAACCTATTCAAAGTTTTTTACCCTTACAATCGAGAATGATAGAGAGCCTCACTTGCAAGCATAGGGTAATGTTTTACCCAATGATATTATGAGATATCCAACCCTTACACCAAAGCTAAGGTGTGAATGAAAATTTAATATCACATCAAGTGGACAAGAGGAACTTATGCGTTGGTTGGGTAGCAAAGAAAACATTGGAGTTGGTGAAAGGACATGGGAATCACACATTGTAGTTGGTGAAAGGACATGGGAATCACACATTGTAGAGTTTAGGGATTGATTCGATTGGTAGTGTATGGTGAGGATTATAAATCTAATACAAAATCTATTGAGTGCATTTAAATCACAACTGACCCATTAGAAAAATTATGACATTGCAACCATTATTAGATTATAACCTTTAAGTAGCTAAATCGGTGGTTATATTATACTTATGCATTGCTTACATGGGACCTAAAACATAAAGAATATTCTAAGGGGAGGAATGTGAAGGTAATTATAGAGGAATGAATACAAAACAAAAAGTTGGCTATTACTTTATAAGCAGGGATGTGACAGGGAATTTTTTTTGCATGAATGAAAGAAGAAATACAAGAGGTGTTTCCTTCTGTTTTAAAAAGAATGGAATCAATAAAACACTCGGGATGGTGTTTAATTGAAAGGGGGAAGATATAACACACCTATGGATCTGCCTTTTAAATATTTACTTTTTTTAGACATTGAACTACTATTGGGCTCAATGGCGATGGAAGCCATGATCAAACTTATGCGATGATGTAATTATTTTATTATTACTTAAGTTAATAAATAAATTTCTTCGCAATATTAAGAAAATATCACTATCCTTTAGAAGACTTCTTTCCAGCTTGGAAAAATTGTTGGTGGTCAAGTCCATAGGATGGACCTTCCCGAAAAAAAATAAAAATAAAATAAAATAAAATAAAATAAAATAAAAAATCCTAAAAATCCCTAGGAGAAAACAATCAAAAGAAATAAAGGTTGACATAATAGGAGAAATATTATACTAATTACTTAGATTGAGATAAACACTAAGTGGGGTGGAATAAAGCACACGGGGAGAGAAAGTCGTGCTTTAAGGAAAAAGAAAAGAATATTTTTCAAAAAAAGAGAAAAATAAAACTAGAAGAAAAGGCCCAGGAAAAAGGCTAACAAACCTTAAAGCAGGACATTGCTAAAAAAAGAGGGAAGAAATGTATAAAGCAAACTACTTAGGGATCAAAAAAGTTTTTGATTCCTAGAGGGAACAAGATCTTAGCTCATGGGGGACTATTGGAGATAATTCATGGTTGGGTGTCATGTGCTCAAATTCTGAGCAATTACCAAGAAGTATATGTGGTTAGATGAAACTCTACTCTGTTTTGATTACTGATTCTAGATTATTTTTTATAGTTACTGATTAATGGAATATAGAAATTAAGGATGCCTCTTAACCTAGTCTATTATTTTTAACTATGTGCTTGTCTTTTGTCATTAATATCTTTTGCGCATGCATATTTAATTACTCTCATTTAAGCTTTACATCACAGTTTAAAGTGGTTCCCTACAATTTATCATTATCTATATCCAATCATAGGGTGCATGCATAGTCGAAGGATTTTCAAAAGAAAACGTTTGATATAGTTGTAAGTGTTTAATCATATATAAGATAGAGATCATATAGTGTTTTATCGTCTTGATTAAAAGGGAAAAGGATGTCTAGAAAAATTGTACAATTTATATGCTGAGTGTGCACACTGAAGTAGTTGCATGCATAATTTAATTATTCTTCTATATAATGTTACTATCTATACACACTTATTACATGCATGCCAGAAAAGAAATACTTATAAGAAGTAAATTGTTAGGGTGTAAAAACTACCGATAATTAGATTAAAGAATGAGACCAAATCATATAGCCGTTTTTTATTTAATCAGTATTAGAAATTGTAACTGTATAGAGAGAGGAATAACTACAAAATGTTGGCTGAAAAATAAATTTTACAATAGTCAAATAGCAAAAGATGTATATCCCATCGTAGGAATAGTATAAAATAATGTAGAATAAAACAACATAATACTTATATAAGGGAATGAAACAAATTTCTTTCAGGTAAAGAAAACGGGATATCCATGTTGCGCTTATACATTAAACAAGCAAGAACTTTTTCTCACGAGGTTAGGAGGAAGGACATACTATTAGAACTAGGAATTGTCTCTATTTTCCTTGGGTGATTAATAAATAAGCAACATATAAATAATGGAAATTTTATTAAAAGAATAAACTATAATTGTTAGGATAATTTTATTCCAAGTCTAAGAGATTTTATTATTCCTGGACAACCTTTAAAAATGAGGGCAAGTAATTCCAAGGGATTAATAAGCTAGGAGCAAAACCATGTTTCCTATAACTCCTTACAAACTTGTTGAGTTGGTAAGAATGCTCCGTCAAAATAAACATGTACATGCATAAATGTATAGGGTAGATACCCTTAGTAAGTTTAACCAATACCTCAGTTCTATTATGATTCCAGAAACTAGTCATTGAGCTAATGGAAAGGAGTTTGAGGGACTATCTAATCATAGATTTGAAGTAAAGATAATTTACATATTTCTATAGGACATTAAAAATAATTGAACATGGAATCGAAGTGATTACAATAAGCCACCATTTAACAATAGGGATAAAGGTATGACTTAAAATAAATGAAGGTATTCTATTCTAGAATATAAGTAGTAGAGTACTCATGCTATGTTACCTGATAATTATAACATAACTAAATTATCTAAAAATATAGACAATTCTAGAATCAACCATGAAATCACAACTCGAGAAATATTTCCCAAAGTAACATAAAGTTTTATATATATTCCATTAGAGTTAACCAAGCTAAATGTCTTTCTATAAGAGCATGGATATGCAATAAGTCCATTTTTAAAATGATCTACATTCCATAGAAATCAAAACTTCAGTACATACTCTTTTAGAGTTGGCACATCCTTGTGCGGAATAGAGTCTAAAGTTGAATGTTATAATCAAATTAAAAAAATAATAATCAAACAAGGAATACGTTAATAATTTCTACGACAACTCGGAGACTAATACAATGGAGACGACATATCACCCTATCAGTGTCAACAAACATCAAATACATAAGAAATCATTTGCAATTGAATTTATATGCCATTAGGGTCCCCGAAGAAGCTGAATAGTTCAAAATGTCAATGTGTGGAAGCATTAAGGTGAACTATCAAAGGCCACTTGAAACTAGAAGCAAAAAAATTGGAAAAAAAGACACCGATGAAAACTAATGAACCTTTTCCGAACATCATACCTGACATAAAAAAATTTTAGAGGCACGGATTAGAACCTGACCCTTGACAATATAAATAAAATTAACCAAAATGTGAATGTAGAAAGGGACACAATGGAGTTCAAGTAAACTTATACATGTGTACAGTTCTGCTGAGCCCTTGCTCTGGGATGCATACCTCGCAACTACAAAAAGAGGAGTTACGCTCTAAAATAAAAAGCAATAACCAATATATTATACTATAAAATGGAAATACAATAGAAGGTTAAGGCTAGGGTTTTAATAAAACCCTAAAAAGAAAGAAAATAACAAAAAAAATCCCAACAAAAATTTTGAGTAATTAGCCAAAAGATTTTCAGTCCTGAACGACTCTGGGAAATCATTAGTTTAGAATGAAAACCTACCAAAAAGGGAAAATCCAAAATCCTCTCAATGCCCGTAATTCCCAATGGGTTTTCATAATGGCCAATGTAGATTGAAAATAGGGAAGAAATTCCCGTATAGAATTGGGACATGTTGTGATAGAGAAAGG
This sequence comes from Pinus tabuliformis, assembly GCA_031772625.1. Taxonomy (NCBI): domain Eukaryota; kingdom Viridiplantae; phylum Streptophyta; class Pinopsida; order Pinales; family Pinaceae; genus Pinus; species Pinus tabuliformis. The sequence continues at coordinate 510,161,447 of CM062815.1, forward strand.
ATTAAAATGAGATTCTACCTCTCTAATGACTAGGCATAGAAATATAGACGCTTCTTCCATATGTAAATTGTACAATATGGGAAATCGATGATGAGACGTCAACTCTTCTTTCTATATATATAACCATTTAACAGATATAGAAAGAGCTCACTCTAACCCTACCTCTAAAAATAAATTGAAATCCTAGCAACTCAGTTGAAGCCATTCCCTTTTCAGTAGTGAACCTGTAATTCCATTCTAGGAGAGATTGAAGGCACAAGGGAAACATGTAAGTTCCCTTACTGGTAATCACCCAAAAAAAAACAAAAATGAAAAGAATGTAACAAGAAATGTAAATATGAATTCAATACAATGGGTTTAAATTTGTGTTCAATAGTGTGACAATGTGTTATTTTTTGAAGAGGTCAAAGGTTTGAGTGTATTTTGGAGTATATTTCTCTTCAATATGTGTACAAAGAGACAAATATGAAAGTTTATGGTTTATCCAAAGTTGTATTTCTAATGTAATGTGGTAGCTAGATGATAAGAGAAAATAGGAATAGAAAATTCCAAAATATTATCAACCTCCTTTTCATAAACTAGTGATGGGATTGGTAGATGCTCTTATGAGTCATTCCATATATTGGAAATAAGACTCTTCCCTCTTATCATTCCCTCATATTTGAAGTGAGAAATAAAAAGTATTAAACTTATCGTTGCAAGAATCATTTATTTAATACAATGAACATTTATAGAGAAATGGCGTGAGACTACTTACAAACACTCACAATATGTTTTATGAATTATAATGCTGTGTAATTTAGTTTTCAATGTGTTTTATGAATTATAATGCCTCGCAATTTAGTTTTCAATGTGGATAATCTACTAGGGAGAGCACCTCCAAAATCATTTTAGGTTTTGATTTGCTAAATTCCATTATGTTTATATTATTCATGCTTTTGATATCTTTGAGACTATAAGTAATCTCACCTCCTTGAGTTTTAAATTTATGTTTCCATTTAAGTAAAATTAAATTAAATATGCACTTAATATAAAAAAATAGAATAAAAACAATATTAGGAGAGATAATTTGGATCAAATTCATTAATGAAATTCTAAACTAAAAATAATAATATTTTAAGTTATAAAGACAAAAAAAAACTTTTTATAAATCAATTTTAAATCTAACGGTAAATTACAAAAGAAACTATCAGATGTAGCAGCATAAAATTGTTGATTTATCGTTACAAAATCAATTTGACAAATTAACCATCAAATGAATTTAAAATTAACCATTACCCCATAAAATTTGGGGAATCAAAACATATTGAAAAATTAACCAATGAAAAAGCCATGAACTTGAAAACACAAGTGGGACACTTGGGAAGGATTCAAAAACTCCTTACGGGAGGACATGTGTCCTCCTTGACTACTGGTATCCTATGGAATGCTGGTTAAAATGGAAAGAGCAAAATATAAGGCAGCTCTAAATTGTTTCTTTTGTATTTGTTTAAATCATTGCTTACATTTCTATTAGCTCCAAATTGTTTCTTTCGTATTTGTTTAAATCATTATTTACATTTCTATTTCTTCTTACAGGTTAGAAAAACTACCACTCCTATCAATGCACCACCGTGAATGCCCTCTGATGTCTAATTAACCCTTTTTGTTAGCTAATATAATTTCAAAGGCCACTATGGAAGATCCATCTGAAAACGCAACCCCTCTTCCGTTGTTAGACCCTTTTCCTTGAATCTTTATGTGTCATAGCGGTTGCTTTTATTTTATTTAGAAGGAGTTGCACGATCTTCAAGCCTTTTTCCGTGTAATTAGGGTTACCATGAGAGGAATGTTCTCGGCAACACCTAGGTAGGAATTTAGGAATAATCTATCCGATTTGGTAGTGTGTAAGATGATTCGTGAGACTTACAATTGAGCTGTCGTACATATTTTTGCCAACTTATGATATTTCTATTTAAGCTTACATGTTTATGAAAAAATAAACTTAAAATGATAATAGATAATTATATTAAATACCCAATTTCACCGATTGAAAAAGATGATATACATTTCCACCATTACAATGTTATGTTATTGTGTAAAGTCGAGCGTTGTCAGAAACCTTATTGTGATCCACACATTATTTCTCAAACGTGGAACAATGTTAAAAAAGTTATATTGTTTGCGTGCTCCAAGGGGAATCGATTTCGATATGCCCAATTGGGGAACATGTTAGCCATTTTTTTATACAAATAAAAGTGGGCTGGTAGTCATCTCAGTTGATGTGAAGGAGCATCTTAGGTATCCGTCAAAGTCCTTGAACAGATTTCTGCTTCCCCGATTTCTGTCCCTTCTATCATTTTTCTTTTGACCCGATCGTGCGCATCTCAGGACATATGTCTGAGTCACCAGCTGTAGAATACAACTGCCGACGTTTAATCCGGCATCGGCACGATATCTATTGATCAAACCAACAATGGGAGGGAGGCAATGAATGGATTGAAGGAACAACTAGGGAAGTTCACGAGATTGGTTGACCCCTCCAGGCTCCATAGCTCTTCTGCTCCCAATCCAATTCCCAAGATAAACATTGAAAGCGACCCACGAAGCCGAATCTCTGAATTATTAAATCAGAAGGCGGGGCCTCAAATCTGATTCTTCGGAAAACAGGAGCAACAGCTGGAGGAACGAAGTCACGGTAATGAAGTCACCCTAATAATGATATAAAGCGTAAGAGTACCGTTGCGTGTTTGGGGTTTTGTTTCAATTTTTTATTTGTTAAGAGTAGAACGTATGATTGGTTGAAAAGACCGGAAGCACTAAAGGGCTGATACGGATTCAATATTGATACGTCTTCAGCATTGATTTGAATGATGGTAGGGGAATTTGTCGGTTGCAGTTTAATATTCCTGGTCAGAAAGGGTCGCAGAAGTATGTTTTATTAATTCAATAAAGCTGCAAGTCACACCAGGTGATTGTTTCGTCCAAACATAACGATTTGATCGGCAAACCAACATGGCGAAATTGCTAATTTTTTTCATAGGATTTTCACTGATATTTTGTGGTATCTTAACTTTGCGGATGTTGGCTGAGTTTCACATAGTTTGGTAGTATGGTTTTTAAACAATTTTTTTTTGGATAGATCTCGCCAGTTTGGATGGAAGCTTTTAGAACACGTGCATCACCATCATCAAAAAATAATGGTGATATGTTAATTTTATAAATATTTACCAATATTAATAAATATTTTCTAAAATTATTAAAATTTATTTATTTATTTTTCCACGCACACCCAGATTTTATCCCATGCCGATATTGATTCATATTAAATAGGTACAACGGTTACGTAGTTGTTATACCTGAAACCATTTTCAGGTTACTTTAGCGAGATAAATTAGGTACAACGGTTACGTAGTTCATATATCTGAAACCATTTTTAGGTTACTTCTCTGCCGAGACTCCAAAAATTCATCAATTTGAATTAATTCAACGGGTGATTCACTGAAAAATGAGGGTTGCATCCAAAGATTGTCACATACCCTGATAACCTCGCAGGCAAAAGTAGGGAGTTAGAATTTTTCGTACAAATTACCACAAGTAATTAACCAATTCACAACTCCTCAATTCATTATTAACCATTAAATATAATATTCATTGGTGCAAGTAAATTGCCATCAAAGACAGTAAGTTTCATAAGCATTGCATAATCTTTAATCATTACTGAAATAACATAAACTGTCTCATGAATCCATGCATCCATTTCTTGATAACCTTAACATATTAGATAATCATACAATCTAATAAAGAACCATCAACATCAAGGATTCAACATCATCCATCTGACACAAAAGGCAATCACATCAATCACACCATTGAACACGGAAATACCCTGGAAACCCCGTAGGGTGAAAACCAGCAAACGTTTAATCTTCTTATTAAACGCTCGTGAGGGTTTTCACCCCTCACTCAATGGCTTATAAGGGATTCCATCCCTTAACCATTGTTATAAAATCATTACAATAAGTTATCATTTGGTTGTCACATAACTAGCTACAAGCTGATACAATTTACATGTAATCTTTTATTTACATACCGCCACATGCAAAGTTCCTTGTGGCATAATTGTTCTAGCAATGGGCAATACTGCAGCTTGACTTCATCTGCATGAACGAATAATCTTTTTCCTGTCATAATGTTAAACATCACCTTCCTTGGCACCATCTGCCATCGTTTCCTGTCAATGCAGTCATCAACAATCTTGGCAACAAGATTAGTCACAATATTATTCAAACAATGATCAACCTCTAAGAGATTCTTTAATATCTTTCACACATGCATGAGCACGCATAATATACTAGTAAACTCTTGTTCTACTTTTCACAATACTTATTCATACTAATGCATATTTTTCTCATAACCAAGTATTGTTTTTCAAGAGATATCACTACCCATGAGAATATATCACAAACTACCCTCTTTAATCTATATTCACTTCCAGGAAAGGAAAGAAAAGACTACGAAATACCTTCTTAAGAAAAGAGAATTCTTCCTATCTTTTCTTACATAAACACATATGCATGTTATATAAAGACAATAAATGTTCCTTATCTTTTAATGTTGCAATATATATAATAACCATCTTTTCCTATATATAGGAATAACAACCTTTAACTACATGTAGTAATATATTTTCTCTACCAAGAAAATATATATAAAATCAATATTTATCTACATGCGGTAATATATTTTCTTTACAAGAGGAATATATAACCTTAATCTACATGTAGTAATATATTAGATTATTCATACTAAGGTTATTTAGGTAAAAACCTTCTTTAGGTTATTCAAGTAAAAACCCTATTCTCTTTACCAAGAGGAATATATAATCTTTATTTACATGTCCTAATACATTTTCTTTGCCAAGAAAATATAAAACAACAATCTCCTCAAGAACTTTATATGTCCTATACATCTCTTCTCAAGAGGATATTTTGGGTTCTTAGTAAGAACCTTGTGTAATTTATCCCAAGAAATAATAAAGCTACTTAGCTTTTAACACTCTCAAGAAAATCACAAAACTACTTAGTTTTTACTGTGCATAAACTAAGCAACCAATACTTTCAAGAGGACTTATATCTCTGCAATATTTTAATGCCTAAGAACTTTAAAGTGAGATTCTAATATTATGCCTTCAGGATGCATAAACTTATATGTTCATAGACAACGCAGATTTTTCAAAAAGAAAGGCACCATAGACTTATCATTTGCATCGGCAAATTCTTTGCATAGCAATTTCCATTTCTTGCTCATATCACCGCCTCTTTAAAAAGAGTGTGCATAATTTTGGACTTACCTTGAGTGTGATTTCAAGCATGAAATCCGCAATACCTACCCCTCGTGACTGAAAGAAACAAATTTGTGTCTCTTGGTCTAGCTTCAAACTCTCATAACCGCAACTCTGTCCTCACCCTTGCAGCTTTCACAGTGAACAGATACATTAAATTACAATAGTTGCTTGGGTCGGAGAGCCGCTACCTGAACAAGATCTTCCTACAGCTTAACCTTTTGATGTATTTGAGTGTTTCGAGGTGAGGCCTCAGTTCTTCAATGGCTGCCTCCTCTTAGCATGAAGTTCTGTCCCAGCTCCCTCCAATCGCGCAGATAACACTCGGCTAATTGGATACGAATTTATGCAGCCTTTTTCCTCCGCGGTTCAGCGATGGACACTAATATATAACAGGCATATCACCCAAGGAACCGTTCCTCATCAAGAAAACAGTTCCGGAGTTTGCTCGGGGATTGGGTTTTTGTTCATAATCTCATTAAAGCCCCCTACATGAAGTGATGACTCGCTCGCAGTTAATCTGGCGGTTGTCTTTCTCGAAACCGTCTAGAAAAGCAGGTGGCTTCAGTTCCCATTTTTAAGCCGCCACACGCGCCCCCTGTCTGCCATTCTTAATTGACAGCGCTATGGATACAAGAATTAGTTGTTGAAACTAATTCGTAATTTCTTTAAAAAGAATTACTATTTCATTAATTAATATTTTACGCATAGGGATGTTACATACTCCCCCCCTTAACAGGAACACCGTCCTCGGTGTTTTTCTTTCATTGAGAACTTGCGATTTTACTCATCGTGTTACCATCTAAACCACACAAAATGTGATCCTTTCCTCTTGAAATCAGCGATTCCATTCCAAGAAAAGACGACAAACAAAAATAGTAATGATATAGTCATAAGAAATATCATTAGTTATAAGCATCAATAGTTGCAAAAATATGCAACTTCTAATCGCCACCACGTGGCCCTTATTCATTCATGATAACAATTCTCTGTATCTACTTACCATTACTTACCATCTGTTCTTGAAAATCATGAATACCTTCATGTAAACATTTAATAGTGGTTGGACAACTCTTCAACCTTCCCTGGTAAGTAACTCCTGTAATATATGACTAATAATTCAATCACATTAGTCACTATATTTTGAGTCAAATGAAATACTTTTGACTAGCAATCAATTGCAATGTTAGATGCTTTCTAAATCACAGTACTTTTATAAGTACTTAAAGAGCACTAATACTAATCATCAAATGATAAATCACCGTTCCACGTGCATACTGAACGAATTCTTACCAAAGACATCTGCAAAGTACCTCGAGAAGTACCAAAAGAGCACATAATTCTCTAATCATCAAAACAGTCAATCATTGCATCAAGCAAAAACTGTCTTAGCTCCCACTAAGATGTTCGCAACATCAATAATACAATAAAGGAGTTAATTTTTTTTTTTTTTTTTTTTTTTTTTCCAATTACTCCTTATTGAACATTAAACTCATTTCCTGTTAAAAGTGCATAACACATTTCGCACAACTATATGTAAAATTTATTTCTAACATAACATGTAGCTGATTAGTTAATTCCTTTAGCCATGAAACCACAATGGACTAAAGAATTCCCAACCCATGGAAACTGGTTTCCATAACCAAACCGAGTCATTTTCACATCCAGACAGTTTCTTCGATAGAGACCTTACCAGGTCTAACATAGAATCCCACTGGCCAACCAGCTCAAGAATTCTAGGGAGAGGAGATCTGGGCAGACAAGTACCATCAACCCTTCCGGGCAGGTAGCTGCCATCAACCCAACTCCGGGCAGACAAGTACCATCAACCCCTCCGGGCAGGTATTGCCATCAACCCAAGCACTTGCAGGTCCTACTCGACCGCAATTACACTGGTCTCGCCAGTAAACGCTATCTGATCCTAACCAGACGTAGCGTACACAGGAAATTCTTTCCTCTTATGCCATCTGATCCCAACCAGACATAGCATGAATATTTCTCTTTTTCCATCTCTTTCTCAAAGTAATTTACACAATGAACCATATGAACATTATCATTAGCACAACAGACATGCATGTATACCATGCATTTACACTTAACCCCTCATCATGGGTCCACAACATCAAGATTGATGGGAAACATATCCATCATACACATTGTATGCATGCAAATTTTCCAAATAACATAATTCATGCATATCATATAACATCATTCTTTCTCATTTATAATTGCATTTCATATTGCAGCAATTTATGTGATGAGTTTTCTTGTTGCCGTTAAGCTACCACTACTTAATCCCATCAGCAACGTTAGTTATAAATATGCATCAGTTAACACCTATTCCATTTCCAAGAATGTTCATGCATACAATATTTTCATGTATAAAAGCATATGCAAATACTCATTAATGTATAAATGTCAACAACAGTTGAGTTAATACTCTCAGCATTCCCAATTTTGCCATAGTCTGTTGTTCCAATTCAAATCATCATTAATGGAGCATTATCTTACGTTTACTGTGGCTAGCTTTAGTCATGCATTGTTAGTGTAATTAAACATAATTCCTCTAACATACAAGAACATAACTCTTATGTCACAATGACTAATCTTTGTGCATACTATTGCTTATCATATAAGCCCTTCTTTAATGTATGCAACACTTATTCCCTTCACTAGAAGACCACCATCATTCATACGACAAACCACATACCTCTTTCTTAAAGGAAGTCATTTTAATCCTCACTTCTCTATCTTCCGATGTGAGGATTTCTCAAGATTCCCTTTCAAGAAATTATTAAAGATATCTATCTTTAGGCATACAAATCAAGATACAAAAACAAGGTTTTACTTATTCTTTATGTATCAAAATCAAGCAATCGACACAGTTCATCCAACAAGACAATCTCTCCAAGAGATTATTATTTTCAAGGAAGCTAGCATGACCACTTTCTCTAAGTACACACTGACTTACAATTTCAAAGTCACAATAGCTACCAATATGCAACATGTGTTCTCCTAACACAATTACCTTACTTCAATGCACATAGTTCGTTTCATGAAACAAGTAAGGATTTTGGTTCTTGTATGAACACTATTCTAATGTGTCTTTAAGGAAAGAACCTCTATTTTTATTTTCAAGAAAATTCTCATAAAATCCTGCATCTTCTACATGAAGTATGCATACTCTTAGGATGAGACTATATTTATGTATATATGTAGTATACTCTTTCCTCAAGAAATTAGGGATGAATATCTATGTGCCTAGAAGCACATCCTTAGTTATCTTTTATCATGCATGTAATGCATAATCATTTCACTAGGACTTAGAAACTAACTAGAATCATAATGCAATTAGCATATATATATATATATATATATATATATATTTTCCAAGAAGCTTTTATCAAATAAAGATACATATTTTAATTCAAGCAAACTTGGCCACCTTCCATGCTATGTCCTCAGGACATTTATATACCTCATCCTCTTTTCTCAAGAAGATACTTTAGCTATATTTAGCAAGGATTTTATAGACAAGAGACACGCATTTCACACACAAGACTCACGTGGAGTCTTTCTAATAGGAACTACCTGTTTTCTTTACCAAGAAAACATACAAAATAATCAATCCTTAACTGCATGCCTTAGCACATTTTCTTTACCAAGAAAATCTATAAAAGAACCATTCTTTTATTGCATGCATTCAAATACTTTCTATACTAAGAAATCATATAAAACATTCATACGTGTTCTTCAAGAAAGTTAACAAGACACTTATCTTATCCTTGGATCAACATGCATAACCAACAAGTTAAACCACCCTTACCGGAAGCAATGGCTCTACTTATGCAATTAGAAGCATAATCTCCTAAGTGTCACACATGCACCAGAGTTACCACTTGATGCTAGATGCAACAACTATCATACAGTACTATGTGTCCCTTTCAGAATAATGACTTCAAGGAGACATTATGAAAATAATTACATCAACACATTATAGTTATCATTTTCCAACTCCTTAATACTCACATGCACATCGAGTGTTACCTAGTCATCCCCAGACTTAGAGTCTCTGCAAGATTCTGACACTCAAAGCTTGCTCTACCTGGTCATTACCAGACGTAGCGATTTTCTTTTTCCCATCTCCGTCTGTCCCTACAGCACGGTCTTCTTCCTTCTCCTTGCTTCCTTTTTCCTTTGGAAGCATCTATGGTTGGGGAAGGTAGTTAGAGTTCACTGACAACTGTATTAACACAGGTAGTCTATTAATGGATAATTATCACATGTAGTTATACCATGAATGGGTCCTAGAAATGTTACCCACTGAACATGCTTCTACAATTAAGTTCACACTGGAATGCAACATGCATAAGAAATTCATCATTCCCATAGTGGAGATAAATTCAACCATCATTAAATCGAGGCTCCAATGATTTTTACCTCTCAACAAGTAATGATAAACACATACCATGCTAATGGATTCCACTTAATTAGAGGGTAATCATCATTAAATCTATTAAGACATAAGCATATACTATTCATCATGCATTCCCATGGTGAATAAAATTAAGAACTCTTCTCATGCACAACTGGACTATAGCACAGAGAGAGTAAGAATCTTCACACACACATTCCATGCATGTGACATTAATCAACTTCACTTGTTTACGAATTGTAGAAATCTTAGTCCAATTCAATTAATGCATATACGTTCTATGGTTTAGTCATACAACACTAACCAATCTCAACTACCAATCACCTTCATGCATCCATGACAAGGCTAAATCAAAAGTTAGTTATGACACTCAAGTCTCGCTACTTGACTCATTGTATGTTTTCAATATCTAAAGGGGTTCTTCTAATGTCCTTTTTAAAACAATTTTTCATCCTATTCAAGGATGTTCCCCCTGATTTATATTCATGCATTGGCTCATTAAGTTTTGTTCATTGTAATTTCGATCTAGTTCAATAAATGCATTATTGTTATTGTCATTTGTGCAAATCAAAAGTTGGTAGTTGATTGTCACTTTCCTCAATGAGTGTTCAATATTGTTCTTACGTGTAATGAGTGTTCAATTTTGTTTGTAAGTGCGACAAAAGTTTCATTATCTTTTATCCTCATCAGGAATCCAACGTTATGAACGTAGTTATGCAACAACTTATTATTTACTTCTCAAAGAAGTTATAAACAGGAATCACACCTATCATGCCAAAAGTAGTGTACTACATAATGAATATGTGAATGATTAAACTCGTACCTGAGTTAATGCCTACTGATGGCGTACCTCAATATCCTTTCCGCTTACCAATTCCCAAAGGCGCCAGTACTGCAACCTTTAGCTCTGATACCACTTGTCACATACCCCGATAACCTCGCAGGCAAAAGTAGGGAGTTAGAATTTTTCGTACAAATTACCACAAGTAATTAACCAATTCACAACTCCTCAATTCATTATTAACCATTAAATATAATATTCATTGGTGCAAGTAAATTGCCATCAAAGACAGTAAGTTTCATAAGCATTGCATAATCTTTAATCATCACTGAAATAACATAAACTGTCTCATGAATCCATGCATCCATTTCTTGATAACCTTAACATATTAGATAATCATACAATCTAATAAAGAACCATCAACATCAAGGATTCAACATCATCCATCTGACACAAAAGGCAATCACATCAATCACACCATTGAACACGGAAATACCCTGGAAACCCCGTAGGGTGAAAACCAGCAAACGTTTAATCTTCTTATTAAACGCTCGTGAGGGTTTTCACCCCTCACTCAATGGCTTATAAGGGATTCCATCCCTTAACCATTGTTATAAAATCATTACAATAAGTTATCATTTGGTTGTCACATAACTAGCTACAAGCTAATACAATTTACATGTAATCTTTTATTTACATACCGCCACATGCAAAGTTCCTTGTGGCATAATTGTTCTAGCAATGGGCAATACTGTAGCTTGACTTCCTCTGCATGAACGAATAATCTTTTTCCTGTCATAATGTTAAACATCACCTTCCTTGGCACCATCTGCCATCGTTTCCTGTCAATGCAGTCATCAACAATCTTGGCAACAAGATTAGTCACAATATTATTCAAACAATGATCAACCTCTAAGAGATTCTTTAATATCTTTCACACATGCATGAGCACGCATAATATACTAGTTAACTAGTACATATATTCCAGTAAACTCTTGTTCTACTTTTCACAATACTTATTCATACTAATGCATATTTTTCTCATAACCAAGTATTGTTTTTCAAGAGATATCACTACCCATGAGAATATATCACAAACTACCCTCTTTAATCTATATTCACTTCCAGGAAAGGAAAGAAAAGACTACGAAATACCTTCTTAAGAAAAGAGAATTCATCCTATCTTTTCTTACATAAACACATATGCATGTTATATAAAGACAATAAATGTTCCTTATCTTTTAATGTTGCAATATATATAATAACCATCTTTTCCTATATATAGGAATAACAACCTTTAACTACATGTAGTAATATATTTTCTCTACCAAGAAAATATATATAAAATCAATATTTATCTACATGCGGTAATATATTTTCTTTACAAGAGGAATATATAACCTTAATCTACATGTAGTAATATATTAGATTATTCATACTAAGGTTATTTAGGTAAAAACCTTCTTTAGGTTATTTAAGTAAAAACCCTATTCTCTTTACCAAGAGGAATATATAATCTTTATTTACATGTCCTAATACATTTTCTTTGCCAAGAAAATATAAAACAACAATCTCCTCAAGAACTTTATATGTCCTATACATCTCTTCTCAAGGGGATATTTTGGGTTCTTAGTAAGAACCTTGTGTAATTTATCCCAAGAAATAATAAAGCTACTTAGCTTTTAACACTCTCAAGAAAATCACAAAACTACTTAATTTTTACTGTGCATAAACTAAGCAACCAATACTTTCAAGAGGACTTATATCTCTGCAATATTTTAATGCCTAAGAACTTTAAAGTGAGATTCTAATATTATGCCTTCAGGATGCATAAACTTATATGTTCATAGACAACGCAGATTTTTCAAAAAGAAAGGCACCATAGACTTATCATTTGCATCGGCAAATTCTTTGCATAGCAATTTCCATTTCTTGCTCATATCACCGCCTCTTTAAAAAGAGTGTGCATAATTTTGGACTTACCTTGAGTGTGATTTCAAGCATGAAATCCGCAATACCTACCCCTCGTGACTGAAAGAAACAAATTTGTGTCTCTTGGTCTAGCTTCAAACTCTCATAACCGCAACTCTGTCCTCACCCTTGCAGCTTTCACAGTGAACAAATACATTAAATTACAATAGTTGCTTGGGTCGGAGAGCCGCTACCTGAACAAGATCTTCCTACAGCTTAACCTTTTGATGTATTTGAGTGTTTCGAGGTGAGGCCTCAGTTCTTCAATGGCTGCCTCCTCTTAGCATGAAGTTCTGTCCCAGCTCCCTCCAATCGCGCAGATAACACTCGGCTAATTGGATACGAATTTATGCAGCCTTTTTCCTCCGCGGTTCAGCGATGGACACTAATATATAATAGGCATATCACCCAAGGAACCGTTCCTCATCAAGAAAACAGTTCCGGAGTTTGCTCGGGGATTGGGTTTTTGTTCATAATCTCATTAAAGCCCCCTACATGAAGTGATGACTCGCTCGCAGTTAATCTGGCGGTTGTCTTTCTCGAAACCGTCTAGAAAAGCAGGTGGCTTCAGTTCCCATTTTTAAGCCGCCACACGCGCCCCCTGTCTGCCATTCTTAATTGACAGCGCTATGGATACAAGAATTAGTTGTTGAAACTAATTCGTAATTTCTTTAAAAAGAATTACTATTTCATTAATTAATATTTTTCGCATAGGGATGTTACAAAGATGCAGCAATGTGAAAATATCTATGGAAACTTCGCACTGAGTGTTGAGCACGGCATCTATTTAAATTGGTTTTTAAAGTAGTATTTAAAAAGGACGTGTATTTAAATTGAGACTGCTTTTTGTTTTACAATCCCATGTGAAAAAATAACGAGTTTATATATATTATATAAAAGATTATTATTAAAAGATTAATATTAAAAAATAATGTTTGATTTGAGAATTTTGTGATTTATATAATTTTTTTATTTTAGATTTTTGTGATTTATATTGACTTTGATTATTTTTTTAGATTAATTACATTATGAGTTGTTGGTAGATGTTTCGAACAATATAATGTGGTTTCAGTGAATCATAATATTTAAATAGAAAAAATTAACTGTTAGAAATTAGTCATTAAAAATTATATAGATATAATCATTTTATTATGTTTTATTTTATTTTCTTAAATTTTTTAATTAAAATAATACTGAAATCAAATTAGTTAAATTAATTTAATAATAATATCATGGCTTTGAATATTTGTAAATATATAATTATAATTAAAAATAAGTTTAATATATTTATCAAATAATTGTTAAATAAAATAATGAGTATTCAACAATTAGATTGAAATATTACTATATTAAAATATTGGAGAATATAAAGAGCTCCAAAATGATATATATATATATATATATATATATATATATATATATATATAATAGTTAAAAAAAAATTAGAAGAGAGGTCAAGGATCCAATTTCTACATAACATCCAACCATCACCCTTGTAAAGATTAATAGTGCACTTTTATGAGGAAAGTGATCAACCCTCGAGAGAGTACACATAGTGATTGAATTTTACTCTATGTTCAGCTAAAGATGAGGAACTTTACATGAACATGCAGTGAAATCCAATCACCATCTCTGCATTGAGGATTTCTGGGATCCAACTTCTTCTTAACTTCCAACCATCATCCCTCTTAATATTAATAGTGTGCTTTTATTATGGAAGTGATCAACCATGACCATAAGCACACATAGTGATTGGATTTTATTCCATGTTCACCTAAAGCTGAGGAACTGTACTTGAAGATGCAGTGAAATCCAATCACCATCTCTGCATTGAGGATTTCAGGTCATCCTCGGGGTTGATCACTTCAATCATAGGAAGCTTAGAGAAGCCATTGAAATTGAAAAGTGTGTTATTAATCTTAACAAAGACGGTTGTTGAAAATTAAATAGAAGTTGGATCCCCACCCTCTCTTTGTAATTATATATATATATATATATATATAAATAATAATAATAATTTCTTCATTTATTATTTTTACTTTTATGCTGCTATATATTTCTTTAATATTTGACTCTGATGGTTGAACATTAGTTATTTTATTTAATAATCATTTGATAAATATATTAAACTTACTTTTAGTTATAATTATATATTTACAAATATTCAATTTCCATTATATTATTATTAAATTAATCTACATAATTCGAATTCAATATTATTTTAATTAAAAATTTTAATAAAATAAAATAAAACATAATAAAATAAAGTATAATAAAAATTATATATATATATATATATATATATATATATATATATATATATATATATATATATATATATATATATATATATTCAATTAATTTTTAATGGCTAATTCTTAAGAGTTATATCTTTGTTATTTAAACATTATGATTGAGTGATTTTTTCACCTTTGTCGTCAGAATGAACCACATTAGATGGTTCGAAAAATTGACCAACAATTCATCATGTGATTAATCTGAAAAACTTTATCAAAATTAAAGAAATAAATAATTTGTTATTTTAATAAATTTATTATCAATTATTATGTCAATAGACATGTATATATTTGAATGTAACTTTTAGGTTTTTATTTAATTTATTAATTATTTTTAGGTGGATAATAGGATAGAGTATATATAAATTAAAGTAAGAGATTTATGTCATTTTTCTCTATATTTTTAATTAAATTAACTAATTAGTCAATGCGGTTTTGGATAAGACACTTCTAGATGCTATTCTAGATGTTAGTTAATTGTTCAATTCCCTAATTTAGGGGTATTAAAAAAAATTGATTAATTAAAAAATTACTCATATTAGCAAGTGGCATATGACAGCATGGTATTAGTTGTTACAAAGATTAATTAAATATTAATTATCCCCATTGTTAAGTGAGCTAACTATTCTTAAAATTCTTGTCACATATTTTTTTAAATATATATATCCTTAATACATGTATTAATTTTTTTTTTTATATTTAACAATAATTTTAAATAAAACTATAATCTACCTTTTTTTATGTTTTTCCTTTTTAAAATGTAAAATGCATTATAAATTAAGTGTTTTTACATTGATAATTTTTGATGCTTAGAAATATTTACTAACAATTTAATTTACATAATATTTTGATAAATATTATCTATATATATATATATATTATATGTGAATTTTATTTTAATCATTAAAATATAAATAAATAAAATATAAATTTTTTATTTTTAATTATTTATTAAATTTTATTAAAATATTTTATTTATAATTTATATTTAAATATTATTTATCTACTTAATTTTAAAAATAAAAAAAATTACCACCTTATTTTACAAATAAATAAATAAATATAGATATATAACTATTTTCATTACAACAATTTCCACACATAAAATAATGATTTAACATCTTAGCTTTATCGACATTGACATCAATGACACATTTAAAATAGAATAATGATTTAACATCTTAGCTTTATCGACATTGACATCATAATAATAACAATGACACATTTAAAATAGAATAATTATTGAACATCTTAACATGATCAACAATGACATTAGACTTTATATAAAAGATTGTATAAATCCAACATAATCCAAACACTAGCATTGAATTTCAGAAATAATAATTAGTTTCATTATATTTTTATTTTGTTGTTACCTCTTGTAATTAATTTATTTAATTTGATCACTAAAATTTTCAATTTTTAAAAATTAATCTTTCTAGAACTTTTATTTTTCTATTATATATAACACTTAAATTTTAATAAAATTCTAAAATGTTAAACCATTTGACATTTTCTGTATTTTGAATTTTCTTGTTTTTTAATAAACATTTATTCTTTAATTTAGTTATTTTCTTCTCTTTATATATATATATATATATATATATATATATATATATATATATATATTTTCCTTTTCAAAAAATGGTAATTAGATCGTTTAGGTAATAATATGATACGGTAAGCAATTGGATATTTTGAGGTAGGACGTTACACTAATATTTATTTTGAATTTTCAAGGGCTTGCTAAGTGAGTTTTACACGCTCTTTTATTTTCTATTTTTTTAAAGGAAATTATTTTTTTTAAAAGATAATTTTGCATTACTTTTTTTTGGCCTACTACATGGGATATAAAAGAAGATATAGGAGCATAATTGTCACGCCCCTACACCTGCGGTAGTCTTTCAACCGCTTATAGCGAGGTGTGGCACTACCAACTATTTTCTTTTCACCAATACTTACGATTGTAGACTACGCCTAACATTCCATACTTAGTTTATTTTCCGTTACCAAGTATTATTATTATTATGTTTCTTTTATACAAGTGAAACCCATAACATTCACATAAACAACATTATACAAGAGAAATACAGAATAGTATAAAGGGAGGGGCAACTCCCTGCAATATGAGTCTGCCCGAATCAATATGTTTAATCTTCTTTTACAAGTACAAGTTAAATGTTGGAAAACCCAAATTTACACTTAGCCAATTTTCAAACTTCGGCAAACTTGGTTGCCCAGCTCGTCGGCGCCTCCGCACCATCGCCGAACGACTCACCAACCCTTTGTTCACCTCGTTGCACAATCGTGTTGTTTGCCCAACTTGGGCGCATCTCATCGTAATCAAGTCACCACACACGGGCGCCTCCGCATGAGTCACACATTTGTTAACAATTTCAACACTTCACGGTTTCGTACGTTTCGTCATGCATGGCGCGCCCTACCTAGGTTTCCCGCCCGCACGATTCTTCGTTCTAGCATGCACGGCGCGCCCTCACCCGGCTTCCCGTCCGCACGTCTACCCATTCACCCAACTTTGTTCACCCGAGTCGCCACACGCCTTCACCCAAGTCGCCACACGACTTCACCCGGTTCGCCCAAACGACCTCACCCGGGTCGCCACACGACTTCGCCCGGGTCGCCCGAACGACCTCACCCAGGTCACCACACGACCTCGCCCGGGTCGCCCGAATGACCTCGCCCGAGTTCTGCCTGAATGACCTTCCTGAACGAATTTTCTGAACGACCTTCCCGAACGACTGTCTGAACGACTTTCCCGAACGACTGTCCAAACGATTTTCCCGAACGACTATCCGAACGACTTTCCTAAACGACTATCCAAAAGACTATCCCGAACGACTGTCCGAATGACTTTTCTGAATGAGTTTACACCCGAGTTCCGCCCGTCGTGTGGGCTCATCCACGCACTACAGAACTCCTTATGTGAACTCGTGTTGATCGAATGATGGTTGTTTGCCTCTAAATGACCTCCAATATATACGTGCGTGTGGCAGGTTGTGTCATCCAGCTGACCCACACCAAACGCCCAAGCCGACTCGTTCAACATGTGTTGTTTCACACAAGAGGATGGTCGGCCTGCCCAACTCATGGGACCGCCTCCTCAACTCGCCCAACACCTTATAAACTCGTTTCTTGGCTCGTTTCGTTTCATATTTTGTGCGCACTTCTCACAGTGGAGTTGCCCTGCCCGTCGCACGGACTGCAGGTCCTAACAATAATTGTTCTACGGAAGTATAATTCAACCATAGATTTACTTTGTGAGACCTGGAAGTGGACTGCGAAATTGTTTCTAGCATGATGGGAACTAACAAAAAAAAAAAAAAAAAAGGTATGACATTTGAATATGGCATTTCAATTTCGTGCATTCTCAGAAAGCAAGCTAATAATACTATACAAAATCTATGAAAAAATCAAAGGTTCAAAATTAATATCACCAAAGATAAGACACTTAAGCTTCAAGAGGACAATGAGGTCTCAAAGTTGATGGGTTTTTCTTCGACCATGCATGTTGGAGAAATTGGTCCACATCTAGGATGAGGTCCTTGAGCCCTTCTAGAAAAATGCATTAGGTTCACTACAGTCTTCCTTCTGTCCATAAGAATCCCGCTCAACGAAATCTTAATGTGTCAACTAGAGCACACTATATAAAGGTAATGGTTCTATCTTCCTCGTGCGTTTCCCATATCAAGAATCGAATGGGAAATACCTACCACAACACCCAAGTGGCTCAAAATATCTGAGTGGCTCAAAATATCTTTCCTTTTGTGCCTAGGTTCCTCCCTAACCAATGTAATTTCCTCCTAAATATTCAAGGGCATGTACTCATGCAAGCAACGAGTCGAAGACCTTCAACCATTCCAGCTTTGCAACCACACAACTCTCCAAAAAGCCCTCCTTCTTTGTGGCAACAAGCTTGCGGGTGCACGATGGTTGTTAGAGGTAGTAAAACGTTGTTAAGGACTCGCTAGAGCTGATCTATGAGCCAAAAAAAATTTTGGTGGAAGACATTGACCAAAATATCTTGGAAGGAGGGTTGGATCATTAAATAACTAGGGAAAAATCCTTTCCTAAAAAAAAAATCCAGAAGAGATAGACGGAAATCTAGAGGGGCTCAAGACAAGTCCATGCATGACGAACCATGCGGTAATCAAAGGTCATGGTTAACTGAGAAGGAGCATCTGAAGGAGGCAACAAAGGAAAAGAGGGAGGGAAAGTATATTACCAAGACGGAGTAGCATGATGGTGGATTTAGACCACGTGATGGAGCCAAACTCTAAGATATGTTGGAGAGCCTATGTCACGGTCGTTAGGAGGTGAGTGATCACTAATATGTTAAGGTGGTGTGGAGGGAAAGTATAATACCAAGACGGAGTAGCGTGATGGTGGATTTAGACCACGTGATGGAGCCAAACTCTAAGATATGTTGGAGAGCCTATGTCACCCTCGTTAGGAGGTGAGTGATCACTATTATGTTAAGGTGGTGTTGAGTGAGAAGGGGAGAGATGGTTTAGGTTTCCACGCTCCCATTATATCAGGCCCTACTCCATTACAACTTCAATAATACCCATGAACACTATTGTTTTTAATTTTTTAATTATATATTGATTTAAAAAAATTTCTCCTTTCCTAACTATTAATATGTTTATTTTTTAATATTATTATTTTTTAGTTTATTTTAATATCTTTAATTAATTTATATATAAGTTTAGAATTATGGTAATGTGATATTTATTTATAATATATATCCAAAAAATTATAAAAAAATATCACATTACCATAATTTTAAATTTAGATATACATTTTATTCTTTTATAAATTTAAAGTAAATTCATAATATTTTTTTATATATTTAAGACTTTCTCTAACATACACTCTCATAGTATTACTATTATTGTTGTTATTTTGTAATTTTGAAATTCCAGTCCCTCAAAAAGTTTTCATACAAAAATATATATTATTGTTCATATTACATCAAGTCACAATCTACCTTAAGGGAAACCAGAAATATTAACTATAGAGAAGGGTGCAGATGATTCAAAATGTTAATATCTATAACTATGAAGTTCATGAAAACTAACATAAACTAAACTACAAAATGTAAAAGGAAAATGTAAGGGGATAGAATTAACATCAAGAGCTAGATGATGTAATAAGGGCTAAATCCTAACTGTTGGTTCCTATTGGTGTTGGAGGTTCTAGACCACATTATATTTTTTCTTTTATGTGAGCAAGATGAGCATCGAAAGTAGCAACATAAGAGCCCTAGGTACATTCAACATTTTGGATTTTATTCAAGAAAAGATACCATATCATTGCATTCTTCATGCTTCTCCTTCAAGGCCCTACCCTCGAATGTCTTCATCTTTTAATAGAGGGTAATGGAGTTCATGTATTGTTTATAACTTCCCCCGGTATTTGTAGGCTCAAGACTGCAATTGGGTACTTCATCTTCAATTTCTAAGACTAAATACGCTAGTCAATTAGTAGTGGTGAAGGATTGAAGATGAATAATTTCGTCTTCAATTTATGGAGGAGTGAAGGAGTGAAAAATGGTTGCTACATCTTGAGTTGGGGATTCAGATCACAGTT
The DNA here is from genome assembly GCA_031772625.1 of Pinus tabuliformis. Classification (NCBI taxonomy): domain Eukaryota; kingdom Viridiplantae; phylum Streptophyta; class Pinopsida; order Pinales; family Pinaceae; genus Pinus; species Pinus tabuliformis. The sequence goes on from CM062815.1 coordinate 510,181,864, forward strand.
GTGTTGAGAAGTCAATATGCTTGTAGATTAGATTAAATTTAACTCAACTTGATAATTACTTATGAATGTTTGTTGGCTTCTTATTAAATTTATATTATCTTCAGCAGGAAATTACCAAAAACTCTAAAACATGAAGATCAGAACATATAAAGAATATAAGAGATTGAGGCTCCAAGCTAGGGGAAAATCCTATAAGGGAGAAAACCCAATAAATCCTCTTCTCATAGAATCAAATTAATGTGTGATATGAAATACCAAAAAATATGACCAATATTTCCATAAAACCCAAGTCAACACTCCTTCAAAACCTTCTCCTACCATGTGAAATTCAATAAAGTCAACTATGGTCAAACTTCCACAAATCTAGTCAATCCTTTGAAAATTTTGGACCTGCATTGATAGTCGAATTTCGTCCCTATGATATATTTGAAAAATCACAAAAAAATATTGCACATGTGGATGAATTAGGGAGGAAAAAATAGCTTTCACTGAAATTCTTGTTCTCGCACATTAATCAATTTAGTTGATTAATGATATAATGGGGTCAAACTATCTTCCATTTATACATGTCCAGGTGGTTGAATAAATACCTATTTTTGGTTGAGTTGTCTAGGAGGGCTGACTTGGTCAGTGGAGGACATTTTAACTCTTTTTGACTGAAGGAGAATATTTTTTCTTTTTCTTGCAAGAAGTCCAAATGGGACTTTGACTTAATTACAATTTTTAACTCATAATAGATTTTTCTTTTGAATCAGTAAACCATATAAGCATTAAGAAGATGCTTTGAATAAAAATAAAAATAAAACAAAAATAATGAATATAACAAATGAATATGATAAATACATCAATAGTACATTTCAGTCACATTATGAAGACCGACACTAGTTACATTTTCAACAATCCCTCTTAACTATAGTTGAGGTATTCATAATGACATAACAAGATACTATCAAATAGATATATTCTCCTAAGAAGGGATTCAGATTGATAAGAATCATCATAACATCATAGCCAACATTGTCAAAAATTGCAAGGCCTTAACTAACAAGCTCTATCCCTCCATTAGATCAGAGAAAAATGTTGGGTGGCATTAATTTCGACACCACCACTGTCTGTTTAAGCACATACCCAATCTGGATGTTGACTAAGAATGTCCATACAATACTATTACTATCTTGGATATAACCCATCCTCAATGAATATTGGTCCTCGAGACTATTCTTATCATGGATCCAAATCCTAAGAGAATATTGGTCCAAGATGCTTATCCAATCCACGATTCACATTACTAGTGCCTTCACTAGGCTTATGATTATTAGTCCTAGCCATAGTACATGAAACATGGATAATAGAGTGTCCATTCTCAATCCCTCTTAACCATGGATGATATCCTCACTCCCTTTTAAACGGAGAGGAATAACCACAAGCCTAAACATTTCTCAAAAGTACTCATGTCAATATAGTTATTTGTTCTTTTATGGAATTTTTTTTGTAGCTTCGTGGTTCCTATCTACACCACATCATAACAAGCTTCACCCTTCCCGATTCTTTGACAATATTCACGTAGCTTCAAAAAGTAATTGAGTATTTCATCAAACATCTTATGGAGCCAATCTTCCGAAAAAACCTTCACATGTTGTTTCTTCATACTACCATAGAATTCTACTTTTATACCTTTCCAAGAAATTATATCAACTTTCAATCATTAATATTATCTCTATTAATAATAGTACCTATCAAACCAATCAATATAGAACCAATTATAGCTCCCTCTTTCTCTCTGAGGTGGGTAAACTTCTTCTTGATCAATATTGAATACAAATATCTTCCAAGAAAGAAAAAAAATTATCCCATGATTTATTTTTTCCTTTTTTTTCCTCTATAGCGTACACATATATGCTATATGTCCTTCCTAGAAGCCATATCACATCCAAAACATTATAGATGCCATTCCTTATTATCATAGTTTATCAAAAAAATAGATGTTGCTCCAAACTACAAATTGTAATATTCTTCAAGTCAACTTCTACTTCTAGCTCCCTCGAAAGTCGACATTAATTCCCTCTCATTACCTAACTTCACATTCTTCAAGAAATCATTTTGAGTAATGATCAATGGTAGTGTCAGCAAAATATCTTCGAGTAATGTGTTTTGTTGCTAGATAAGTGATAATCATGTATGAGGATCTTAAATTCTTTGACTTTCTTTCCAACAATATGACCATGTTATGCCTTTGTTACTAACCTCTCTGCCCAAGGATATTTTCGCATCATGTTCTTCTTTCAACTCCTTGAATATGATATCCATGTATAATGATAAGATTCCTCCATACATCGTTCCATGTTGCTACTATATTTTTCTTCAATGCATATTGATAAGTTTCCAGCCCTTCTTATAGAAAAAACTTCTACTATGATTCTTTGATTTTTCCATTCTCGTAGTGTCATTGGATTAATGCTTGAAACCAAATATCATGCTATAAATACTTATATAATGTTGCGTAATGACATGTTTTCCTTTCTTGTAGTCCTTGCTTGTTAAATGACTACTCCTAAATCTTCATGATGAAATTAACTACTTTAGAGACTGTAGAGTACTTGTGACTATTGAATGATGTGTAAACTACTTTTCATGACCCAAATTTTTCTATTTTGTATAGTTGGATGATGTGTTGACTACTTTCAAATTCTTAGTCAATATATGCAACTTGAGTGTCCCTTATACGACCCCATGTAGTCTCTTTTTCTTCCAAAGCTATATAATTTTTCAAAATTTTATTTTCATGAGGCTATAATTTACAAATCCCAAGACTATTCTTCATAAACGTAACCGCAACTACTACTCTATCTATCATATTCTAATAAAAGTGAAAAAAATAGCTTGCAAACGTGGTAATATTCAAATCCTTCAATAATAGAGTTCTTTGTTGTCTCCAATTTTTGGTTTCCTTTCATCTTCTTCATATTTTGCAATGTGTGCTTCACTTATTTCTTTACTTTCATTATTATTCTTGTTCTTATGATCTTTTGGATAGTCTCTTTTATAATTTCCAAATTCATTGCAACCAAATCATTTCACTTTAGACATAGGTCAATTTCCATGTGGCTAATAGTTGTTGTTGTTATTGTATCTTCGATGAGGTTCAAATCTTCCAAATATTACAAACTTCTTGCTTGATTTAACATCTAAAGCTTTAACATTCTCATTATTGGGTTTAATTTCATCCTAGTCTTTTGATATCGCTTCTTGTAGAACACAATGTGCCGAAAATTCTTCAAATATTGTAGTTTCATTTCTACCATAAATTCTACTCACAAAACCTCTCCAATTTATAGGTAGAGCATTGAGTATGAACATAATTAGTTCAAAATTAGATATTACTTCTCCAATCCCTTGATTTGATCCTTCAACTTTGATACTTTCATAAGGTATGAGGCCACATATTCATTTTTTGATATCCTTGTTCTATAAAGTTGATTCGTCAATGAAATTTTCTGACTCGTAGTATTGGCAGAAGATAATTTGATCAATTTATCATATAATTCTTCTGATGTGGATAGATTTGTGATAAAGGTGATATGATGATATTTGATAGAATCAAAGAAGATACTTTGATCCCTAACTTATTATTTACTGTATTTCTCCACTTCTAAAGTCTTGTCTTTGACTAGTTCTAGAACTTTGCCTAGAATGTGATCCATCACTTCATTTTCTACGAGAACCAAATCAATTATCTTCTCCCAAGATTTGAAGTTAGAGGCTCCGTAAAAAATTTCCCCTCCTTACAAAAATATGCCATTTGATTGGAAGGTTGAGACATGGAGTATAGTAAAGTACTTACTATTCAAAGGAGAGATTGTTGTTATAGGAGCGCTCTAATAATGTTAATGATGCTTCCAATGAGCTTTAAATATGTTCTTAAGTGATGGCTTCTATAAATATGTCTTCAAGCTACAATTATGACTGCTTGAATGCTTAATAATGAATGAGCAAGATATTGTCAATATTTTTTAATATTATTCAATGATAACTTCAAGAAAGAGAGAAAGAGATGATAATCATTGTATCTTCTTCTTTTCTCCTTTAAATATACTTGCTGCAATGGATGAACTCCAATGTAGCTGATGTAAGTTTTTTTTGAGAGTGTGATTATTCCTTCTAGAAATGTCTTTCAATATTATTCAATGATAACTTCAAGAAAGAGAGAGAGAGAGATGATAATCATTGTATCTTCTTCTTTTCTCCTTCAAGTATACTTGTTGCAAAGGATGACTTCCAATGTAGCTGATGTAAGTTTTTTTTGAGAGTGTGATTATGCCTTCTAGAAATGTCTTCAAATACTCCAATAAATGTGATCTTCAAGTTGCTCTTCCTCACCTTAGCTTTGATACCATGTTGAGAAATGAATATTCTTGTAGATTAGTCTATATTTTTCTTAACTTGGTAACTACTTGTGAACTTTTGTTGGATTGTTATTAAATTTATATTATCTTCATCAAGAAATTATCAAAAAGTATAAAGAATTAAGATCACAAGAGACAAAGAAATTAAGAGATTTAGGATCCAAGGCAAGGGAAAACTGTACAAGGCGGAAAGCCCAAGAAATCATCTTGCTATAGAATTAAATGAAAGTAAGATGTCCAAGACCCAAAAACTAAGACTGATATTTCCATAAAGCCCAAGTCAACCCTCCTTCAAAACCTTCTCCAACTAAGTCAAAGTAAAAAATTTCAACGCTAGTCAAAATTCTGTAATTTTGGTCAAAGTTCTAAACATTTCAGACTTGGAATTATAGATGAATTTCTATTGTTTCACAGATCTAAAAAATTGTAGAAAAAAATCACACATGTGGATGGATTACAAAACACAATAAAACTTTCTCTCTCCCCTATGAATTTCATTGAAATTCTTCTTCTTCTTACAGAGAAATCAATGTGATTGATTAATGATGGAATGAGGTCAAACTATCTTATATTTATACATGTCTAGGAGATCAAATAACTACTACTTTTGTGATTACTTGTCGAGGAGGGTAGATTGTTCTCTTGAGAACATTTTTACTCATTTTGACTTAAGAAAAATATTTTTTCTTTTTTCTCACAAGAACTCCAAATGGGGCTTTGACTCAATTACATTACTTTGACTTATAATAAATTTTTCTTTTGACTGAAGAAACACTATAAGCATGAAGAACATTCTTTGAATAGAAATAAAAATTAAAATAATGAATATAATAAATGAATATGATAAATGCATTAATAGTACATTTCAGCCACATTATGAAGACGGGCACTAGTTTCATTTTCAATAGGTTCTCGTTGAGGATCTTTTCCATTAGACCCCCAACAACAGTGCATCCTTTTCCATTGTATGTTTCATCGAGTTTCCATGGGACATGACAAAATTATAACTCAATACCCCTAGAAACTAGAGGGATTCTAAAATATAAAACCCAATATAAGTATAACCTAGGGAGAAATGAATTTTTGGGGAATTTTTTCATAGCTTCTAACAAAATGAGATCAGTGAGGGGAGGAAAATAATAGTCATTTGGTAGAGTCAGAAAACCACCAAGAGAGAAAAGGACCAAAAGCAATTCTTATCATGACTGTGTTGTGAGAAATACATACCAACAACCACCAAACGAAAGTTAAACTAGTAAATAAGTTGTCAACGAAGAAGGAGCTTAGCATAGTAAGAGTTACCTAATGTTGGTATGCCTGTTGGGCATTAACCTACATTTCCCTAAGAGTGAGTTTATGGGTAACACCTCCCACTCCTCCAATGGTTGTCACCTAGTTTTCATCAATGTCCTAGGTAGTGTTACCACCATGAACCTATTTTTCCTCCCCTTGTTGTGACTAAATATCCAATGCATGAGTTAGAGAATGAAATACATAGAAGCTAAGGCTCCAAAAATTATCGTGCATGTGAAGCCATGGCTCTCGATATAAGTTGGGCTTCACGCCACAGTACAAACCCACGGCTTGAAAACAACCATGAATCTTTGCAATTGGATATGAGCCCCACACCCTCTATTGCAGAAATTAATTTTCCCACCTGCAGTGGGGAATTGACATAGACATAGTAGAAAAACCCGATAGCATGGTCTCCCATCTCAGAGCACTCAGAGGAAAAATAGTATTCCTTGAGATTCAAATATGGTAATAGTTGTTTGCATGTGTAAATGCATGTGGTGGGTTAGTTACGCCACCCCCAATCTAAATGCTATGGGAGGCAGTAGTCATGGTGGGATTACCCCCTCGTCCATTGTCTAGAACACCAACACACTTAGTCGGGGGTACATTATTACTATTATTATTATTTATAAAATTATGGATTTATTTTAAATTAAAAATATATATGTACTTTTCATGTCAATGTTTTTCATTTATATGGTAGGTTGGGATTCAATATCATTGTATTAGGATAGGAGCATATCGATAGATCATAAGAGTGAAACATTGAAAAATTATTTTTATCTTGATATAACACATAACCAAAACTACATAGTTAGGGACAAGCCAACATCACACACATGACAGATTATGGTTGTAAGATAGAGTTTAGGTGGTATACTAAGTTGACAAGCTGAGTTGGCTACCAACCCTGGGCTATGAGAAAATTAGAGTGTCATTGTTATAGGAAAGTCCCAATATTTTGATACACTAGTATGCTATATCAACATATCAAAGACTTGTGCCAAGTGCTTTTGGGTATATATGTGATATTTCCATATCAGTAGATTTGTGTTGATTGCAAGGATTACTAATATATTAATATTGACATATCATCATATTGGTGCATTGGAATAGGGGCATATAATCATATCTGACCTTGGGAGGTTAGGGAGGTAACGACACTTGAAAATATTTGATATATTGAGAGCCTATATGACAGTTGGGTTGTGGACATGGATTAGGCATGGTGCAACATGGCCTAGGTATTCCGTATGTCAATCTTGGATGATCATACATATTGATAGGATGTCTCAGAGAGATGTAAAGATTTTAAAATGTATAACTTTGAGCTCAAAACTTAGAATTAAATGAAATTAATATCATTGGAAATATTTCAATGAGTAGATAATGATGTCATTGTAGGAATTGTTATTTATGATGATAGAATATGGATGGATCTTAAATACCCACCTATAAAATGAGCCTTAAGAATCTATGTACTTATAACACATATCATTAATCAAGGTAAGGGGTTGTGGATGTTTAGTGATCTAGAGGATCACCTACTAGAGAAGATGAGTTGAGATTATAATCCATTTATTACCCTGTGTGTTACACCATTCCTTCAATATTTTATAATATCCCTTAGTGGAGGATCAATAATAACATATAGTTACAACAACATGTTAAACAATCACGGGGTAGGCGATTAATTTCAGCTTAATGCCACCCTAACTTCAAAAGAATAGAAATTGTAAGGTAGATACTCTACATATATCTTGGAACCTAGGATGACACCTCATTCAATGTTACTAACAGAAAGGGAATTACCATCCTTAGGGATGACCATTAAATAAAACGTAGGTCAATTGTATACGGTTGTGAATAGCTACACATGGCTATGTTTTATATTCAATTTAATACATATTTATTTATATACATATGCAATGACGATTAGAAAAACATCAACGATGAGAAAATAAAAAGGTATTTAGAACCATAAGCTTAGGTTCCTAAAGGTGTGTTAACCTTTGTTAGAACCAAGCAGACATTCGACCCACTCAGAGGTTCATTACCTAGATGCTATAATTTAAATGATTATTTGAATGTATTGATGGTATAGAAACGAAATAAACTAACGGTTTAAAAGCTAATTAACATTGTATCATTATACAAAAATGGATGATGACACGACTATGGTCTAGAATTGTGTACCATCATTGTTATCAATGATAGCTATTAGAACGGAATACTAAGTTAGTGTAGGTGGTTTGATGAAGTTAGATGAGTGAGCATTATACTAAGTAATTAGATATTTTAGCCTATACTCATTCAAATAATAATATTAAGTAGCTCAACCATAAAAACTAAACTAATAATAAATTCTTATATATATGTAGACAATTATCTCATAATACCTATCATATTGTCGAGATTAAAAATTAATAAAAATTAACTAAATTATCACGTTATTTTAAACTATAATTATTATTAATTATTAAAAATTAATACATAAATATACAAAATAAAAATAATGTGATACATGTTTATATTAATTTTTTTATAATTAATCAATTTAAATTAAAAATTAAAAAAATTATATGTAATGACTATTACTCACAAATATTTTAAATAGAAACTAAATCTTTACGATCCATATAAATAATTATTAGTACCTAACCGTTTCTTAAGTGAAAATAAAGCCCGTACTACTGAATATTACCCTACAGCTATGAATTTCATTAGCTATGGATCATCAAGCCTGTCAAAAAGCTTATAAAGCGCCTTACCTTTACTATAGTTATGGTTTCTATAATTCGCATTATTTAAATTATAATTCATTGGCATTATTTAAATTAAAATTTTAAAATTCATATATTGAAAACATAGACATTTCTTTTTTACCCAAAGAAATACGCCCTTTCACGAACACTACAAAACACCCCAATAAATAAAGTTTTAAATTTATGTTATTGCGTATGCATACAACAATGTCTTCCACTTGGTTTACAAACTATTTCATAATATGTAAACATGGCCCATCCAAGCGGAGTATGTTTTTATATGCCCAAATTGGAGATTTTTTGCGTCTATATGCATAAAGATTCCTTCCCAACATTGCTCCCCGTCATCTCACTTGATGGGAAGAAAAATATCACGTATGTCTTGTGACCCAAGAGATGTTCGAGATGGTAGGTAGCATCCTAAATTTCAATCCACATAGTTGGATAATTTTTTATGCCTTTTTTATTAGTCGTTTCGATTTTAATTTGGAAAAGACTTTAATTAAAAGAAAAATTTAGCATACAAATAAAATAAAATATTATATTTTTCTTCTTTATTAAGTTGTGTTATTTTTTAGATGATTATACATTTAATTTTTATATTGTGCATATTTAAGTTGTGAAAATCACCTAGGATCACACCACCGGTCTTTTAACATGGTTTGATTTTTTATTACCAAATTTCAATATGATAACCTTAGAATTATCAAGTTCATTAAGAGTACACACCATCTGCCTCGGCCCATTAACATAGATTGACTTTTTACTACTAAATATCAATATGATAACCTTAGCATCAGCAAATTCCTTAAGAATACACATTAGTGTCTATTCCAAATTTAGCCTACAAATAAAATATAATAAAGAATAAACATTTTTCAGCTTTTTCATATATAAAACTTTATATCTTTTGTTTGCTAAATGTGTCATTTTTTAGACGCCTACACATTTAATTTTTATGTTGAGGAATTCAACTCTAGGGGCATTTAGGTGGGCACCTAGGTTGTGAAAATCATCCGAGATCACATGAACCTCAGCCACACAAACCCTTAACATGGTTTAATATTGTACTACTAAATTTCAATGTGATAAATTTAGCATCACCAAATTCCTTAAGAGTACACCTCATCACTATCTATTCTACTTCACATGACCACATATAAAAAATTATATGAAATTTTAATTTTAATCTTCATTAAAAAAATTATTCCACTTATTAAATAATCACAAATTTATAAATATTATTTCAATAAAAATAAACTAAAATAAATAAATTAAAAAAAGTGTAATATGTAAAGGTTTTGCTGGATACCTATCTCTTTTACAAAAACTAAAAAATATTTATAAAATAAATGTAATCATATAACTTAATTATATTAAATACATAATTTAAACACTAAATTTTAGTGGAAGAGGAATCAAATTGCTAATAACCAACTAATTTAAAAAAATAATTATAAATTAATAAATATTTAATTTCATCAATTAAAAATAAATAACACAAACGCTTATTTACAAAATCAAACACTTATTTATAAGATAAGGTAAATTTACATTAATCAACTATTAATACAGTTACTATTTACATTAATAAGGATTCAACTACTAGATCTCATAGCCTGTCACCAACCGTATAATACAACCATGGACCTTTATGCCTGCATCGTCATGATATCTATTTGCTTTCTCATAGCCTGTCACCAACCGTATAATACAACCATGGACCTTTATGCCAGCATCGTCATGATATCTATTAATAAAGCAAAGGACATGAGGGAGGCAGTGAATGGATTGGAAGAACAAGTAGAGTAGTTCACGAGATTGGATGAATCCTCAACTGTTGTGTGTCCTTCCAATTCGCAAGACAGAAAGCGACCCGTCAAGCCGAATATCTCCATTATTGAATGAGAAGGCGGAATCTCTGCATTATTGAATGACAAGGCGGAGCACATCTGTTTTTTTCTTGAAACAGGACCAGCAGCAGGGGGGAGGGCTCATGAAGAGGGGGGCCGGGCATATGTAGTAAATCTAATAATTATATGCAGCCGAAGAATATATATCTCTTCTGTAGATTACAGTTGTACGTTCATGTTTTTGTTTACAACTTTGAATATAAGAGTATAACACATGGTTAATTTCAAAATCCCACATTCATTTTAAAACCCTCAAGCATGAACGGCTGATACGTGTTGATGGTGTTCCATACACCATAGGTATTGAAAGAGATATGATAGAGGAATTTATGGGTTGCAGCTTAATTTCTTATAACATAAAACATTTTCATAGTACTATATTGCTGGAACCCAAAATTTAACCCAGCTTAATTTCTTATAACATAAAACATTTTCATATTACTATATTGCTGGAACCCAAAATTTCATTCGTGTGAACTAAATTTATGGGGCCTTCACCAAAAAAATCGTTCTGGTGCCCAGAGATGCTGATATTTTCGAACAATTAAAATATATATATCACTGTTGGTACCAAATTTCCTCCAAGATGATGTTTTTTTGGAAGGAGTTTGACGTACATGCTTGTATGTGTATTGGTTTTGCATATGTCTCCGTAATATGTAACATTAAAAATTAAAAATAAGATTCAGAATTGAGTTTTGAATCTGGCTTCAAGTTTATTTGGAATTGGAAAAAAAAAATTGTGTATTTTATATTTTAATGCGTTAATATTATTGAAATGGATTTTATTTTTTTAATTTAGTTTTTTTTAAACTAGTATATAGTTATTTTAAACATAAATTTAATATGAGTAGAGAGGGATTAAAATTTCTCAAGTGCAAGTTTTCTTTAGAGTAGAAAAAACAATATGTATCTTTTCATTGTTTAAATTGTATTTTTGAATTATATATATATTTAAGGATACTCTAATATTAATTCATATTAAAATATTTTACTCATAACTTTGCATATTTTATTATATACAACATTAAAATATCTTATTTTAACATTTTTTCTATACATATATATGAAGTTGATATTCATATAAATTAGTTAACATAGATCTTCAAATAATTTATGTGAATAACGTGTTAAAATATTTTCTCAAAGTAAAAGGTTTAAACATCTTATTCACATCTTTTATTTTTAGCTTTAATTACTTTGCATGAAATTATATTAAGTCATATGACTAATTGAAATGCATAACATATTCCTTTTTCACGGACATACACATCGCCTTCACACTAAACTATAGAATAAACTCCCGGCTCAATCAATAAAAGTAAAGTTATTTTTAAACAATTAGATAATATGAAAAAAGATAACCATAGTCTCATATTAACTCGGGAATCATATATTTTGAAATGCTAACTTTTTTAAATGAAAAATTTGAAAACAACTTACCATTGTATAACTTTTACAAACGTTGTGTTAACAGGGATATATATATATATATATATATATATATATATATATATATATATATATACCTTCATGACATGAGTTCAAACATTATATATATATATATATATATAGATAGATAGATATATAAAATGTTTGACGCATGTCACGAAGGAATTACACATTTTCTTCATACTAAAAATTAGAAAGTAATTGACACACTAACACAGTGTTGTATTGTAGAGATGTTGTAATGTCATGTAAGCATTTTAATTTAGTCAAAATAAGTGAAAATGAAAATGAAGATTAAATTTAAAAAAAAATAATAATTCTAATTATGAGTAAAAAATTTTAAATATGTGAAATTACATAAAACTAAAAAAAATAACAAAATAAAAATTAAAAACATAATTTTAATAATTATATTTAAAATTATAATTATAATTAAGAAATAAACCAATGTAGACCTATTTTAACTCTATATCTAGTAACTGCTAAGAGGAATCAAATCTCTTTAAATACGAACCTCTTTTAAAGTGAAAAGATCTATAGATATAATAAATCTAAGTTGGTTATAACTAAACTTTTAAATTTTGTGCTTTCAATTATTTTATCTCTATATAAATTTGTTGTACAATAATTATTTTATATTGTATGATATATTTTTTTGTTATTTCTATTTTTAACTTGTTAATGTTAGTATTATTTTATTAATCTTAAATTTAATTTTGCAACTCAATTTTTTCGTTATTATGGAATACTTGTTCATATTATAATTTTTTTCTTCTTAGTTTAGCAATGATAAAAGTATATAATGATCATGTTAAAAAATAACACTCTAATAGTATAATTAATTAAAATTTAACATCTTAATAATTAAAAATAAATAAATAAATAAATATTGTTTTATTAAAAATAAGGTAATAAATTAATAATATAACTTATTTATTTAATTAAATATGTAAACTTTATATATATTAAAATTATAAAAATTTTAATCAATAATAATTAATTTTTCGACTAAAATTATAACTTTAATAAAATTATATTATTTTCAAAAGTTGAAAATAAATTTGAACCAGAGAAACAACATTAATTTGGTTAATTTCCAGGTAAAAAAATGTATTAAGATAACATATTTTATGGGCATCATTAAATTTGTTAAAGTATTTTTGTTATTTACTACTTTATATAAAAATATGTATTAAAATAGTTATTTTATTTATTAATTTAGATGAAAATACATAAAGAAAATTCAATATTGAGACATTAAAAAATAATAATAAGATATCTAAATCCATAATAAGATATCTAAATCCATTGTTATTTAGCATGGCCAATTACCATAACCAATTACTATATTGACTAATGTAGAAGAAAATATATACACACAATGCCATTCAGTTTAATTAAATTTCATAAATAATAAATTTTTTATTATTTATTTTAATCATAAAAATTGAAATTTTAAACTCAATTTACTTTTTTTAATTATTTAAATTTATTTTTATTATATTTATAAATAATATATATTTTACATATATAAAAAGGAAATATAATTAATTAATTAATTAATTCTATTCTTTTGAGTTATTGTTAAAATTTATGCCATAGAAAATTAACATCTTTGAAAAAAAAAAATTAACAAAACAAAAACAATTATATTTATATTAAAAATTAACAAACATGGTTCTTTGTGAAACTATTTCTTTACATTTGAAAAAGATAAAAAGTTTTTTTAACAAAACTAACTAATTTTAGTACACATTACAAATATATATATGGGGTTATGGATAAATGGTGACAAGGCACTACTAAATGTTAAAGAACTGGTTCAATTCTCTAATGTATTTTGCTGATTCAATTCCTTAATCTATTTGGCTATTATTACTGGACATGGTCATGATATAGCCCCACTATTAACAAACTTATGAAAAAATAAATTATTTTTCTAATTTTCTTTATCATTAATTCATTATTAAAATATATTTCTAGTTATTTTTTAGATTTTATTTATTAAATGTTTTTATTTTTTTCTCCTAATTTTACTTTCTTTTTAATTAGACCACTAACTAATTTATATTATAAACAAAATTTTGAAGAGAAAACATAACATGATTCATTCTATTCTGAAATTGGACATTTCTCTATCTATTTCCTCTTTTTCTAACTACCCTACATTGATTTCTTACCTTAAAAAAAAGAAAGAGAAGAAAAAAAAAAACAAAAAACTCTAATAAACTCCTACATATTTCTTATATCTACAATATATAAGCTAAAATGGAAGATTCCCAATTAACTAGAAGCTAAAGGCCCTGCATGTTATCTTCTTTTACCTAAGAAACAACTTGTCCTTTGTTTGTGGTCCTTCGGAAGAACCCCGTTTAGTTTTTTCCTCGAAGGTTCCTTGCTGGCATCAGTTGTCCTTGTTTGTATTTCTCTCTCCCAGTATCATTCAGAAGCTCTTTTATCCGGACCTCTAGGACAAATAGTTCTGTCTCTCATTGCTTGAATTTGTTCTATTTTAATCTGCAACAACTCATAATTTTATCCAATTGCTCTAAGTCTGCCTTGCCAGGCCTGTCCTTTCCCTCAATAGACAACATGTTTTCCACCTCCTCAGAGAGCCTTCCCGGCAGCTGATTCGTCTTTTCCTAGGACTGTTCATGTTGCTTCATAGAACTATGGGTCATTAAGATGCCTCGAGTCCAGATTGTGCTTTGAGAAGGGCCTTTGGCTTCCTTCTTCCCTGCTACATTATGAGACACTTGGTGAATAAACTCATTTCCATCCTTATATTTAATTAACACAATATTCTTTGAAATCATGCCACCTACGGATCATATCTTACCATTAATTCATGAGAATATCAACTTATATGAAGGATATATGTCTTTAAATGAGCCCTTGTGTTGGAATGCAAACTTATATATGGAAAACAACAAGTGCTTATGTGGCAACCACGCATTGCCTCGAGAGCAATCAAAGCATTGTCACGTACATGTCCCTGCACTGCTAGTTAGTAAACGAGATTAAATGTTTTCGAAGTTGGGACATGGCGCCATTATTCTTCGATGATGAGAAATTTGGATGGTAGGCTAATCTTTCTTTCAAATTGGAGGACATATATATTTCGTTAAATAATTTATTTGTTGTTAAATTAAAGTTTCTGTAATCATAACAAATTTATGAGAAAAGTCTTTGGCGAAAATCACATGAAAACTCTTCTCATAAATTTGTTTGTTATTTTTTAATGTTAATCCTTTTCCATCTATCATCCATTGGCTTATTCCATATTCACAATCTCCATTATATTTATAATTGTTGACGATACCTTTGTTCTGACAATTCATGGCAACTAAATACTCTCAACGTGCCCGTGTTGCATATTTATCCTTTGTTATAGTGGGAGTGAGAGGAGTGGGAAAATTTTCTTTAACCTTTTACTTGTATGATTATTATCGTTGCATTACCAAGGACCAAGGAGTCGTTTAATTTGTTGATACTTTGGTTTTAGGTTCTTACCGGAAAGCCAGAATTTATTTTTAGTTTTAGCTATATTTATTTTTAGTTTTAGCTATTTCAAGTTCTTACCGGAGAGCCAGAATTTACTTTTGGTTTTAGCTATTTCAAATTCTTGCCGGAATAAAAAAATCGGATTGATTATTGGTAACGATACCCAACATCCAAACATATTGCGACTCTTTTTCATCATCCTTCAAAAAAAAATAACCCCTCCTACTTTTACCAAACCAGTGTTTTCTATCTATTTTAATTTATTTTATTTTCCTAATTATGGCTTTGATTATCAATCTATCTACTTAATATATTACAATAATGCCACCTTGAAAAAATCATAAAGCTTTTGTTTAATTAAAAAAAAATTGCAAAGTAAACTTTACATTTCACTTCTTTAACAAAATCGTATATATTATTGCTGACGTAATTACTTAAAATCCTTCCCCAACTTTAAAGATTCCTCGTGAAATAATGATAATGTAACCTTTTATCACATTTATTTAAGATATTTTGCAAATGATGAATGTCATTTCTCACGGCGGCGTCGATGTCCTTTCAATGTCATTATGAAAGACATATTTGATTAGTGATAGACGTTTAAAATATAGACTTATATTATTTAAATATATTTTTAAAAATATATTTAATTTTAAATATTTATCATTAAATTCAATAAACACATAGTTTTTTAATTTACAAAAATTGTAAAAAAAAATTATTACTCGTTTTTTAATTTACAAAAATTGTAAAAAAAATTATTACTCGTATAAGTATCACAATATCCCAATGAGATCAAAAAGTATGAGCTAAATCAAACTAACAAACAATAATATCACACTATAAACAGAAGGCAATTAAGAATTAATATTTCCAATACTCTCCCTTTATAAGTATTTGTCTTGATCTATGATATCTATCTTGTAAGGTCTTAATCATGATCTTTCCTCACTCTAACATCAGAGTGTAAGTTGCATTGCACAATCATCCGCACTAAGCTACCACTTGATCTCTGGAAGTCAATTCGTTAATATGTTGTTTCTAATGACTGAATTTGAACTCATTGTAAAAACTATAGACACAAAACAATGGATGTGCTCTTGTTCCGCCATGCTCACAAAAAACACAAGCTCTTCATCCATGTCATCTAATCAAACATGCTTTAAAGCTCATATAATAGATAGGCTGTAGAAATATCATAATCTCATCACTAATATCACTTCACAACCACTTGCCAATAGGCGTTGGATCCAATGGTGGAAAGAACATAATTTTCCATTGTTAGGAAAGGTTCAATTCACATGAGGGCCTAACCTTTATGCCACAGGGACACCTGGATGTCGTGGTCTAATTGTGGTTGCACCCAAAGAAGTTATATTAAAAATTATTTCATGAAATGTGTGCACATAAGCGAATCAAATCCACCGCCATCTCCAACTTCTATAGAATTCAGTTGGAGATATGTTTAGTGATTGCATAGAATGATTATTATTTTCCATGCCTAGTTTTAAATCTTGCTAGCGACATCATGAGTTATAACGCCTTGATAAATATTATTGTAATCGCTTCATTCCTATGAGTATCATTGTATTGGATTCAATCCTTATGAACTCTTAAGTGAATATACTTGTGGGATAGGTTGGTAACAAAAACCTCACTTTAACCCTTAGACTAAAAGGGAGGCTAATGTCTTTCTTTGTAAAATGAAATCACTACACCATCACGCAAATGTATAATTAGAGAAAGCGATTAATGTACTTTCCCTCTAAACTGAATTATTATATTGAACTTCCCCATGATCAATAATAGCATTTATATTATACGTATGATGAATGTGTCACACATCCATATGGGTTGTGGAAGGAGAAAAAAATACCTGGTTCTTACACGAACATGCCTTTAAAAGGAAAAAGGAAAGCACTATGTGGAGCATAAAATATGAAGAGGGGATAACTTTCACATCTCTTAAAGATATTCAAAAGGAGGTGGTCCGATTTTTCAGTTGCCATTTCAGAGAGAGAGCAAGAGCAAATCTTGTCAATTATAATTCATCAACTTGTTCGCTATAATGACCGAGAAAGAATAAATCGATCAATTGGGGAATCCCATTTTCTTGGAAGACTTGCAAGGGTTTCTGAAATCAATGGATAGGGATAAGAGCCCCTGTTATGAAACCAGCTCAAGAAAAGATAGAAATGATAGATCAACGCCTTAGAATTCAGCCTCTTCGAGGGGGCAACCTCCTTTACATTACATAAATGAACAATTCTTGGATGATTCAAATGACAAAACCTCCTTTCTCTATATATGAGTCTAAGGAGTCACAATATAATCGAGCCGACCTAACAATAATAATATAAAGCCACAAAATTAACAGTAGAGAGATTCTCTGGGGCACAGTAATAACAATATGGGGGCAATAGGGGCACAACAATATTAATAAGGGGTATAACTACAATAGTAATGGGGTAATCGCTAGTATTATGGGGACCCAACATGCCCCTCTCCTTTAAAAAAGTGTTGTCCTCAACGCTTGAGTAGTTCTGGATATTTCTGCATAAAATTCTCATCCTCCCATGTGGAATCTTCAATGGATAAGTTCTTTCACTTGATAAGATACTCTAAAATTGATCGATTTCGTAGCTGTCGAGTTCTTGTTTCTGTGATTGCTTCCGGTTCTAATATAATTTTTCCTTCCTCGTCAAGTTCTGGCAATATTGTTTGAACTGGGACCTTGTCACCTATAACCTTCTTTAAACATGAAACATGGAAAACTGGGTGCAATCGAGAAGCTGCAGGAAGCTCCAATTTGTATGCCATAGTACTAATCTTTTGCAACAGCTTGTACGGACCATAATACTTTGGTGATAATTTATTATCCTTCTTAGCTTGCTTGAGGGACATTTTCTTATATGGTTGTAGCCGTAGGAATACCCAATCACCTACATCAAAACTTCATTCACTGCGATGTTGATCTGCCTGTTGTTTGATTCTATTTTGTGCCAACACAAGGTTATCCTTTAAGAGTTGGAGGACTTGTTGTTGATGTTCAATGTGATGTTCCATAGCCTAAACCTTAGAATTTTCTCTTAAATATGATGTGATGGATGGTGGTTGATACCCATAAAGTGCAATAAATGGGGTCATTTTTTTTGCTGTATGGAAGGAAGTGTTATACCACCAGTCAGCCAGAGGCAACCATTTGACCCATTGTGTCTGTTCATCATATACAAAGCAACGAAGATATCCTCCCAAACATTTGTTTACTATCTCAGTTTGCCCATCAGGTTGAGGATGATAAGATGAGCGATGAGCTAATTGAGTACCAAGACAAGAAAATAATTCTGTCCAAAAGTTTCCAGTGAAAATGGGATCTCTGTCACTTACAATAATCTTTGGGTTTCCATGTAGCTTTTGAATTGTTTCCATAAATGCAGTAGAAACTGTACTGGCTTTAAATGGATGTGATAATGCACAAAAGTGTGCATACTTGGTAAGTTTTTCAACTACCACCATGATGACACTCTTTCCCTCATACTTGGGCAAACCTGTGATAAAATCCATTGAAACCTCCTCCCAACGTTGGCTTGGAATGGATAAAAGTTGTAATAGAACTAGTGTCTTAATTGTTTCAACTTTATTTTGTTGGCAAACCAAACATTCCGCCACAAACTTTTGAATATCTGATTTAAGGCCATCCCAAAAAAATTCCTTCTTAACCCTGTGGTAAGTTTTTAAAAATCCTGAGTGCCCTCCTAAGGGAGAAGTGTGCAATTCCATACAGGGAAAATTTTAAGGACCTCCCCTAAATTTACATGTATAATAAATGGGTGAATCTCCATGGTATATAGGAAAAATCGAAGGCGATTTTATCAATAATATGATATGTATATATAATTTTTTGGCGAATCTCTCATGAGGCATGGCGAATATTTTACTCAATTATAAAATCTTTTTTTTTATTGAATACACAAATGAAATCATTACATTTCTTTAAAATATCTTTTAAAATCAAAATTACCAAAATTACATATCGATAACCTAGTGGGTGTAGGATAAAATTCACCCATGCCATTCATAGAAAGCATGAGAAAAAACCTAATACTATATATAAAACCAAGAAAAATTCAAATTCATCACTTCTAGGGACCTCGTAACAACCCTGCCAATACACAAGTATTTTCCTGTTTGCAATTAGAAAAATTACCCAAATTACAATGTGTTTACTCTAGCATATGTTGGAAAGTTATAGAAGGATGACTAGTGCAATCAATCTATTCCTTTTAGCCCTGAATTTGTTTTAGTTTAAAACAGAAGTATACAAATATACTTCTCCAATGTCTATGCTTTAACCATTCACCTTAAGATGTTTTTACAATATAATTTCCTAAGTCTATTTAATATCTTCATTATCATAAAAATCAACCTATATCCATCTTAACTCCACATCTACCACTCTTAGGGGGATGAAATCTATTTATCCCTCTGAGCACTTGGTAGACCCAGAATTAAGATGGATCTAAGATGATAGAATTTCCCCTTTAAATAGTTTATGCTCACATGAATACCATGGTATTACCATGGGTCAATACCATGGGTTATCATAAACCTGGAGCTTAAAAATTACTATTAATAATTTATAAAAAATAATAAAATTAATAGTTGATTTTTATTTTATTTTTTATTTTAACCAAGCTAAAATGTTTAACATACATTAAATTACAACATCCATTTTTACTCTTGATCAGATCAAATATTTTTTCACTCTATGCTAGTTTGCATATCACGGTATTTGATACCTCTCGGCGGTTATAGATCCAGAGTAAAGATGGATCTATGTTGGTTTAATTCCCCCATTTAAATAGGATACATTCCAGGTGAATACCATGGGTCAATACCATGTGCCATTTTGGTGAATACCATGGGTCAATACCATGTGCCCTTTTTATTTTTATTAATACTAATATTAGGGTTAATAATGTTTTTTTTGCATGGTATTAATAACAATCTAGTCCATGGTATTTGTCCCATAGTATTTTGCCCATAGGTTTCACCTAAATATAACACATTTTTGAGTGTTCATAAATATAAGGTGACTTATGGAGTAAATATAAAAAAATGTTTTATTTGTTTACCATACCTCTCATTTATTTATATTTTTATTAATTTACCATACCTCTTTACAAATATGGTATTTGGCCCATAGGATTCACTTACATAAAACCACTTTCTCGAGCCTTCATAAATAGAATGAGGGTTATGGACTAAATATAATGAGAGGTTTTATTTATTTACCATGCGTCTAGTTTATTTATATTTTTATTTATCTACCATACCTTTTGAGTAAGTATAAAAAAGACGTTTTATTTATTTACCATACCTCCACTTTACTTATATTTTTATTTGTTTACACCCTTGCATGTATATAAGGTGACTTATGGAGTAAATATAAAAGATGTTTTATTTATTTACCATACCTCTCATTTATTTATATTTTTATTAATTTACCATACCTCTTTTATAACTATGGTATTTGGGCCTTTGGCCCATAGGATTCACTTAAATAAAACCTATTCTTGAAAATGGGCGAATGGATTCACTTAAATAAAACCTATTATTGAAAATGGGCGAATGGAAGGTTGTAACTCCTAATTTCAAGGGCTAAATTTACCTTTTCTATCCTCTCCCTTAAAATAAGGTGGGCTATTTGAGGTGATTTGTAAAAATGTGCTATGATACAAAATATTCGCCCACTAAAAATTTAAAACCCCTTAATTTCGCCAAAGGGCGAACATTCGCCAGTAAAATTTTCTATGATTCCATAAGAATCTTTTGTTTTAGATGGGAATTCTTACAGAGGTATAAGCGATCTTTGTACCATAACGAATCATTTTGCCAGCTAAATGTATCAGACGTACTGGAATCTTGTTGTAACTTTCGAATAAGTTCCCACACTTCTTCGTCATTCTTCCACTCCTCCCTTGCTTCATTTATCCAATCTGGTTGGATAATAGAAATGGCGCACAACAATGCTTCCACATCCTCATCCTTTCTTGAGAGTGCATCTGCCACCACATTTTGCTTCCCTTTTTTCTAGATGATTTCAAAGTCATAACCCAACATCTTTGTGACCCACTTTTGTTGCTCTTTAGAGGATAATCTTTGTTCTAAAAAGTATTTAAGGCTATCATGATCCGTTTTTACCTTGACGTGTCTTCCCATTAGGTAGGGCCACCATTTCTTAAGTGCATGGAGTATTGCCAACATTTCCTTCTCATAAATAGCTTTGCTTAAAAACTTTCCCTTGATTGGATGACTTTCAAAAGCAATGGGGCTTTCATCTTGCATTAGAACAACACCAATTCCATTTCTTGAAGCATCACATTCGACAATAAAGGTTTTTGTGAAGTCCGTGTAGCTAAGACTGGTGCTTGGCACATTACCTCTTTAAGATGTTCAAAGGCCTTTGTTGCTTCCAGAGTCCATGAAAATGCATCCTTCTTCAATAAAGTTGTTAGAGGTGCTGCTATTCTACCATAATTCTTAACAAACTTGGGATAAAACCCTGTCAACCCGAGAAATCCTCGCAGATGCTTTATGGATGTGGGGATTTTACATTCCTTAATGGCTTTAATTCTGCTAGGGTCTACCTTAACTCCTTTATGAGATACAATATGACCCAGATATTCCACCTCCTGGACTCCAAAGAAACATTTGGATCTTTTTGCATATAATTGTTTCTCCTCCAATAGTTGTAGCCCCTATCAACATGTTCAACATGATCCTTCCAAGACTTGCTGTAGATTAGTATATCATCAAAAAATACTAACACAAATTTTCTAAGGAATGGTTTGAAAATTGAATTCATCAAACCTTGAAATGTTGAAGGTGCATTGGTAAGGCCAAAAGGCATGACCAAAAATTCATAATGACCCTCATGAGTTCTAAATGCTATTTTTGGAATGTCTTCAATCTTCATTCTGATTTGATGATATCCTGAACGAAGATCCAACTTGGTGAAGTAAATTGATCCATGCAATTCATCCAGTAATTCATCAATGACAGGAATGGGGAACTTATCTTTAATAGTGAGCTTGTTGAGCTCCCTATAATCCGGACACATGCGCCATGATCCATCCTTCTTGTGCACCAATACTACTGGAGCAGAGAAAGAACTTTGACTCGGTTGAATTATACCAGCCTCTAGCATTTCTGCAACCATACGTTCAATTTCACTCTTTTGGACATAGGGATATCTGTACGGCCTGATGTTTGGAGGAACACTTCCTGGAATCAGATGAATAGCATGATCATGATCACGCATAGGTGGGAGACCTTTGGGAGTCTCAAATACCTTGGAATGATTGTCCAGGACTTTTTGGAGATCTGGAGAAATAGATGATTCTGATGTGGAAACATCTAGCGAACATAATTGTGCAATTATACCTCTTTGCTCCTTTTTTAGAAGCTTTGTCATACCATTAGAGCTGATTATCTTTCCTGGTTTCCCTACAATACCCCTTAATTCAACTTCCTTTCCTTCCATAGAAAATTTGATGAAAAGTTCTTGAAAATTAAAAGCTATTGTACCCAAGGATTGTAGCCATTGGACTCCTAGTACAACATCAACACCTCCCATTGGAATGGAAAGCATTGGGCTAGTCAATACATATTCTCCCATGGATAGCTTGATATTATGGCACTTTCCAGAGCAATTTATTGTTCCTCCATTTGCAATCATCACTTGACACTCTGGTGCTGGATATAGGAAGCAATTCAATTCTTTTGCTACCTTACAATGAATAAAATTGTGGGTGCTTCCTGAATCAATCAACACTATTACCTTTTTCTTCTTGATTTGTCCTTCTATCTTGATGGTTTGAGGAGTGGTAATTCCCGCCAATGCATTACAAGATATGGTCGGATTTATTTGTTCTTCATCTAGGCTTTGTTCCTGGAGTATATCCTCTTCTTTTGACCTTTCTTGCTCCTTTTCTTCTTCCTCTTCACAATCTATGTAGAATAATTTCTTCTCAGCACACTTATGACCTTTAGTGTATTTTCTATCACAACTGTAACAAAGCCCTTTTGCTCTTTTTTCTTCCAATTGTTGTGGTGTCAACCTTATAGGTTGTGGAAGACTAGGGGCAACAACACTTCCGTCTTTATAGTTGTGAGTGGTATGCTTCCTGGTTGCCATAAATTTTCTTTCCATTTTTTTTGGTAACCTGAATGCCTTCTCTAATGAACCAAGTTCCCAAAGGCGAACATCATGTTGGATATTATCCTTAAAGACCCTATGAACACATCAATCCTAGGCTCCTCTGGAGTATCTTTTACCCTTATGTTCAATTTTTCGAACTCCTCAATGTGCTCCCTTATTGAACCCTTTTGTTTGAGACTTATCAATTGGTTAAAAAGGTGTTGCTTTTTATATCCTCATAATGTGCTATCAATTCTTCCATAAAAATTGCCCAAGTGATAAATTGTTTACGAGAGCAAAGCCATTGATACCATACAAACTGATTTGGTTCCAAATATAAAGTTTCCATATGTACCTTTTGTGTGTTTTGCACATTATTGAGATCAAAGAATTGCTCCATCTGTAATATCCATGTTTCGGGATCCTTGCCATCAAACTTCCTCATATCGATTTTTGGAATATGGTGGGTCTTCGATCCAACATTAGAGTTTATGGAATCATGATTAACATTTCTTTTGTTCTCATCATGAGTTTCCTTTACTACCCTTTCACCATTAGTGACCCTTTCTTGTAGCAACTTCTTCAATTCTTCCATGTCTGTCTTCAAATCTATCTTCAAATCGTCCATATTAGCTTCTACGCCTTTCTTTAAGCCATCCATCTTAGCTTCTACATCTTTCTTTAAACCATCCATCTTAGATTCTGTTCCTTTTTGTGCAAGTGACACTTGTTGCACTTGGTCTCGTAATTTTGCTATATCATGTTGCATTTCTTCCTCTTCTTCATAAGTCATGCTAGAGCTTTCAGGTTGCTTACTAGGTGTTTGAATTTTCTTTCCTCGGGGCATCAATTACCGATAATAATGCTTTACTATGCCCTTTGAATTCCTTCAAACCAAGCTTACGCAAAAATTAAAAAAAAAACTACACACATTTTTTCACTTTGTAGAATCCTGATATTGAATCTGATGTATCTCTGTAATTTTGAATCATCCAGTTCTGAAATTGCGACCTGTAGTAGCCTACTTTGTCCTCTTTCCAATGCCACTAGTCTGATCCAAATTGGATTCTCCAAGAAAGAGTTATGGACAATCTCCTGCAGTGACCTGATTGTAGACTAGTTCAGTAGAGTGAAATTGTATGAAGTGCCACGTGTCATTGTTTGGACCTTTGACTCTGAAAAATATATACAAGAAAACTGCGGTCCATCCTCTTTCTGTGCCTTCTTGCGAAATTTCAATCCGATGCTCAGAAAGAAAGTTATGACGATTTTCCACAGGTCACCTGTTTGGAATGTAATTCAGGAGTCTGCAAAAAGACCAAATTCCTCAGATCATATCTCCGCAAATATAACACGAAATGCTCTGAAATTTGGACCTGAGGTTCAGTGTGATTTCTTCCCAAATGGGTTTTTTGCAACTTCTGAAACGTCACAGAAAAAAAGTTATAGTGAAAATTCCACGATGACCTGTTTAGAGCAGTGAAACCCTAGAATCCAAATCTATAATACCAAATGTTATGAAACCAGCTCAAGAAAAGATAGAAAAGATAGATCAACGCCTTAGAATTCAGCCTCTTTGAGGAGGAAACCTCCTTTACATTACATAAATGAACAATTCTTGGATGATTCAAATGACAAAACCTCTTTTCTATATATAGGAGTCTAAGGAGTCACAATATAATGCAGCCAACCTAACAATAATAATATAAAGCCACAAAAATAACAATAGAGGGATTCTATGGGGCACAGTAATAACAATATGGGGGCAATAGGGGCACAAAAATATTAATAAGGGGTATAACTACAATAGTAATGGGGTAATCACTAGTATTATGGGGACCCAACAACCCCACCCCAAATGGATGGTTGTTTGAGCTTCTTTTACGATTTTGGGACATCATGGAATAAGCATTGTTGGTAGTTACAAAAGAAATGAGGCACCTCTTTTCGATTTTGGGATCTATAAATGCTACCCTTATAGCTCTCGTCCCTAAAGCGAATAATTCGTCAACTTTCACTAATTATCGATCAATTTCTTTATGAAACATGGTATATAAAATATCCTAAAAAACCATTGCCAAATATATCAATGCTTCAATCTCTGGGTATATTACTCCTGAAAAATTTTGTTTCCAAGAAAACAGACAAATCCCAGATGTGGTGGATTTAACTCAAGAATGCTTGCATTCCATCAAATCCCATAGGTTGGATGTTTGCATTATGTGGATCGATTTGGATAAGGCATATGCTAGTTTGGATTGAGAGTTCTTTGAGGATGATTCTTCATCAGATTGGCATCAGAGTCAAGGTGGTAGATTAGATTATGGCATCCATCACATCTATGAATTTCATTGTCATCATTAGTGGGACTACAACATATTTTTTCAAGGTCTCTCAAAGGTATAAGTTAGGGATGTACACTTTTGTCATTGATTTTCCATCTTTTCATTGGTGATCTTAACAGAGGAATCAATGAAGCATGATCAAATGGTGTCATTACAAGGTGTAGGATTACAATGGACACTCATATTTCTCACTCCATGTTCATTGATGATGTTTTGTTTATTGGATATATTTCTATTAGGGAATAAAATGTTTTCGATCAAATCCTCACTATTTTTGGAATAATGGAAATCGACTATTATTTTATTGTCAAGGAGGAGGAGGTTATTAGGCATATAACTAATCTCTTCACTATGGCCATGATTAATATGGATGAACGGTTCATGTATTTGTTTTTTTCTTAATCCAGGAAAGTAGGAAATTAACAATTGGCAATGGCTGATAGAAAAATTCGAGTGTAATATGTCACTATGGTTGAATATGTGGCTTTTGATAGGAGGTAACTTTTCTATGTTCAAATAAATACTTTACAACATATCATTATTGTAGATGCATTTGTATTTATTTCCTAAAGGCATAAGAAAAATAATAGCTTGCATGATTACTAGGTTCCTTTGGGTCAAGATTGGTATCACTAAGAATATCCATTTAATACGCATGGAGGTGTTATCTCAATAGGTAAAGGAAGGAGTTTTGGGAATAAAGGACACAAAATGTTTAAAAAAGGCTTTCATTATTAAGAATTTATGTACAGGTTTACAAGGGAAAGGTATATTGCAACAATCTATAAAGGAAAAATATGTTAAAGACATACAGGTTGAGCAATGGATTCAATAGGGCACTCTGAAGAAGAAGATGAGATTACATATGGAGTTGTATGATGAAGAACAAACAATGAATATTTGGAAACTTAAGATGGGAGGTTCATAGGGGAAATAGGATTGAAATTGGTTTGGATGCCTTAAAATAAGTTGAGTAATTGTAGACTCTCTTTGTACCCCACCTTGATTTATTTCATGAAAATGGTTTTTTCTTTTTGCACCAAATCTATGTTAATGAGGGGTCTTATCCTATCACAAGTTTACGTATTAATGCTTTATAAATTAACCTGTCAAAGGAGATTGCACCATAATGGAACCGCTACACCTCACAATTATGTCTAGTGAGCCTAACATTGACTAAGAAAAATGAGAGATTGTCATGGGTTGGAATTATGGTTAAGGAGTATATTTCGGTTAAAGAGGCATACATATACATTATATAGATATTGGGTCCAACAGATAACGAAACATGGTTGCATAAGGCATGGAACTAGGCCTTACCTCTAAAAGTTAAAAGTTTTGTGTGAGTCGTAGTTCATAACAAGATCTTGACATGGGATAATCTCCTCAAAAGGGGTTTTAGGTCCTCGACATATGCTCTTTTGCAAACAGCAACTAGAAATCACAGTACATCTTTTCCTACTCTATCCTTAGGCAATCTTTGTTTTGAATGGTGTCCTATAATATCTTAATTTGATTACACATTGGAATAAGGAGTGCATAGAAAGTTGTTTAAATTAGTGGTTTGAGAGTATAAGTCATATTATACTTTACCTTTCCACATTTTGTGGGGCATTTTGAGGAGCAGGAAGAAGCATATTTTTGACCAAATATTCATGGACATAAGAGGAATAATTTTAAGAATTACTACATATTTGTTGGAGCATGGGCTACAAAAGGAAAATAATACAGGTAGATGCATCTAATTAAAGTAGGTATGGTGATAACTTTTTGTCGTCTTTTTTGATGGGGATCTTCTAACATGGTTTGTGGCTATGAAGTTTTTATAGTATTGAATCTTGATAGTTACTTTCATATCAAATGGCATAGAAGATCATGATCCAATAATAGAGTTGAACTCATAACTCTATGGAGGGCTTTAATATGTACTCATTGGCTTGAAATAGAGGTTCTAGATGTTTTTAATGACTCCAAAGTGACCTCTGATTAGGTACATATGAGGTCAAATTTTGGTCCACTATCCCTTATAGACTGGATGCAACACATTGAAACATTGATGAGATCCTTTGAGAGATTGACCTTTAGCCACGTATATCAATAACATAATCAAGTGGTAGATCTTCTTTCAAAGAAGGGATGCAATGTTTGGCTAGGAAATATTTTCTACTAAGCTTTTGAAAAAAACTCTCTCTATTGTTTAGGAGGTATTAGCTTTTAATGGACTTCCTTTGGATGTCCATAGTTTCTTCATCTTGTCTTTTTATTTTGTTTTGTACAATCATGTTTAAAACAAGTAATAAAAACATGGTTAAGGAACTTCTTGCATCTATTGTGAATAATTCAGACAAAATGAAAATTTATCAATTAGATGTTCTAGTATTTCAAAGTGAACACTAGAATACATATGCTTCTTATATGTAAATTTTTTTCTTTTATTAAGACATTCCAAGTCTTTTTATGAGATTATCGATGGTGTTGGATATGACCAAGATATAAGGGGTCTACCCAATGTGAAGTCCCTATTGCACCTCACACCCTTTGGAGTTGGAACCCCATCTAGAGTATTGTATCGACCACCATAACTCCAAGGTCCACATTAGATGTAATGGATAAGATAAGAAATTTCAAACATAGCCTTTGAAATCAACAAGTAAGTTGAGACTGTGAAACACCAATTAGAATGTGTAAAGGGTACTTTCATGACAGGGGATACAAGGTTGAGTCCCTAAAATGAAATTAATAGTATTGTCCTAAGAGAGGCACATGAGAGTAAAGAAATACTCATTAGTTTTGTAGTGAAAGAACTCAAATAGATATAATGATTATTAAAGAAAATACAAGACACATTCAATAAGATGAGCATCCAAGCCAATGAAGTTGTTCAGTTTCTTTAATAAATATTAACCTAACATATGCCACAAATATCCAAAGAATAATCTTACAACATTCATGATACAAGGAGGAAAGTGTGTTGGCTCAATGAGGTTCTGATTATTAAGTGAAAGATCCAAGTACATAGTTATAATGGTGAGCCACTAGCTCCAAAAGTGCAACATTAAGTCACTTCTTGCTTCTCCAGAAGAATTATTTTCTCTCCTAGTCCAAGTTAGAGAAGCCAAGGCTATCTCTCCAAAGCGTATGCCTCCAAAATCCATTTTCTATAGTTTTGAGGTTTCTTTTATAGCAAGAGGAATGACCTTTCATATCTGCATTAACTCTTGGGTTACCCTCATGACTCTTGGACTCCTAAATGACCTTTGAACTTTTATTGAATCTTAATGTCCACATGTGACTTTACATATTCCACATGTGACACTTCGACTTCCACACATTTATATTTTGTCATTTCTTGAAAAAAATCATTACATTCCACATCATGTGGTAAGACACATTGACACACATGAAATTCTGATGACACTTGTAGAAGCCACAACTTGACAATGATGAGATGGAGCTTCATGATGATGTGGCAATTCCAAGTTACTCTTATTTTTTTCCTTATCTTAAATCTTTATAAAATGTCTTCTTGTTCTTATTTTTTACCCTCCAAAGGGTCTTGTATCAGCATTGAGACCTTGTCAGTTATCATGCAATGTCTTCATTCTGTAATGGTTCAAGATCTGCTTCATGTCCTCATGATGAGTCTTATTTATGCTTCTTATCAGCAAGTGCTTCTTTATATCTTCTCCTTGGAGTACTCCTTGAGCATCACCTTGCACTGTTGAGGAGGTACACCAAACATTGAAGTTCACTCATGAAAAGGAAACATTAGTCTGAGAAACCATCTATTCTAATCCTATTATGCGCATGGAAGAATATGCTTGTGATAGTCTTATGAAAGGACTATACAGAGGAAGGGCGTATTGAGGCTGGAAGAATTAAGTTCAATAGTGGTTGGGAAGGCACCATGACTGACTAGAACTGTGTCGTGCACTATGAGGAGAGGATCTTTAATGTTTGTTGCAATGAGTAACTGCAAGAGATAGTGTAATGAGCTATTTTCCTTAAACCATGATACATGCAAGGCTCAAGTGAGAGCAATGAAGTGATAGAACAACTAAGCTTCATAGTGACTGGGATAGGCCTCAGTGTGCATTGGAACTGTGGCATGTACTCAAGAGGTTTGGAAATACTTAATGACTATGCAATGAGGGAGTCTAGTGGATAAGGGTTGATGGCTTACTGACTAAAACTATGACATGTGCTATAATTGAGAGGAAGGCTTAAGGGAGACAACAGTTTTCTTCAACATTGATCTAGGAAAGGCTCCACTGTCCACTAGAACTGTGTCATTCAATAGGAAGGAAAGTAGAACAAGGAATGGAGTAGTGTCAGATTCTAGTTAGCAGAGAAGGCAGAAATAGGAATGGTAATTGTGACATGCACTATACTCTAGTGGCGGGATCCTATGCTAGCATATTTTTCTTTTGCAGTGGCTAGATTTCTACTAGAAATGAAACACGTGACTAGGAAGGGAAGAAAAACAAGAAATGATGGAGAGAGGGCTTGCAATCAATAATGGGAGTAGGTCTAGGCACTGCAACTCTATCATGCACAGTATTTGAGAGGGATTCTTCTAGGCTAGTGAAGTTTTCTTCTATAGTTGTTATTTATTCACTAGAAATGGGACCTATGCAAAGTGAGGTTCACTAGGAAAGACAATTGAACAGTTGGCCAAGGCAGGCAGCAGAAGACAACTCACTTTTCCTAGGGAGTGCTCACGACACCGTGAGAGGGAAGAGACATTTTATTGAACAGGTTTATTTTACAGATGGCCACTATAAATGCTCCATGTAGTATACAACATAGAATTTCTCAAATCTCAATATAGTGAGTCAATGCATGAAACAAGGGTTAGGTGAGTATGCCTTGAAGATTTTCAATGTGCAATCGTAGGAGATAACCTTAAGAAATACTTAGTGAACAAGTGTGGTAGACATAAATTCCACTAGTGAGGCTCATGAATAGGTAGTGATCATCACTTCAAAGAGGGATCATGCATTCACAAATTGCACTGGGTAGTAGGGCCAAGAAGATCTTTGTAATGGTTGAGTGTGGGACCATTAGAGTAAGAAATGGAAAAACACTTGAACAAGAATCAAACATGGATCATGATGAGCCTCATCATTGGGTAACTATATGGACCTTAATACACCTCCAAGATTCTTTAAATCAACTCTTCTCATAATTCATTACATATTTTGATTATATTTTGCTTAATGAGATGAGTAAAAGTAGGATCTTATGTCTAGTGGACTAATGTGCATTGAATGCTGGTTTTTGAGAGAAAATCATGGAAATTTTGGCTAATTAAGGGAAAAAAATTGAATGAGACAAGGAAGATATATTGTAGGAGATACATCCTCCTCATTTAATCCTCACTCATTCGAATATTCCTCCATCAAATCACACTAGCTCAGAGTTGCAAGTAGTCGAGTCATGAAGATCAAAAGGTAGCCAAGCCAGTTCTTCTTGAGTTTGAAAGCCAATCCTCCCTCGATTTAAGGAAGTCATTGGAGACTTCAGTTGTATAAATAAGGAGGCCTAGAGGCTCATTAGGATTCGGGTTTTTCTATGTCAAATCACTAAGCATTTTCAAGTTCAAGTCTTGTGGAAGACATTATTATTTAATTTTTATGATATGATAATGAGAATGAGCATTTCCTTGATCTAGCACTGAGTTAAATCAGAGGACCGAAGCTCTTTGGTTAGTGCACAACCCTAGTGGCAAAGGATCCTCTTCTTCTATATATATGCTTAGTTGATTTCATAGATTAATGGTTGATTTGGTTTTAGCACTATTTCGTTGCAAGTAGTTGTGAATTTTATTAGTTTGCTTCCATTTGTGCATTGCTTTAGCAATAGCTTAGAAAGACAAAGGAATACAAAAAGGATTAGAGTAGGTATCTTTGGCTTCACTCCTCCCTTCAGGGACCATGGTTTGAGGAAAGAACTCCTATGCAGCCCCAAAAAGACAAAATTCTAATTTCTTATGGAATTTAGGGTTTTTTGCTACTTAGACCAACATCTTTTCAGTTTTCAAGAATAAGATTCAAATGTCATTTCTAATATCTTCAACCTTGCATTAGATCTCATAGTGTTTCACATTATTCTGCAAGTTTTTTCCATGCATGAAATAGGAAACTAGATAATGGAATTTTATTTTCTTAGTGGATTGAAAATATTTCTTGTTTGACATTATTCATAGATAAATGCTACTGATTGATGCAGTGCGAGAGTTTCAACAGTGCAGGGTGATCTAATGACTAGAAACCACAACCTAGCCTCATCCATCCATGATCATCAAAAGCCACTAAGTCCCTCACCCAATTCATCATTCCATAAGAACAAGTTTCGAGGGTTGTTGAGCAAATCCAACCATCTTACAAACTCTGTTTTGGGCTTTGAAGGAGTCCTAGCCACTCCCTTTCCTTATTTCTCCCACCATTCACCTTCCCTAAGGCCTACACTATCTTTCAAATCACTATTATTTCTCTCGGCTAGATCCTGTAGGAATACAAGCGATCATGTAGGAGAATTAGGACATCGTGTAGGAAGCATTAGGACATCTTGTAGGACAACCTGTAGTGGCTTGTTTTGAGGTTGAATTATGGAAAAAACATCCAGGAAGATAGGAGAAGGTCCCTACTTGCCTCCCAAGCCATCTGACCTTTCACCACTTTTTCTAACCAAGCTGCCACATCACTAAGAGGATTTAGCATTCATATTTTTCACACAAAAAAGATGAAAATGAAAAAAAGAGTTATTGTGTTCATTTACATGCACAGCAGTAGAATGCTTGGTTATTTCAGATTCCATCCGTAGGATAGTAGGATTACGCATATGTTAACTTAGCATTCTTTCGAATCAAAGCCTCTTAGCAATTATTTGTATTAGTGGTGTATTTAAGAATTTGATTTCAGTCTTTCATTTCTATAGTAGATGATATTTAAGTTAGTGAAAAATTCCCCTTTCCTCATTGGTAATCAAGCTTCTTCTAAATCAATAGAAGGTTGGTTTGAGAAACCATAGTGGTTTATTGCCAGCTCAGCAGTGACAAAGAGTGGACCAATCACATCTGCTTGTGTATACAATACTGTCACCTCCAAGTTTGTATGAACCTCGGGTTGATAATGTAAAGTTGGTAGCCCCAGGAGTTGCAACATTCTTGCTACAATACTGGTTCTCATCACTTTTTGGAGTGGTTTCCAAGGAGGTGTCCAAGTAAGATGTGATCTATGCTTTCTTTCTTCCGTTTCTTACCTCTGACATTCTACTATTAGCTTCATTTCTGCATAAGTAATTGTCAATTGGTTTTCTTTCTTCTCTATTCTACAAGTGAGATTTCATTCAATAGTTAGTGTCCATTCAGTTGTTATTTCAATTTTGCAATTAGTCTCAAAGCATGAAAAAACCCACAAAAAAAAAACTTGTTTCATGCCTCGTAGGAATAGGGAAAAATTAGGCAAATTTCTACCAAATACCCCCACCACTTCAAACAGCCACCCTCCACTCTTCCTCAATGGTTGTGAATTGGAGGAACCCTTAGGCGAACAACCAGAGGTTTTTGAAGAGCCTATAGGGGAAGAAGAAGGAGAACCCATTCCAGCTTACCTAATGGATGAAAATAAAAATGACAAAGGAGATAGAGAAAGAATTGAGGGTTATTTTCCCATCAAACAAACTAATGGGGATACCAAGATGAAAAACATAAGCCCCTCCACTCTTCATCATTTCCATGGCCTGACCTCATAAGATCTAGATACTTTCTTGTTTCAGTTCATTGTCATATGAAGAACTTATGATTACACCACTGGTGAGTAGAGGTTGAAATTATTCCCATGCACTCTCAAGGATGCAATTATGCACTCGTTCATGGGTTTACTTGGGGATAACATCACAAAATGGGCTCAGATGCAACAAGCCTTCAACAAAAAGTATCGAGACTACTGCATGTCTAAAGACACTAAAGAGGATATTTTTAGGATGAGCTTGGGGCATGATGAATCCCTAGAGGATTATGAATAAAGATTCCAACTTAGCTACAAAAGGGCCAGGTGCACACTTGATCCTGAGTCACTGAAGCTAGTCCTAATCTAAGGGGTAAGGCAAGATCTTATGGATACCCTAAACCTGATAGTAGGAGGGGACATCTACCAACTGCCCTATGAATATATCAAGACTGTGTTTAGAAATCATTCTAGGGCAACTAGAAAAAAGGGTAGGGGTAGTCAACCAATGGCTAAGCCATCCTCTTCCAACACATTCATAAAAGGTGAAATTGGAAATATGCTAGAAGATTTCAAGAGTGAAATGTTGCAAACCCTTTCCCTACAGATGGACACTATGCAGATCCAGAGAAAGCAAGAGGAGGCAGAGAGAGAATTAACCATCTTCCACCCTAGAGACACAAGGAGGCACCCTAGGAATGAATGTCCATTAAAACTGATTGAAATATGCTTGGTCTTTGAACAAAACCACTCCACTGACTAGTGCGCTTATCTACCTAGACTAAAAGTTGTGTATCAAGCAACTGAAGGGGTGACTCAACAACTCTACTACATAAATCAAAGGAGACCCCATGGGCCTCAACCATACTAGCAGGGCATGGAAGGGTCATCCCATGCATATTACAACTCTAGCCAGAACACATCCATTCCGTCTTGGGGGCCCCCTTCTCAACCCTCTTGGTCTACAGCCCCTCCTTGCTCTTTTGCACCTCAGTACCATTCCCAACTGACCAGGCAGTCATTTCAGCCATATACTCTACCACAACCTGAGTGGAATGCACCACCCAAGGGGTGGAGGCCCCCATAGAACAATGTTATAGCTTTATTGCCTTCACCACCTACTCAACCACAACTTTTACACCCTACTCAACCTAAACAACCTCAAATGCCTGCCCATCCAAATCTGAGCTCGAACAACAGATAGGCACAACAAGTATACAATGGAGAGACATCCTATCCTACTTATGCTATGGAGATTCAACAAATCAACCTAAGATCTGGTAGAGTACTCTCGGGCAACCAACCTCCACCTCCACCTAGGGAGAGTGAGGAGGAAAGATAGGAAAGCATGCTTAGAGTAAATCCACCACCCTTTCCTGAGAGATTAACTCATCAAGTCCAACCTATCACAGAAGAGAATGAACTTCTGGGTGAATTGAAAAATCTATGTGTCAAAATTCCACTTGTCCAAGCCATCAAGGATATACCTATTTACAAAAACTTGATTAAAGAGAAGTGTCTCAAACATCCAAGGAGGTGAAAAGGAGACACCCATACCATTAATATCATTAGATAGCTGTCTGACTTAATGTTAGGGCAGGTAATTTTCCTAAAGTATTTGGACCCTGGAATCCCTATAGTAGATGTACACATCAATGGAACTATTGTCCCACACACTGTGATTGATCTTGGGGCTACCATTAATGTAATCACTAAGGACACCATGCTCAAAATCAATCTCTAGGGCTCATTAAGAAAGACCACAATAGTCTTTCAACTTGCAGACCGGTCCACAATAACCCCTGAGGGATTTTTCAGGATGTGATGATCTCCATTGACTCCTGGGAGTACCCTACAAACTTCCTAGTTCTCTAGCCTAAGTTCTAGCTTACTGCTTATCCTTTCATACTTGGGAGGGCTTGGTTAGCCACTGTCGATGCCTACATTAGCTGCAGGGCTGGAAATATGACTATAAAAAATAGTCATCTATCCCTGTAGTTGGTCTTGTACCCTCCTTCTCGGCCATCCCTAGAACATGACCTACCTTTATGGCTAGAAGAGGAGGAAGAAGATGAAATCTACTCAGCCCAACTCTATACCCAAGCAACTGCCATGGGAGGAGGGCAGCTAGGTGAAGATGATTTGATTGAACACATACTCCAAAGTCCAACTCCCAGCACCTTGTCCTTAGAGGAAGTAGTAAAGGAAACCAAGAGAAACTATCAGATTGATCTATTCTTAGCTGATTCAAACCGTACCTGTGTCAAAATAATAGAATTCGTCCCTGAAAGAACTTTGAAAATCAACCCCTCTCTTTCTATACACCAAGAATAAAAGTTCCACAACATGCTAAGGGAACACCTAGATGAGTTTTCTTGGAGTTACAAGGAAATGAAGGGAGTGCACCCCTCGGTGTGTACTCATCACATTTATATCAAAGAAGGTTGCAAACTAGTTCAACAACCCGAAAGGAGAATGCATCCAGCTCTCAAGGATATAGTCAAAGAAGAACTGCAAAAGTTGTTGGATGTAGGATTCATTTACCCTATCTCGGATAGTGAGTGGGTTTGTCCTTTGGTGTTGGTTCCAAAGAAAAATGGGAAGTGGAGGATTTGTGTCAATTACAGAGAGTTAAACAGAGAAACAAAGAAGGATCATTTCCCTCTACCTCTCATTGACTAAGTGCTAGATGGTCTGGCAGGGAATTTTTTTTTCTCTTCCCTAGATGGGTTCAATGGATATAATCAAATCCAAATTAGCCCAGAAGACCAGGATAAAACCACTTTCACCTGTCCTTGGGGTACTTTCACTGATAGGGTCCTTCCTTTTGGCCTATGTAATGCCCCTTTCACTTTCAAGAGTGCAGTCCTGAGTATCTTCACCGAGCTAGTCCATGATGCAGTAGAAATTTATATGGATGATTTTACACACTAGGGGTGTGATTTCCAAGAGGCTTTGTCCAACTTGGGTAAGGTGATGAATAAATTCTTTGAAATGAACCTATTCCTTAGTCCCGAAAAATGTGAGTTCTTGATGACTACAGGGATTTTTCTAGGTCATTCAATATCATAGAAAGGACTGCAGATGGACCCAAACAGGATAGCCATCATCTAAAGGGTCCCACCTCCAAAAAAATAGAGGGATGTCAAAAATTTTCTAGGTTTAGCTAGATACTACACAATATTTATAAAAGACTTCAACAAGTTAGCTTCTCCTTTATTTGGGTTATTGGCCAAAGACTCTAAATTTTCATGGTCAGAAAGCTTTCAAGAGGCCTTAGATATCCTAAGGGACAAGTTGACCACTGCACCTATTCTTCGAGGCCCAAATTGAGACTTTCCTTTCCATATACATGCCTATGCCTCTCACAAAGCCATAGGAGAAGCCCTAGGCCAGATAGATGACAAGTTACCTTATGCCATTCACTCCATCAGTAAGAATCTGCCAAAAGCCGAACTGAACTACACAATGATTGAAAAGGAGATCCTAGATATTGTGCATTCATTGAAAAAATTTAAGTATTACATTACAAGTTATCAAACATTTGTACATACTGACCATGTTGCAATTAATTACTTGATGAATAAACTTTATGTAAATGCCTGGATTATTAGATGGTTACTTTTATTACAACAGTTTGATCTAACTATTATTTATAAGCCTGGCAAGGAGAATGTTGTTGTAGATATTTTATCTAGATTGACTTTGTCTGCAGGGGAGGAAGGAGTGGTTGATAACCAGTTACCGAATGAACACTTATTCACCATTTCAATTCTCTCTACATGGTTTGCTGACATAGCAAATTACTTGGTGTCTGCACAGTTTCCACCAAATTTGTCATCAAACGAAAAAAAGCAAGATTGTGAGGAAGAGTGCCCCATTCACTTGCATTGGGAGCAACCTCTTAAAAATAGGCCCAGATCAAATTCTGAGAATATGTGTCAGGGAGGAGGAAGTCTTTGACGTCCTTCTGACCTGTCATGATGGGCCTTGTGGAGGCCACTTTGTAGCCAAAAAGAAAACATTCAAGGTGCTACAATATGGTTATTACTAGCCAACTCTTCACCAAGATGTGAGGAGGTATAATAGTCAGTGTGATTGATGCGAAAGGATGGGGAAACCTACCCTAAGGGATGAAATGCCTCTACAACCTCAAATGACTTTCGAGCCATTTGGCAAGTGGGGCATGGATTTCATTGGGCCCATTGACCCTCCATCTAGGGAAAAGAAGTACATAATAGTGTGCACTGACTATTTAACCAAGTGGGTTGAAGCAAAGGCCATCAAAGAAGCAAAAAAGGAGAGGGTGGATGAGTTCTTAAGCGAAAATGTGTTTTATAAGTTTGGGTACCATAGAGAACTAGTCACTGATCAAGGTAGCCAATTTACATATCACATGATTGAACATTTGTTAAGCCAACAAAATATCATTAATAAAAAATCCACTCCTTACCACCCAAAAGCTAATGGGCAAGTGGAGGTGACCAACAAAGCACTGGAAGGAATTATGATCAAAGTGATTAGCAGGAGCAGAAAGGACTAGGCAGATAGATTAGTTGAGGCCACTTGGGCCCGCAATACCACCTAGAAGACCACCACAGGATTCACTCCTTATGAGCTGGTCTTTGGGAAGAAGGCCCTACTGTCCATTGAATTTTAATACAACACCTTAAGAATGGTAGAAAAACTATATCTAGATCTCACCAGGCCACAACAAGAGAGATTTCTCCAGCTGAATGGGTTAGATGAGTTTAGAATGGAGGCCCTCCTGCACACAGTGGTGACTAAAGTTCAAAGGTAGATCTAGCATGACAATAACATAAAGGACAAACAGTCTCA
Source organism: Pinus tabuliformis (assembly GCA_031772625.1). Lineage (NCBI taxonomy): Eukaryota > Viridiplantae > Streptophyta > Pinopsida > Pinales > Pinaceae > Pinus > Pinus tabuliformis. Next base: position 510,220,314 of record CM062815.1, read on the forward strand.
AGAATGTGATTGGTCTCTGTTGTATGATTCTGGATAAAAGGATTTTAAAGGCAAGTTAAGGACTAGATGGTTAGGGCCTTATGTCATAGAAAAATTTCATGATAATGGTTCAATATAGATAAGAACCATTGATGCATAGGATATTCCTTTACTTGTCAATGAGTACATATTGAATGTCTACAATAAGCCCTTGTCAAAGCAAGAATTCATCAATGGCATAAACAAAATAGTGATGGTGGTGGAGCAAGTCTCAGCTTCTACCACATTAAGTCCCTGCCAGAAAAATTAAAGAAGACTCAGGTGAAAACTTCCATGAGGCACCTAAGTCTCACTGTTGGGTTGAAAACCTCTTGAGGTGGCCCAATGGTGTCGAAAACAAAGGAAAAAATAAAAAATATCTCTGGGTGAAAACCTCTTTTGAGGCACCCAAAGCAAGAAACTATAATGAAAACCTCTTGTAGGAAGACTAGTTGTTTCTCAATATATATATATATATATATATATATATATATATATATATATATATATATATATATATATATATATATATATATATATATATTGTTCTTTTTTTTTAAAAACAACTAGTCTGCAAAACCTTTCAAAATGTTGTTTGTAGGTCAGTAGGAGGAGGATCAGAGCAATAGGAGAGGAGCATAAGGAGCTATACACTCCATATTTTCATTCCTCCATCCCATATTCTTCATTATCCCATCGATCCTTCCGTTTATGAACTCCTCTAGCTCATTTACACAAGCCTTGTGTTTTCTACAAGATTCCCTGTAATCCTACAAGATTCTCTGAAAAACACAGGAGGATCCTGTAGGAATTACAGTGGTATGGGAATCCCAAGAAAAGTGACCCTAGATCAAGGGGATGACTATCCTGTGTCTAAAAATAAAATTTTCACTCCACCACCTCATCACCATGCCTCTCATCACCATGATACCCTTGCATTCATCCAATACATCAGTTCCAAAAAGATTACAGTTTTTAGAGAAAAAACAAATAGAAGAGGGTAAGAACAAAGGACAAGGGGACAATACCTAAAGACCATACTTATCACCTACCAATCACTATACCCCTTCTCTACCTAGGAAAACAATCCTTATGCTCCAAAAGTGAAGAAAAGAATGGAAGTTTAGGGGAGAGGTAGCTACAGGACATCCTGTAGGTTTCCTATAGGAAATCTTGTAGCAGCCTATCCCACAAAATGAAATTTCACTCGTTTGCAGTGATATTCAGCATGGTGATCCCAATGTCAAGAAAGCTCCTCTAGAGCTCAACAGTAGCAACAGGATCATCAATGTCACTCTCTAGTACCTGCACATCAAAGAAAACCAGCAACAAAAGAGGCCAATAAAAAGATATGCAGCAAATATACTGCACAGGGACATCATTCTCCAACAAGCAGCATCATCAAGCACCTTACCCACAGGTATGTAATCTTTCTTAAGCTCTCTCATTAGCATAATATGGTAAAAAATGTAGGATGGTGTAAGAGTTGGTTTTTTAAGCAAAGGTATCCAGTTAACTTGGCCACCTTCAGCCAGTTGACGAGCAGAAATCAGTTAAGCCACTCAATATGTGGCAATAGTCAAGTCAGAGGAAAAAGGAGATAAGGCAAAAAATAGTTAAATTACAGATGACTGAAGTGGGAGATGATTATGAGGTAAGGAGGAATGATGGAGTGATAGTGGGACCAATGGTTCAAAAGTGGGTGCTTGTACTTCGGTAGCCAGCACATCATCCCACACGATCACCCATAGGAGGAAATAAAACACTGATTTACATGCAAATAAGGCATTCACAATCTTGAGGATTCATCGAAACAAGGTTTCTCTCAGCCTCTTGAAGCATCATCTATAGGAAAGATAGTGACTATTTTGCAGCGCAAAGGCACCTATAGGATCCTACAAGAAAACCTACAGGATCCTAGAGGAAGACCTACAGGATAATGAGCAGTCATCTACAGGATTATCAGTGGGAATTTAGGGAGGAAAGATCACAGGTTGGCTTCATCAGGCAGTATCCAAGAGGTAGGAGCTATACATTCCCACATTTTTCATTTAAAAATGTAGAGAAAAATCCTCCATTTGGTTAAGGAAGTTGCAACCTAGAAGAATTATATTGCAATGTTCTCATTTAAATCTCTCACCCACTATAAATCTCGATTTATACCCATACAAGCCTCCATAATTACCAAAGAAAAATGACAGGGGGATTTAACAATGGGGAACCCAAAAACATAGTGAGAATTCATTAGCACCCTCCTGTAGTAGAAATATTCACAAGGCACAATTGGATGTGTTTCTTTGAAAAAATGATGGGATATGATGATGAGGTGGACAAAGACATTGCTATCTCACTCATACTACTAACTAGGACCCATGCCGCTGCTTTCATGAAAGGCTTCTCAGTAGAAATCACCCCTGAAGTCATAGGCAGAATCACCACACTCCATTTAGGGTTTCCTTAGAGAAAGGAAGATAAGGGTAAAAAAATCTTTGCAAAGAAGAAATTATTTTTGGAAGGGTGGGAGGCAATGGAGGACAAAAATGGGGTCAGAAGAGAAAGCCTTACATACCCTTGCAATGAAATTAGCTACCACCTCATTAAATATATATCATGTGAAGGGAGATACAATGTGGTGTATGTATACCATTTTAGGCTTCTCCGAGAACTAAGATTTGGAGCAGACACACCTCCTCAAAACAGAATAAGTATACCCTGCTTTCTTCTTCAATCAGTGATAGATATGAGCATCAAAGTGCAGGAAGGGAAAAATTAATAGCCAGCCCATCGTGGGTTAATCAAACTTATCCTAGAAGATTCTCTCCAAAACCTAAGACTCCCTATTACATGGAAAAATTTCAGAGACATGCAGGCAGAGGGAGAGATAAAAGCTCTTGAAAATGACAAAAGCCTCACTACCAGTGACAGGGATGATGAAGAAACAGAGGAGGATAAAGAGGAAGAAAAGGAGGAGGAAAATGAAGAAGATATAGAAGAAGATGAAAAATAAGAAACCAATGAACAGAGTGAGGAACTAGAGGAAGAAGAGGAAGAGAAAGGAAAGGATGAGAAGGAGAATGGAAAAGAGGAAACAAAAGGCAAGGAAGAAGATAGGTCTACAGTTCAAGGTAGGAAAGGGGAAAAATCCGCAAGGGTATCTCCAGAACCCACTGAGAAAGAGGTAGTAGCTGCTCTTACTACCCTAAGTACACCTATCAACTAAAAAGTTAAGAGATAGAGACAAACCCATTTGTACTTTTGGACAAGAAAAAAAACAAGATTCAGGCAAGGAAGACCAGAAACACCCACCAAAATTCCTATTGTCATTGAAGACTCACTAAAGCAGTAAGAAAATGTAGATCCTCTTGAGAAAAATCAGGGAGAAGGATCATCATGACAAGCCTCTCGCAAATCTCTCATCACTTATGTTAGGAGGCTTGTCACCAGGTGTGTCTCATCAAAGGGAAAATGTCTCCTACATGAGATACAGAAGGACCTACAGGAAGGAGAGGCCATCCTACAAGAAACTCTGATAAACCTACAAGAAGCTTAGAAAATGGACCAAGAAGGTATCACTCAGTAAGAAACAAGAAAGGAAGACCCAAAACTGAGAGAACCTAGTCCTCAACCCAACCTCGACTCTGACTAGAGGTTCATTGAAAGTGGTACGGTCATCCCATAGAAATTTTGCATCCCCTTATTCTTTGAGCTTGAGAAAGAAAGGGTAAGAACACATAGGTGGATGCAAATTTCCAAGTCCAAAGGAGTGGAGGATATAGGTCACATGCAAGAGAAAGTAAAGGAAATGGGCAGAAAACTAAGAAACATAAGGGACAGATAGGCAATGATGAAAGCTTAGTTGGAAGCAGAGAATGCATGGTTAAGGGGACAGTTACAAGAAAGGGAAAGCTAGTTGGTAGTTATGGCTAGTTTATACTTATAGGTAATCCAGTGTAGGATTCCACAAAAGTCTTATGCCTTGTATCTTAAGGAGTAGTGGCTACAGTTCCAAATTAAGACATTAGCATAGAGAGGCACTATGCCCTTCCTAGACTATAGACAATTCATTGATCTCTGTGATCAAAGCACCTTGGAGGATAAAGCTAAAATGTCTGAGTTTTACCTACACAACTTGTCCTTGACAGATTTGAATGTGTGGGACCCAAATTAAAAACTTGGGGACTTGAAATTGATGGCCTTAGCATCATGGATGAATCATGAGGAGGAAAGAGATGAACATATGAAGAAGGTAATTGAAAGAGAAGAGATATAACCCCTCATGATAAGAGTTGAGAAATCTAACCCAATGGCTATCATCAGCACCCGCAACCTGATTGCAAATGATCCTAAGCTTCCACCTAGGTACGTTACTACCAAGGAGTAAGCAGTCACACACTTTGAAGACATGTTTAAGTTGTTAGGAGATGACAACATGCAAGCTTGCCAAAGGAGATGGAACACCTTTCCCTACAGCCTCAAAATTAGAGAATACCATTCTCCTCAGAGAATGAGAGAGGCACTAAACTGAAAACCCATGTACAAGCAGGTTCTACAAGGACTCAAAGTCAATTGGATTGGCTTGAGACTCAGTCCACCACTGCACTTAGGAATGTTGGAAGGAATGAAGGAAGAGGAAGAAAGAAAGCAGTGGGAAGAGATAGAGAGGAAGGCATGATTCTATTCACAGGAAGAGGAAACTATGGCAAAAGCATGGGATGTCAGGGAGGCCACTAGAAAAATGAAGGACATGGATATAGATTGTGTTGCTCAGAGGATGAGGAACACTTTCGGTAAGGGGGTGATGATGAGCCTCATCATTGGGTAACAATATGGACCTTAATACACCCCCAAGCTTATTTAAATAAAATCTTTTCATAATTCCTTACATATTTTGATTATATTTTGCTTAATGAGATGAGTAAAAGTAAGATGTTATGTCTAGTGGACTAATGTGCATTGATTGTAGGTTTTTGAGAGAAAATCATGGAAATTTTGGCTAATTAAGGGTTGAAACTCGAATGAGACAAGGAGGAGAGATTGTAGGAGATAAATCATCATCATTTAATCCTCAGTCATTCGAATATTCATCCATCAATTCACACTAGCTCAGAGTTGCAAGAAACCGAGTCATGAAGATCAAAAGGCAGTCGAGCCAGTGACAGTTAAAGAGCTAGTTCATCTTGAGTTTGGGAGCCAATTCTCCATAGATTTAAGGAAGTTGTTGGAGACTTCAGTTGTGTTGGGTCAAGAAAAAGGTATATTTTCTCCTCAATAATTGCTTTATTTCTTATTTATCTTTACACGATTATATCTATTTATGAACGAAAATAAGGGAAATTATAGTTAAAGTTGGATGAAAGCACTTGGTAACAATTTAGATAAATATGGCACTGGAAACTGACTTTTTACTATCCTTGTGTGTAGAAGACACGGATTGGTCAATTGTCATTCATTTGATAGAGACCAAGCTATAAAAGGGAAAGACAACGTCTGATGCAGGCAAGGCGGTGAGAGACCAGGTAGACCAATATTATTTCATGACAGAAATAGATTATGTATTGTGAAATCCTCAGGGTCCCCTAATCCTGAGGATTATTTTTTATCTAGTTTTCTCTCCTATTATTATATATAAGGCCGAAAGGAAAACAAAGTTTAGTTTAGAGTTATGTAATGTATAATCATTCTTTCTGAGACATGCCCTACTTTTATCTCAGTGATGTTGTAATATGGTTACTCATATTAATGAAAGATTGTGTTTGATCTTCACTTAGATTCTGAGTTTTCCTTAGCGGAGGCTTCTGGCGACTCTGGACTCGGTCAAGAGAAGTTCTACTACTTTCTGTGTTATAATCTTTCCATTTTATTATGATCTTTTAATTTTCAGTTAATATTATTTCTCTTATTGTGAGGATTGACGATTCCAATTCGTATTGTTGTTCATTTCGATTCAAATTTAGCTATGTGATGTATTTGAATAGTGATTTTATTTGATTGGTTATATTAGTTTTAGAATAGATTGTTGTTTCTTCTGAGTTATGATACCATAGATCTTAGAGATAGTGTCAATTAATTTCCATGATCTTCTAACAGAAGCAATTGTTGTTTAGAAGTCATTTATGGTATTTGTTTGATTGTCGTTCAATTGAGAATTGTCATTCAGTCGAGATTGTTGTTCAATTGAGAATTGCCATTCAATTGTGATAGTTGTTCAATTGATAATTTTCATTCAATCAAGATTTTTGTTCAATTAGGATTTTATGTTCCATTCAGATTTGCGATAGATTAACATTGTTGTTAAGTTGTTACAGTTCTCTTTCTTAATCGAATGAGTTAGCCTTAATTCTATTTGAAGATTGTCAAGTATGATTATTTCCATTCGTATTCACATTCATTTAAGTTTGGAATAAGTAAACGAAATTGCAGTGTGTTAAGAGTTCTTTCAAAGTTATTTTTTCTTAGTTATTTCTTTAAGAGTCGTGTGACTTAAGTTGAAAAGATAGTTATTAGTGATTGTAATAATTTAACTTTAGCTAACCTCTGAATTCACTGCATAAATTGTTCTGACACTCTTGAGATAAAAAGACTTACCTCAGGTATACAATTAATGTAGGAACTAAGATTGCCTAACAAAGACATCCTAGTGCACCAACATTTTGGCGTCATTACCACGGAGGGTGTTTCAAGTGATTTCCTTTTATTTTGCTGTGAAAGAATTGGGTTTTAGAAACAGATGGTAAGAACCTATGTACCTAGCAAGTAAAGTGCTTTCTTACCAACTCGCTTTTCAACAAAGACTTAGAGGTTAATTAGGAATTGGATTTTATGAATCACTAGGAATAGAAAGAGAAAAAAAGAGAAAAATCCCAAACCTATTCTGCGGCCTCAATTTCCAGCTCAACCGAATCCAAACCCTAATAACAAACCGGTTCAATTGGTGCAGATTACTGAAAGCTCAGATTATGAGGTTGAGCAGAAGGAATGTAATGAACTCAGATTGAGGTCAAGCCATATCATCACCCCTGAGGGAAATAGGGATCAAACTTCAATCGAAATTGAAACCCCACCTATACATATACCACCACCTGTAATTAATACCTAACTAAAACAAGGAGAAGAGACATATCAACATCTGTTCCCCAAAAGGTTAACGATACCCAAATCTATTGTTTATTCAGATTTTGATCTTGTAGGGGAACTAGAAAATATTTGTATTAAAATCCCTCTCCTCCAGGCCATTCAAGACATACCCATCTATGCTAAAATAATTAAAGAGCTATGTGTAAAGAAGTCTATGAGGAAAGAAAAAACCTCACCCACTATTCACGTTGTAGGGACCTTATCTAATTTACTGTTGGGAGGGGAAACTCCAATAAAGTATGAAGATCCTGGAAACCCCATAGTGATAGTTCAAATATATGGCTACTCTTGTCCAATTACTTTAGTCGATCTAGGTGTGCCATTAATATTTTAACATCAGAAACCTGTCGAACTCTTGGTATTACATCCCTGGAACGAACCACCACTCTCTTAGAACTTGCTGATCGTTCGGTGGTAAGGCCAGAAAGAACGTTATAGGGTATCGCAATTTCTGTTGATTCATGGGAATATCCAGTAGATTTTCTTGTAATAAACCCAAAGAGTAGATTAGATGGGCACCCTCTGATTTTGGGCTGACCTTGGCTTGCGACAACTGATGCTTATATTGGTTGCTGAGAGTGTAGCATGACTATTGTAAAGCGGGATGCTGTAAAGAATCTTTTATTATATCCCCCTGACAAGCCAAGTCTGCCCATTGTAAAAATATGTAAACAACCACCAGTGTACCTAGAGGAAAGTATCTGTTCACCACTCATAGTAGCAGAGGCACTAGGATTTAAAGATCAGACTGAAGACGATGTTATTAATAATTTTATGAATCATCTTCGTAATGTGGGTAATGTAAAATGTTAAATGTTGAAAGCAATCTTGGATAATGAAGCCATGGAGGGTCCTCTGAAGGATACCAATGATCAACATATTCAGACAACTGTTGTTCATAACAGCAAACCGGTAGAGATCGAACCTGGCAAAATTCTCAATATTAATGATGGTCTGGATAACAATCAACAACAAAAGCTCATACAGGTCCTATAGAAATATAAAGGGTCTTTTGCATGGGATTATATTGATATGAAAGGAATAGACCCACATCTATGTACACACCATATCTATATTGAGAAGGATGCTCAACCCATCTGGTAGCCTCAACAGGGATTGAATCTTCATCTCAAGGACGTTGTGAAAGAAGAGTTATAGAAGTTGTTGGATGTAAACTTTATTTATCCTATCTTAGACATTAAATGGGTCTCTCCATTGGTGGTTGTCCCTAAGAAAAATGGGAAGTGTTGTATCTGCGTAGATTTTAGGGAGCTGAACAAGGCTACATAGAAAGATCATTTCCCTCTCGCATTCATCGATTAGGTCCTTGATACTTTGCAAGGAAGCAGTTCTTTTCCTTTTTAGACAGTTTTACCGGCTACAATCAGATTTAGATCACCCCTAAAGATAAGGACAAAACAACCTTCACCTATCCATGGGGTACATTTGTGTACAAAGTATTACCATTTGGATTGTGTAATGACCTAGCTACATTCCAGAGAGCTATACTCAACATCTTTGTTGATTTAATAAATGAAGGACTTGAGTTGTATATAGACAATTTTACTCCATATGGGGATGACTTCGACCAAGCATTGCAAACATTAGAAAAATCCTTAGAATGATGCATTTCTACCAGGTTATGTTTAAGCAATGTAAAGTGCCACATAATGATGACATAGGGAGTAATATTGGGACACTACATCTCTGCAGCAGGAATACAGGTAGACCCAAAAAAATTCATGTAATCCTTTTAATGCCTACCCCCTACACTCAGAGAGAGGTACATAGCTTCATTGGATATGCAGGCTATTATCGTAGGTTTATTAAAAAAAATTCATAAATTTTTGCACCTCTATATGCTTTGCCTAGAAATTTTGATTTCAGTTGGTCTGACAAATGTGACACAACTTTTATAGGTTTAAGGAAACTAGTCTCAACAACACCATTATTACATGGAACAAACTAGGAGTTGCATTTTCACATATCCACGGTCACATCAGATGTAGCTATAGGTGTTGTCCTTGAACAAGAGGACAACAAGAAACCTTATGCCATATATTATATTAGCAAAAAATCTCACTTCTGCAGAACTCAATTATACAGTGAAAGAAAAAGAATTTTTAGCTATTACTTATGTAATAAACAAATTTAGACACTATATAATTGCCTACCTAGTCTTTATGTACACTGATCACTCTGTTATTCGGTATCTAGCTAATAAACCTATCAAAAATGGTTGAGTAACACGATGGCTATTGCTTTTGCAGGAGTTTGATATTACTTTTAAGGATTATCTGAGGAAGGAAGACCTAGTTGTTGACTTTCTATCATTAATTCTGAAGGTGAATGATCCACTGGTGGTAAACAACCAATTTCCAGATGAACATCTATTTTTCGTGGAATTCAAAATGCCATGTTACGCAAATGTGGTGAATTATCTAGCAGTCGAGAAGCTACCCAGGCATTTGACAACAAGAGAGAGGAAGTTGATCGTTCAACGCAGTGCCTGATTCTCTTGGATAGGCAGATATATTCTTCATATAGGGGCCGACATCTGTATACACAGATGCATTCACGAGGATGAAATTCATGACATACTGAAAGCTTGCCATGACGAACCTTGTGGGGTACATTTTGCAGATCATAGGATAGGGCATAAATTATTACAGATGAGTTATTATTGGCCCACTTTATTTAAGGATGCTAAGAAATATGCCCACGCTTGTGATAGCTGTCAAAGGATGGGCAGACCTGGCCAATCTGATGAAATGCCTTTGCAACCTCAGTTAGTCATAGAACCCTTCGAAAGGTGGGCTTTAGACTTTGTTGGCCTATTCCATCTGCCATCCAATTAGAAGGGCTATATACTAGTTGCCACAAATTATGTGACAAAATGGGTGGAAATAGTAGATTTACCAAGATCCTTAGAGGAAACTGTGATTAACTTCCTTTTTGGGTTGTTTGTATGATATGGGTTACTGCGCGAAGTGATCATAGATGGGGTAGGACAATTCACAGGACATAATATTACTCCCACTCTGAGGAATGATCATATTACACATAAAATCACCTCTCCCTATCACTCACAGGTGAATGACTAGGTTGGAAGCACCAATCAAGTCATTGAAGAAATTTTGACCAAGAGAGTCTCAACACACTGATGAGACTGGGCTGTTAGACTATTAGAGGCGTTATGGGCCTATCACACGACTTGGAGGAATACCATTGGATACTCTCCATACCAGCTCGTGTTTGTCAAAGAACCTACTTTTCTGATTGAATACAAAATGAAGACTCTAACGATGGCCCAAGAAGTAGGGTTGGATTTAACAGAAGACCAGACCAAGCGACTCCAGCTGATTAATGAACTAGATGAGGCTCGACTGCTTGCTTTACAACGGACTGCAATTATTCAACAAAAAAGGGAAAAATGGCATGACAGCCTTATCAACGATAAAATGTTTCAAAAAAGGGATTGGGCACTGCTTTACAATTCGAGATAACAAAATTTCCCGGGAAACTTGCAAACAAGATGACTCGGCCGTTCTGAGATTCAAAAGTGCATAACAATGGTACTCTTACCTTGGTTACCATCGACGAATTTTGTCATTCATTTAAGGTGAATATACACCAAGTACGCCTCTATCACAAACCACTCACCAAGCAGTCTTTCTGCGAGCAGGTACACGAGGACCCCTCCATGCAAATTTTAGTTGTGGGAAGTGATGGCCCAACAACTTTTCTTTCAAAAAATTGAGATCTCATTAGAAATTGTAAATAATGTATATACTTTTTTCGATTGGTTGCAATTAAGAGTAGACACTACCATGTAAATATGAGAATGTTTATTGCTTGATAAGTGTTGTTCAAACAATGGAACGATTTCTGTTCAATCGATGGAACAACACATTTTTTGTTTCTTTGATTTTGCCATTCAAACAATTGAAAGATTGTCGTTCAATCAATTGAACATTACAATTTTGTTTCTTTGACTTTTCTGTTCAAATGATTGAATGATTTCCATTCAATCAATTGAATAGCACAATTTTTTGTTTCTTTTATTTTTTCATTCAAACGATTGAATGATTGTTGTTTAATCGATTGAACAACACATTTTTGTTTCTTTGATTTTTTCGTTCAAACGATTGAATGATTGTCATTCAATCGATTGAACAACACATTTTTTGTTTCTTTGATTTTTCCATTCAAACAATTGAACGATTTCCATTCAATCGATTGAACAACACATTTTTGTTTCTTTGATTTTTTCGTTCAAATGATTGAATGATTTCCATTCAATTGATTGAACAACACATTTTTTGTTTCTTTGATTTTGCCATTCAAATCATTTAACAATTGTTGTTCAATCGATTGAACCTCACATTTTTGTCTCTTTGATTTTTCCGTTCAATCGCTTAAACGATTAGCGTTCAATCTATTGAACAAAACATTTTTGCTTCTTCCATTTTTTCGTTCAAATGATTGAACGATTGTCGTTCAATCGATTGAACAACACATTTTTTTCGTTTCTTTGATTTTTTCGTTCAAACAATTGAATGATTGTTGTTCAATTGATTAAACAACACATTTTTGTTTCTTTGATTTTTCCATTCAAACAATTAAACGATTTCCATTCAATCAATTGAACAAAACATTTTTTTGTTTCTTTAATTTTTCCATTCAATCGATTGAACGATTGTCGTTCAATCGATTAAACAACAAATTTTTTTTGTTTCTTTGATTCTCTAATTCAAATGATTGAACAATTACCATTCAAACGATTGAACAACACATTTTTTGTTTCTTTTATTTTGTCATTCAAACGATTGATTGGCACACTTTTTGTTTCTTTGGTTTTGTTGTTCAAATGATTGAATGATTTTTGTTCAATCGATTGAACAACACATTTTTTCTTTGGTTTTTCCATTCAAACGATTGAACGATTTCTTTTCAATCGAATGAACAATACTTTTTGTGATTTTTTTTGTTGTTCAATGAATTGGACAACAATTATGTTTGCAATTTTTGCTATTCAAATGATTGAACAATTGCTACTCAATCAATTGAACAACCTTTTTTGTCTTTTTAATAGAATAAATTTTGAATTTTTCTTAATGATCATGATGTCATCTTTTCTTTCTTTCTCCATTTTATTGTGAATAAACACCATTTGAATGGATTTGTCCTTGATGGATATAAAAAAAAAAACAATATCACTATGACTCATGCAGTCGTTTTATGGTTATCTTTATTCTAAAGCTGATACAATGTATCTTTATAATGATCGACTAAATATCTCTTCTCTGGACACATCATAAAATGATTCAATATTTTCAAACCATGTTGGCTTATGTTTTTACACTATCAATTGGATAAATCTCATTAACATGATGATATGGGGATAAGAGTATAAACTTTCATTGGCATCTTTTTACTTCTTACACCATTCCTAACTCTTAAGGAGAAAATGGGCTTCCATCTCTTTAATAAATAAAAATTCCATTAGAAAAATGGACATAATGAGAAGAGAGAGAGAATGAAGAATTTCCTTAAAAAGGATATGGAGTTTCATCACGAGCCAGCCTACCATGATCATCAGGATCTAACAAGTGACATTCCAATTTGGCTACCAAACCAAGATAATGACCTTCTTGATGCTTAAAACTGTCGGAAGGGTAGGGGGTCTCATCACGAGGTAGCCTAGTTGCTTTGTTATATCCTGGTGAATGGCACTATGGTTATATGGTCACCATGCCAACATAGTGGTCTCTTTATGACAAGAAAAAGAAGAACCATCTACATTCTAAAAGGAGGACTCTGACTCATTTGTGGGGTTAAAAGGCAACCCTGTCGAGGCTATGAATGCCTACTGGCAGTAGCAGCTCTGATTATGGTATTGAGGTATCATCTTACGCTTCCAAATGTTCTCTAAGCTCTTATCACCCATGGATTGTTTTCTAAAGGGAATTTTCCATTTGAAAAATACTCTTACAAGCCGATCTGCATGGTAAATTTATATCATATATTCATTATATTCCAAATTGTCCAATCATCTACGTTTTTCATTAATATATACCATTGATTATGTCTTTGTCATTAATACCAATTCTGGCGAAAATATTTTTGACATAATGTATTAAAATCTCTTTTTTAGTTTCTTTTCAGCCATTTCACATGACGTGTCTTGCTTTAATTGCTTGATTGATTAACACGCTGTTTTTAGAATTGGTTGCCGGCATTTATGTCTTGTTAATGATTTCACTCACTTTTCACATTCTGAAAGGACATGGATGCCATTTTCTAGTCAAAAGGGGGATGGCCTACGTACGCATGATATGTGTGAAAGTTAAGAACAAGTTTGAGATAATCATTTGAATTAACTTCGAGGGAAGGACTGAATGATGATTATGAATGAGAAATAATTAGCAAGTATTTCTGATTGGGGTAAGGACAACAGCCATTATGGCTGGCATGCAAACGCATGATCCTGCATTAAGTATGGTTGATGGGACCAATTCCTTAACTAAATATGATATTAAATCCCAAAATATTGCCATTTCTCTGTTAATTGCTATAACGTTTTCTACTGTTGTTCTGAATTATGGAAGTCTAAAGCAATTGCATACAAGCGAACTAGTTACAGGTACAACAACCATGGGAGGAAGAGCTATCAAGAATGAACTACTAGTACTTATAGTATTAAATCAAGCTCGTGCAATTCTTGAGCATGCAGGATGGCTGCAATATCTGAATAGGTTACATGATTTCCATGAGGGGCTGGCGTTGGAATTTCTACATAATTATCAAAATGGTAGCACCACAGTGAGAGGAAAAAGTATAATAGTTTCTGAAGCAGTCATAGCTGAAGTGACTAGACTTCCGACTGAAGGAACCAAATGGACAGAAAAACATGTCCTTCTACACAATGCGATTGAAGTATTCCAGGATCCAGTAGAACAACTGGTGTGCATAGGAAAAATGATCCATCCTTTGGCATTAAGGAAGTTGTGGCAAGAATTGGTTTTCATCGTGCAAAGATACATTACCTGCAACGGTCAGCACAATGTGGTAAAGCCACGTACACTGAAACTTCTAGCCATTTTAAAAGAGAAAATTTCAGTTAATTTTCCGTTTTACTTGAATTCTCTATTACATGAATTCTCTACAACTTTTTCTTCATCGGTATGTTCCTCAGTAGCGATTTCCTCTTCTTCTTCTTCGGATTCAGCACTTGTAATAGCGTTAGGGGGTTTGGAATCGGTTGAAGGGTTTCTTTTAAAAGGTCTGTACGGAATTTTAGAAGAAGTTTCTGCCACTTGTTTCTAAATCGAAAGATCCATTTGACTTAGAAGGATTTCAAAAAGTTTTGAAGACCATGTCTAACGAGATGTTGATTGATTAAATTAATCATTATGAATGGACTGGCCCAACAATAGTTAACTTGGGATAATGTTATAAATCCTACCTTGGCTCCAACCCCAAAAAACAAAATAACAGAGTAGCAAGGTCCAAGAACCCCAAGCCTGAGAAAAACGCTAAAAAGAAAGAATTCCTCTGTGCCCCTGAACCCAACAAAGCGTAGGCACTCTCTGTGAGTGAAAGCCCAACGAAGCATCCCAATTAAAGCAGACGAGGTTGGGCCATCTTGCACACCACTTGCAAGTCCGAAAACTTCTCCTTTGCATGATTATGAGGAGGAAGTGGCCAGGGTATTGGAAAACATGGGGATATTTGGAGAAGGTAGAGAACAATCCGAGAATGCTAAGGAATAGAATTGCACCCCTAAGCAGTCTAGCCTTGTTGACATCCCTTGTCGTGAGCAAAACCTGCCATGCACTCATTCCGTGGAAGAAAATAGGGAACCAACGCCTTATATGGAAAAACCTCTTGAAGCAGAGACACATGAAGAAGATATCACTCATGGAGAGAACCGAGCAATAGAAGCCAGTCCAGTGGACTCCACAGCTGACGAAAACCGTGTAAATGAAACCTTAGTAGATGAAAATCAACCTAAGTCCCCTGAGGATGAGGCCTACCCAGAAGAAATGGCAGAGAATGAAAATTGTTCAGGAGACACCATTGTCTTGGGGTCTCCTGAAAGAGGAATTCATGATAATATAGAGTTAGAAGATGCAACTCCCCGGGGAGATATAATTCTAGATTAAACCCTCCTTGATGTCGACACATTACCATCTATACAGGAACCAAAGGACAATCCAATTAACCCATCATCAGTTGGAAGTCCCAGGATAAATAAGTCCTACAAGGATAGGCTCAGAAGACCACTTAAGAAGTATAAGAAACATAAATGAATAATTAGGAAACTAAAGAAGTGGTTAAAGGAGGCCATTAGAGCCAAGAATTTGAAAGTAGAGAAAGAGACCACAGGCACAGAGAAAAAAAATTATTCTGGAAGGAACGCTGAGATCCAAACTAAGGATATTCTAGCTTGTTCAAAAGAAACTCAAACAGAGTCGTGCCTCATAGAAGACATTGAAATGAAAGTCGAGGACCCCTGTGTTTTCTCACAGGAGACCCAAACGGACCATCCTACCATGGATACTGTTGTTCAAACAGATGTTGAAGAGGACATTCCAATTGGTCATTGCATGATTCGAGAGGCAGTTAAAGTTGTTGTTCAAACCAATCCCATGGAGACCCAGGAAGCAGAAACCCAAATTGAAGAAACACTTGCCTATACTCCCTTAATCAAGGAAGCACTTATTAGTAGACTGTAGAATGAATTACTAAAGGCACAACAGGAATTAGCCCAGTACAAGGAGGAGGTAGTGCCCCTGAAGATACATCAAGAATAAAAGAAAAAATTTGTCACACTAACCATAACTGAGGATGAAACCTTTTCTCTATCTATCCCTAAACTAAAAAAGGTTGGGAAGGTGTGGGAAAAATTATAGAATACTCGAGAGTAATTGGAAAATATATGCTCTCTCTATTCAGACACCTTGTCATGTAGAGCCCCTACTACGAATTATTCCGTCTACCTCTTAGAAAGGTTCCTACTGCTAAAAATCAAAGCTGCTAAGGCTGGTAAGCTGGTGGAAATCAAAACCACCCCAGATTTTGTTAAATGCTTTAGAGAATAGAACGAATAGGTACAAAACCTCCTTTTTGAGTTGTATATGCACAATTTATTTTTGGAAGATGATAGGGATAGTAACCCTAGCCCCTTTATAGGGGTTGTACAACTCCACGCATTTATCTCTTTTGCCACTAAGTAACTCAAGTGGGCCAAGGCTCACAATAAGAAGGAATTGACCTCTGGGTGAGAGGAGAACTGACCAAACCCCTACAACTCTTGATGAAACAAAAGCAATTTGTGAAATGAGCCAGTGTTATAGGCCAACTGGAACCATTCCATACATATGTTATACAAGCTGGAAATGAGTATTTCCAAGAGATTAAGGGGGAAGCCTTGTGTGCATCTAGACAAAGGTGGAAAGCCTCCATTATTGCTGTTAGAAATCAAGAAAAATTTGGATATCGGAACTTTAAAGATGCCTCCTCTTGTTTTTATAAATATAGTAATCTAATTTTGACTATGGGACCTAAATGGATAGGATGTTGGTATAGGAATCCAATCATATGGTATCCTCTAGATAAGTATCATTGTGATTACACCTTGAAGGATCAGGATGTTACCCAGGCTTTTATTATATTGAAGAAGAAAAATGGATTCAGATATTATAAGGAGCAGGTATATTCTGCCTACTCCCTAACTCAGCTACACATTAACTATTTAATTGCACGAGGACATGCAGCAAGGTAAGTTTGGGAGTATGTTGGGTCAAGAAAAAGGTATATTTTCTCCTCAGTAATTGCTTTATTTTGTATTTATCTTTACACGATTATCTATGTTTATGAATGGAAATAAGGGAAATTATAGTTAAAGTTGGATGAAAGCACTTGGTAACAATTTAGAGAAATTTGGAATTAGAAATTGACTTTTTACTATCCTTCTGTGGAGAAGACATGGATTAGTCAATTGCCATTCATTTGACAGAAATAGATTATGTATTTTGAAATCCTTAGGATCCCCTAATCCTAACGATTCGCTTTTATCTAGTTTTCTCTCTTGTTATTATATATAAGGCCGAAAGGCAAACAAAGTTTAGTTCAAACTTATGTAATGCATAATCATTCTTTTTGAGACATACCCTATTGTTATATGAGTGATGTTGTAATCTGGTTACTCATATTAATGAAAGACTATGTTTTGATCTTCACTTATATTCTGAGTATTCCTTAGTGGAGGTTTTTGATGACTCTCGACTCGATCAAGAGAAGTTCTAATGCTTTCCGTGTTATAATATTTCCATTTTATTATCTATTAATATTTAGTTAATATTATTTTGCTTATTGTGTGGATTGATGATTCTAATTCGTATTGTTGTTCATTTTGATTCATATTTAGCCATGTGATGTATCTGAATAATGCTTTGATTTGATTGGTTATATTAGTTTCAGAATAGATTTTTGTTCCTTTTTAGTTATGATACCATAGATCTTAGAGATAGTGTCAATTAATTTCCATGGTCTGTTGACAGAAGAAGTTGTTGTTTAGAATTCATTTATCGTTTTTGTTTGATTGTTGTTCAATTGAGAATTGTCATTCAATCGAGATTGTTGTTCAATTGGGAATTGTCAATCAATCAACATTGCTGTTCAATTGAGAATTGTCATTCAATCTAGATTGTTGTTCAATTAGGATTTGTTTTTCCATTCGGATTTGCGGTAGATTGACATTGTTGTTCAGTTGTTACAGTTCTCTTTCTTAATCGATTGAGTTAGCGTTAATTCTATTTGAATATTGCCAAGTGCGATTATTTGCATTTGTATTCAGATTCATTTATGTTTGGAATATTTAGATGAAATTGCAGAGTGTGTTAAGAGTTATTTCAAAGTTATTTTTCCTTCGTTATTTCTTTAAGAGTTGTGTGAATTAAGTTGAAAAGATAGTTATTAGTGATTGCAACGATTTACCTTTAGATAACCTCTAAATTCACTGCATAAATTGTGTTGACACTCTTGAGATAAAAAGACTTACCTCAGGTAGACAATTGATGTAGGAACTAAGATTGCGTAAAAAAGACATCCTAGTGCACTAACAAGTTGTATAAATAAGGAGGCCTAGAGCCTCATTAGGATTCACATATTTTATGTAAAAGCACTAAACATGTTTGAGTCCAAGACTTGTGAAAGACATTGTTATGTAATTTTTCTGATATGATAATGAGAATGAACATTTCCTTGATCTAGCACTGAGTTGGCTCAAAGGGATGAAGCTCTTCGGTTAGGGCCCAACCCTAGCAGCAAAGGCTCCTCTTCTTTTACTTGTATGGTTTGTTGATTTCATAGATTAATGGTTGAATTGGTTTTAGCACTATTTCATTGCAAGTAGTTGTGGATTTGATTAGTTTCCTTCCATTTGTGAATTTATTTAGTAGTAGCTTAGAGAGATAAAGGAATACCAAAATGCTGATAATAGGTAGCTTTGGCCTCACTCGTCCCTTCAGGGACCATGGTTTGAGAAAATAACTCCTATGCAACCCCAAAAAGACAGAATTATGATTTCTTAGTGAATTTAATGTTTTCTGCTACTTAGGCCAGCATATTTTTAGTTATCAAGAATCGGATTCAAATGTCATTTCTAATACCTTCAACCTTGCATTAGATCTCATAGTGTTTGATGTTATTCTACAATTTTTTTCCATGCATGAAATATGCAGCTAGATAATGGAACTTTGTTTTCTTAGTTGATTGAAAATATTTCTTGTTTGACATGATTCATGGATAAATTCCAGTGATTGATGCAGTGCAGGAGTTTCAACACTGCAGGGAGATCTCATGACCAACAACCCCAACCTAAACTCATCCATACATGATCATCAAAAGCCACTAACTCCATCACCCAATTCTCATCCCATAAGAACAACTTTCTAGGGTAGTTGAGAAAATCCAGCCATCTTACAAACTCTATTTTGGGCTCTAAAGTAGTTCTAGCCACTCCCTTGCATTATTTCTCCCATCATTCACCTTTTGTAAGGCATACACTACCTTCCAAATCACTATTATTTCTCTTGGCCTGATCCTATAGGAATAGAGGGGATCCTGTAGCAGCATTAGGACAACTTGTAGTGGCCCGTTTTGAGGCTGAATTATGGAAAAAGCATCTAGGAAGATAGGAGAAGGCCCCTACTTTCCTCCCAAGCCATGCGACCTTTCACCACTATCTCTAAGGAACTTGCCACATCACCAAGAGGATTTAACATTCATATTTTTCACAAAAAAAATACAAAAAGGGAAAAAAGAGTTATTGTGTTCATTTACATGCAAAAGAGTAGAATATTTGGTTATTTCAAATTTCATGCCTAGGACAGTAGGATTACACATATGTTAAATTAGCATTCTTTTGAAGCAAAGCCTCTTAGAAATTAGTTAGATGAATGGTGTATTTAAGCATATGATTTCAGTCTTTCCTTACTATAGTAGATGAGATTTTAGTTAGTGCAAATTTCCCCCTTCCTCATTGGTAATTAATTTTCTTTTGAATCAATAGAAGACTAGTTTAAGAAACCATAGTGGTCTATCACCATCTTAGCAATGAGAAAGAGTGGCCCCATCACTTCTTCTTGTGTATACAACACTATCACCTCCAATTTTATAAAGACACTGGGTTGATAAAGTAAAGTTGGTAGCCTTTGGAGTTGCAACATTCTTGTTGTAATACTAGTGCTCATCAAATCACGCACATGAAATCCACCAGTACAGTAAAGGGTAATGGACAAGACTCATGAGCAATAATCAAAACTTGAAATGACATCAAACTGACACTTATTTTAAAGTGTGAGTGCAACACTATGAAACTTAGAACACAATTTATGACACTAGTATTTACTATGACCAAAAGGCACACCAAGCTATATGATTATGTACAACATATATTATAATTATATATATGACTATATGGTGTAGAAGCGTAGACTAGCATTGCCTCTAGTGTTGTGCAAAGGTATGACAGGTACAAGGGTGAAAATAGTTAGAAGTGACACTTGTGATAGTAATAAAACGTGAAAATGACACTTGCTAAAGATAAAGAAATGAAACAGACACATGTCAGAGTAAGGATAACATGAAAATTCCACTTTTTCAAGTGCAAGAAAGTAGAAATAATAGTCGCAAATGTGAAAGAAAAACTTGAGAGAGAAAAGGTGCACAAAAGAGATAATTGAGAAAACTCATTGAAATAGAAGTACAATATCAAGAAGAGTGAGGTAGACTCCAATGGAAGGTGCATACTAACTATTGACATAGGTTAAACATTGTGCAGGAACTGTACTTATGGATTGCACAATCATTCCACAAGATCTATTCCTAGAGATTGTGCAAGCCTTACAATCAATAACTGTGCAAGGCCTATTTAAGCTCACAGAAGGAGTGAAATTATGCATCTGTCAAGGATTAAGCATTTGTGAGTAAGTGACTTTAACAATTAGAATCCAAGAGGAATACTTAAAAAATTTGCACAACATGTACCAACCACGAAGTGACCACGGGATGAATGATCACAGGATCCTCACTAGGGTCCGAAATTTTAGTGTGGGAAAAATATTGGAGGGTTTTTATCACAAGGAAATCATAAAAAATGAAGAAAGCACTAGAGATTTGAAATATCCAGAAAATGTATCAACATTTTATTATTAATAAAAGTACGATGGTTTCTTCTTTTTGACAAAAAAAGAATGTGTCTCACCTTCATTCACTTCCAAAAAAACCCATTTATCTTGCATCACATGACACCCACTTATTTTTCCATGAAAAAATAATGGACAATGGAACCTCTTTCATCCCGAAGAGTATTCTCACTTCCAAATAGGAATAAAAGCAATCGACAAATCTACATTGATAGCTGAGGGTGAGATGTAGTCAATTTCAAAGCAAGGCCTTTACTATTGAACGAGTGATGCAGGGAATCAAGTATCCTCCAAAAATCCTCTAACTTATTCTCCACGGGGTACTACGTAATGGGAGGAAAGTAGTTTTTCATTTGAATTTTGGGAATTTTAGTATGTTAGTCAATTACAAGGTTTGTATTTGTCCATATTTGTTCAGTTAACTCAATTGTTATGCCCATTGTTCATAGGCTTCCAAGATTTCATTTATCTTCCAACATCGCAGTTTGATGTATTACTCATCCAAACAAAAATCGTTCTTATTTCTCTCAACAAATGTACATTAACAACTGAGGGTGAGATTTAGACAATTTGAAAGGAAGGGCTTTGTCATTGAACAAGTGTTTCCCAACTAGATAAAATAGAATATCAATGTTACTATAGACATAGAAACCCTTAAGGAAATCATTTATTTTCCCCACAACCTCCAACTTGTGCTCCACATGACACTCTATAATGGGAGGAAAGTTTTCGTTGATTAAAATTTTGGGAATATAGTGATAGAGTGGTAGTCGATTACAACACTTGTTTGTACACATATCCTTTTAGATAACTCAAGTGCTACACCCTCTACACGTAGGGTACCAATATTTTCGTTATCTCACACCTTCACTGTGTGATGTACTATTCTTTGAAACTAATTCCATTCTTCTTGCTCCTTAACTAGAACATGGGACAACTGCACTCAATTAACAAAATCTACATGAACAACCATTACTCTTTTACATTATATGAGTGCCATCACTTCAAAAAATTCAACCATAGAAACACAAAACTCTTAAAGAAAACATAAAATCGACTCTCACATTTCCCTCACATATTTCTAGTTGGGCCCTCTTATGAGGGGGTTATACCTAGAGCTAGCACTAACTTATAAGAATTTTCACATAAAACAATTATTCATATATTATTATTGAATCAATAATTTTTATACAAAAAAATAGGCATTTATTTATATTTACTATCTTATCTAAACAATCTATTTAGATGAGAGAATAACTCAATCGCACTTAAAAAAGGAGATAAGTCAAACTATCTAGCAATTATTAATTGATAACAAGTAAACTAGAATTTTGTAAACATACTTGTATTAATAAAATAATGTTACAATATAAATACATGAATGATTTCTCAAGATATAGAAGGTATTTTGGTCATACAATCCACCTATTAAGGAAATCTCTCAACCACACACAAATATATGAAGCTAATTACTTGGAGAACATCTCTCAACTTAACTAAATTTAACAACCTCCTGAAGCTTAGGCACAAAATTCTTCTAGAATTAATGAGAACACTGAAGATAAGCAGGAGATATATTCCCTAACACTCCCCCTTAATGACTACTTGTCTTAATAATGATCAACAAAGTCTATTTGCAGTAAAAAACAACATTACTAAGCACTAGTATAAAATGAGAAATTAGTAAGTAGGTTACTAAAAATGTTAGTCACCACAGCTTTTCCATGTTAAATACTAGCAAAAATGATCAATCCTAAGTGACCCAGATAAAAAAAATGAACATAAATGACAAATTTGGTCCCAGGTTATAATATACAATTAGCTAACAAGTAATAGAACTAAAAATGGCTAATGTGAATGACTAATTTAGTCTTGGAACAAAATTACAAATACCTAACAATTACTAAAATAATGTGAATTAATTATTAATGTTAGTCATTCTAATTGCGCCTCTTCAATAATTTAAACTTACAAGGGATAGGGGATTCAAAGGTTGTTATAGATTGGGTGAAATGTTAGACTTCGTGAAACGCTTCTTCATCCTCACACAGTGTATAGGTGAGCCAACATTGCATTATTTAACTCCAATAATTTGTAATTTTAAGAATATTTTGTATATATATATATATATATATATATATATATATATATATATATATATATATATAGAGATCTAGATATTATTTTTTAAAAACTTATTCATTGAATCCAATTTAATCTAGTTACAATTTGAAGACAAATTATGATTTTTAAAACTATAATATCAAATAAAAACTACTTTAATTTAATATTAAAGATAAAAAATTTAACCCAATTGCAATTTATATATTTTATTTTTTCTCATTATAATTATTTCTTTACATTTTCATTTCAAGTTTACCGCTTCATTGAAATCAAATGCTCACAACATCATATTGCAACAAATTCTGCTATGTCATGCT
Source organism: Pinus tabuliformis (assembly GCA_031772625.1). Lineage (NCBI taxonomy): Eukaryota > Viridiplantae > Streptophyta > Pinopsida > Pinales > Pinaceae > Pinus > Pinus tabuliformis. The sequence goes on from CM062815.1 coordinate 510,243,622, forward strand.
AATATCTGCATGGAAATGCCAAAATGAGAAATTCCTTCAAGGCGATTTTTATATTTCATGGGATTGGAACCACATATGTAGTCTACATGGGAAACACCTAAGAAGAGCAACAACAATCACGTGAAGGAACAACGAGCTCATTAGGTGTGGATATTATGGACATGTTTACATGGGTATGAATTTGGACTCTGGAGACTCTTGGCCATCAAAGAGGAATTCCTCTTTACTAAAAATGATTTATGTTCTTATCGGTAAATAACTTTCAGGGTTTATATGATCAAGGAAGAAATTTCATCTAAATTTGAGGGTTTAATTATTATGGCGATGCAGATATTTATTGCGGCCAACAATTCATTAAAATATAATGTGCTGGTAAGCATGTCGCATGTCCTTATTGTACATATATGTTCACTCCCCAAATTTTTTGGGCTCACAATGCAAGAAAGTGTATTTTTTTTGTTGCATAAGAAAGTATATTTTTTTCTTGTAGCTTTCTTTTAGATATTGATTGTTTGTGTAATGGACTGTATCATTCCCAAATTTAAGAGCTCGAGTGATGCAAACAAATTTTTTGTAGGATGAAAATACAACCAGCATTAAGTCTTAACCCAATACCTTCCTCAAGCTTTGTTACAGGAAATAAAAATTTCTCGTAAACACAAATAGAAAATCATATATTTTTTTCATCCTCAAAGTTTGATCTCAATGTCTACAATTTTAAACCACATTACTATATTTTAACTATAACCACTAAACCTAACAAATCTTCGAATCTAAATCTTAACTTATTCAAATGAAAGTTATGCTTATGGGATTTGATAACCAATAAATAGCTCAACATTTTACCACCTATGTTCAATTGAAACCAATATTAATTTTTGGAACATAGAAATGTTACATGACCATCCAATTTCTTCTTTTCAATTGATATCTACAATTACAAACATAATATAAACAATCTCAATGTCTATATACTCACACATTTCTTGCAAATGGATTTATTGGCTACTAAATATGAAATCTCACGTTAAATACCCATTAGGTATCCTTTTGGAATTCAAATTAGGCTTTAATACATAACTTGAACAATTCAAATACCTACTAGATCCTTGCTCCATTGTAAATACCCATTACAATCAATGATATCTTAAATGTGATTTCCTTCCAAGTATTTTAGCTTTACAACCAATCATAACCTTTCTTTTGTATATGCCCCAAATCTCATGGATAGACCATGCCTTGGTCAATAGTTCAATGTGTAGGACTTTTCTTACATGGCAATGCCTTCATACCTTCAATTAAGCTTGGCTCTCCACCCAGCAACACTTACAATCTTGTTGGAATTAATAACTCGGTCATCAAATTTCTTTACAAATTGACTAATATGTGTGAATCCCTAACCAAACAAGCATCCATTGAGGAAAAGTAAGAAACAATGGTGCTAACCAATAATGTTCTAATTTTCCAACCCCTGGATGTAATGTAGCATGTCCACATTGTGTCATGGAAATTGTGCTACTCATCTGTTGTTAAATTGCAATGCTCACTAGCCAATCCACCATCCAGTTGGTTTCTCTCCTAACACGAAGGAATTCAATATTCTAAATGATTTCCTCTACTTCCAACACCATTCCACATAACTTGTGATTTTCCCAAGACTTTCTTGTACCCTGTTCATTCGTGAAATTATTTAGTAACTTGGAATTTCGTTTTGTGATAACTTTGGAGGCCTTCATTTTCTTTAACACATTATATTCTTTTAATAGACCCTTGCCTCTCAACCTTATAATTTCACTCTTGCATAGATTTCTTTATATTTTCATTAGTTATCTCCGATAAGTCCACCCATGCTAGATATTCATGGAGTTGCTTTAGAATCCCTCTCGAAATTAACTTTTAAAAGTATTGAGGCTAATGATTTCTAGGGCTACTATGCTCATTAAAATACTGATTTTTTCCTATTTTCTTCTAGATGGAGGTTTATTTCCCAAGGAAAAGTTTCACATGGGATATGATTATTGTCATTCATTTTTTGAAATTACATTTGGATGTCTCCACTATTGCTTTCTTGATATGAAACCAAATCTATTAAGGGCTTAGTATTTAACCTTCAAAGGTCCCACCTTTTCTATTTTTTCAAATAAATCACATTCTGAATTAGGGGATGATTTCACAAGGGAAAACTATTTTCATAAAATTGAAATTTCAAGGGAGGTTTCCTTCTTTTTATTTCTAAGAGACACTCCACTTGCCTAGCCCCTGAAATAATTTGTTTGTGATAGTCTCAATAATGTTCTAGACGAATCTTGTGATTTCAAATTTTAGCAGTAGACGTTGGCTTCTTTCGACATCTCTCCTACGTTTACTTCACCTTGTTCCCCCTATCAACTTCAGAGATTATTCGATAAGGAACTTTTATATTTATAACCGAAGATGAGTTGGTATATCTTAGAAGTTAGTCTAAATGTTTGGAACGAAAATATGTTTTGAAATTTTGGTTTATTGGATATGTACTAATTTGAGATCACTTTGTAATCCTCTCCAATGTTTTAACTCTATATCCCATGATTGTTTCATCTGAGTGAATCGCTATATTTCATTATCAGAATTCTTCTACGATATAAGATTTTATCCAAAATTATTGTTTCCTCCTCAATGGTTGTAATAGGGCAATCCCTGGTGTTCTTCCATTACTAAAAAGGGACTAATAATCTGTGGGGTCATTCCTTTAACTTTCATCCATCCTTGATTTATCATTTCTTCGTTGATTCTTGTAGATTCCTCCATTTTTTAATGGTGTTATCTTCTATCCAATATTTCTCCAAAATGTCACCTTGTCTCCTTCTCCAATCTCCTAAAACAATTTATATGCTATGCACAAAATCGTTTGACAATGTTGTTCCATATTGAGGATCCATTTGGAATTTCTTACATTGTGGAATCCCATAAGTACCTTTGTTTTTAAGATATTTTTCTTGCATTATAATTTTGCATAAGGTACCTGGCTTAGGTGGGATGCTCTAGAAGACTTTTGTTCTTGGAGTCTTGGTTTCTAGAGCACTTCTTATACCACATCCTCTTGCTTAGGTTTTAAGATTTTCTTTTTGGGTAGTATATGAAACACTTTTCAAGGAATGAAGAAACTCCAAATGTGGAAGAACAATAAATTTGATTTATATTCAAGTTGTACAAAAGTTGAATTTGAATTGTATGCCTCTATATTAATCCATATATTGGTTGTATAAGGCACAATGGGTTACAATTCATGATAAATGTTTAATTGAGTTTCATAATAAGGGGTATAATAATAATTTTAAGAAGCAATGCTGGTAGAGAAGAAGATAGAGAATAACTTGACTAGAAGAGATAGAGGGAGACATGGGAGGACATATTTTTCACGAAATGGTAGTAGAAAGAAGCTATTGGTAAAGTGGTTAAGATAATGAAAAAGAATAACAAAAATGAAGAATGGAAAATAAATGAGAGGAAAGAGAACGAAAATGATGTGGTTGATTCTTATGGCAGAGATTAACAGAGGACCCATGCCAACTTGTAGCTTGTGTGCAACCATATTTTTAGCAAGATGCTGAAAAGTTTCCAATTAGGAATGTCTGACACATGGCATCTCTTTCCAAGTGAAAAATCCTGCAGAATAGAAAAAAATTGTTATATGTTATATGTACCACAATTTATGCATGTTTTCCATTATTTAAGTATATTTGTCTTCCATTAACAATAATGCATACTTTTTGGATTGAATCATGAAACTTAATCCCATGTAAGGTTAGTGAACATCAAGAAAAATATTTTACAACTTCCAAGTCATTTATGCCATGAATATTTTAGCCCATGCTTTCATTTCCTTAAGCCTCTACATTTTTTTATCTAACTAGAAAAAATGTTGAAAGCAACCAAAGTGCCAACTTGGACGATTATCTGTGTGTAATTGGTGTTGTGTTGGGCGATTTGAATATATGGGTTTTGTCAATGTAGTCTTCAAATATATATTTATACCTTTAATTCTCCTTTTGCATACTTTTAGACGAGTCATGTTTTCATGTGAACACGCCGTCCTGGATTGATTTCTCAATGCATCAATATTTGTAGTTTTATGGTATTTTTGAAAAACAATATTTTTTAAGCTACAAATTAAAAACATGGAAATGTGGAATGGTTAGACACCCATCAATGATAAATCATCAACTTTAGAAAAAAAAATTGGCCATGAAATGAATGGTGGGACATGAATTTAGGTGGAGTTCAGAAAAATTTGTTAAATATATGTCCAAGGGTAACTTGGTAGACCATTTGTGTGCGTTTTATAATGAATTAAAGAATCTTATTTATGGATTCTATAGTTTTAGTTCTGTAAGTCATTCTTGTAGCTTAGGATTCCACATGAAAACAATCGAAGGGTTCCTTTAGTGTATTATTCGGACACTATTGAGATTGGTTTACACTAAGTCATTTCAAGCCATAAATGAAAATTTGAATAACAATTAGACTTTTGAGGCATGGAGGTGGAAGCTAAGCCTATCAAAGGATGTTACAAGATTGATAGAGTGCCAAAAATTCATTCCAATCCTACATGAGTGCATTTTCCTCTCATTGAACAAATTTTATTCAATGTGAGGGTTTGAAGTTATTTCCAAATCATAGGAGTTTGTAAATTTCTTGATATAATTTTCTCATGTAATGCCAATAAAGGATTTTTTCATATATGTGTTTGGTATTAAGTTAAATATTGCAGTTATACAATTTTATTTCATCGTCTCATTAAACAAAGATTGTTGAGAAGATCTAAGAGGATTTTTCTTTTGAAGACTAGCCTGATTAGAATGAGGTAGTTGTGGAAAGCCAAATGTTGTAAAAGGAGGTTCACAAGGAAAGATGAATATTCCAAATAGAAAAATCATCTTTTGTTGTTGTTATAGAGAGGGAAACACTCTTTCATCTAATAATGCGTTGAGTGGGTATGAATATCGAGAGAAACAATTTTTCATTTTCTTTGCATTCTAATATTTAAACTTTTTGTGGACACATTCATTAAATTATTATTATTGTAAGATTCTTTCTCCATGTAAATTCTGATCTAAAAACCTCACAGTTTATATCAAGAAGTAATGAAACATTAGGTTTCACTTAATGACAACATATATATAACAAAAACTATGATTTATATGCCTATAAGCCCAATGTTGATGTATGCTTCAAGTAGCAATAGTGGTCCTGTGACAAAAACTCTTTCCATTTCACCATGGGAACCTTAACCTTATCAAGAATTTTCATATGACATTTCTTTATTGTGTGGTCAGTAATTGCAAATAACAATAACAACAATTAAACGTATCATCTCAAGAATCCATTGACGATGCAATTTTTATTTAAGATTTCATATGTGGTTATTCAAGTAATTACCTAGATATAATAATATAACACAACCAAAGGTAAAAAAAATATATTCCAAGAAATAATTCAAATCTCAACTAATTTTGACTTGTTGTTGGGGAAACAATTATCCAAATACTTTTAATTTATAAGATGTTTGGCCACAAGGCCAAATAAATCATAATTTCCTAGTAACTTGATTATGAAGAATATTAGGCAAACATAAAATATTATCATCATGAATACTAAATATTCTAAACTAAGGGAAAGGATACTACAAATCAATAATGTTGAAGAAGGATCCATTTGAAGCATATATAAATTTTCTTTCGGACTTGAAGTGTTTTTGGTGTGATATAAATGTGCTAATTCATAAACATTTATTGTGAGCCTCTTTCATCCCACTCCTTAAGATATATCTCTTTGTCTCATTCCTTGAACTATCTCAAAACTTAATTTCTAATGTTTTGTAGTTGTTTTCCTTAGGTAAACTCATATCATAAAACAAATAAATATCTTTTACTTTTCATTTGAAATAAATTTGAGCAGCATTATCCTAAGTTTTATGTGCCCAACATTGGGCATTGAACACTTTTGATAAGAAAAAACATAACTTTTCTACTTGGACCTGTGATGAATAGAAAAGATTAAATATTATATCATAAATCAATTAGCATAGCATAAATTAAGTTAATTTTTATGAAAAGGACCTCTTTTCTATCCACAAATCTAGTAACAATCTGTAAGAAATTTGAAGCGTCACCATTATTCCACTACGATCCATGTTTAAGTTCCATGCATGGTGGAAAAATGTTGTAATGGGTTTCCCAATTACGAATTGACTCAGATCATGAAAAACGTGATCTTATATTTTGAGCAAAGTGAACTCTACCTCCTATATCACTAGAAACCATCAACCAGAGGAAAGTTTTCTTCAATATTGTATAGTTTTCACAATGCCAACGATGTAACATAAAATGTGGACAAATGGGGGGAAATTTATTTGTTGCCATATTCATTTAACATTACCATTTCTCCCCACTAATGTTGTCCCCATTCTTAGAATGATGGAATTGGAAAACCTCTCGAGGCTGAATGATGCTTAACCACAAAGCCTAACTTCAACAAGATTTAGAATTCTCACAATAATTACTCACTCCACTATTTTGGATATGAATTTGGAAGCAATGTGATAGTCATTGCACATTTTCAATTTCATTAAATTCAAATAGGTAGCCAAATGGTGTAAGATAAAGCCAAAATAATTGCTAACTCTCCATTATGATGCAAATGATAATATTTTTCTCATGCTCCACGTCATGCAATATAATTTTTGTGTTAGGTACATCACCTTCCATCTTCATCTGTGAAATTTGGATCTCCAACCTTGCCTGAATCTCCTTCATTTGCGGGTTTGATCCATCTTGTGGAACAAATGTATGTGCCTTGCTCTTTGCTTCAATCCAACTACATCTTAGTTCTTTCTTTACACTCTTTTCTTTCATCATGCTTCCTACCTTTGCTATGTCAGTCCACCAGCCAACAGAAGCATAAATGTTAGACAACAACACATATGTTGCATAATACTTTGGCTCTAACTTGATACATCATTATGCATTTTCCTATTTACTTATTCCTATGGAACATGCAAGAACCAATAAATGTACACCATACCACAAACTCAAACTCAAATCGATTTTTGTTGATGATGCTCTCAACTTCATTAAGGAAACATTCCACATGAGAATATAAACCACCAATGTATAATGTTCCCTCTTGGTGTAATGTCACAGTCTCAACTCATGCTATCAAAATAGTGACAATCCTTATCTACTGATCCTACATGACAACATGCAGGGAGGATAACAATAAGTGTGACATGCATTTTATTCGTACTTTCCAACTTCCTTTGTTCAAATAGTTGGAGTGCCTATTTTCCAAGTCCATGATGAGCATATCTAGTAATCATAGTATTCTATGAGGAAACACTTCTTACAAGAAATTTTCAAATATCCTCCACTCATCCTCAACTATCCCACATTTTTTTCAAAGATCCTCCACCTAAGCACCATACATCATAAAAAAAAGATCCTCCACCCAAGCACCATACATCATAAAAAAAGGTGGCTTCACTTCACAGACATTATGTCAGTTGTAATAGCATTGTCACATGAAACCTATCTATACACATCTTCCAGTGTTGTACCCTTGCCATAAGGAAATAATGCTAAAATCAACAATTGGTAACAATTATAACAATTATCTCTTTATGTATTGCAATTATCCAAGCATTCTTATATTTGAGGTCTCTCTCTCCCAACCAAAAGTTATATCCTAAAATAACATAAATAGGGCACTATATTGCAATTCTTCTTATAGAAAGGAACTTCACTCTTGTTATAGAAATGAAATTTTGATCATTCTAAGGGCCATTAATGAGTTGGGAGTCTAACAACATAAAATAAGAATCTCTTTAGGCTTTCACAATTCCTTGAGATCCAAATTTTGGCTCCTTGAATTTTAAACCAAATGAGGTTACACTATATTCTAGACACTAATAGAAAACATAATAGAAAATAATGAAGCTAAGTTGTTTCTTTTAATTCCATGAGCTTCCATTTTTAAGCTTTCCAATTCATGTAGCTTGTGAATCACACAATCATATGAAGATATGCCACTATTTTAGGGAGAAATATTTTCATACAAGCACTACAATATGTCAAAAAATCAGAAGGGAAAAAATATCGAAGATGTTTGATGTCCCAATATATTTGATAGTACAGTCTGAGCATGCTTTTATTTTTCAGAGAAGAAGAACCCTGTCCAATGTTGCCATTAGAATAACTTTGTCAATTAATAAACCACATCTTGAAGTATGGTTGATGGAGTTTGAAATTCCTACCATAAGTCTCTGGTAGATTAGAGGTCCATTTTTAATTTTTTTGCAACAAAAACCATGGGGCCAACAACAATGTGGTGGGGCTTAAATTGAAGGAAAATAGATCTATGAAGTTTGTACAACCTTTGAACTACTTTTACCCAGACATCATATTTGTTATAGAAAAATATATGTTCTTTCAATATATATTCTCTACACAAAAGATATTGGCATCACTAAATCCTAGGTTGTATCATTAATTATCTCCATGATATTGGCATTTCCACTCATTGGAATATCATGGTTCACAAAAAGTTTTGTTGGACTATATTTTTATGTTCTTTTCACTTTCTTCAATCAATGATTGAATGCATATGGGATTTAGTTTCTTTTGTGTTTGTCGTAATATTGTTTGTTTATTTTTTTCTTTATGAATATCATTGTATCTACTCAGCCAAAATAAGGTATTTCTATTTTTTTATTTTTGCTAAAGAATTTCATTTGCATTGACAAGAGTCTATGCTACAACTTCTTGAAATTCTAGTCATAGATGGAATGGCTAGAGAGTTGAGATTATTAGCTTTAAATCCAGTGCTAAATTTGGAGGAGGGTTTTGTTGTGAATTATTCTTATCCCGAATCAGAGGAATTAAAGAGGACCATAGATTTTACTTCACAAGGTAATGACCTTTCTTACATCAAACATATTTAATTATTTCAACATTTCCTATTTGGAAGCAATTTTCAATTAGATTTGTGGTTAGAGTTTGTTTTCTGAGAAGCTACTTTTATTGTACCAAACCTCTTGAGAAAATATTTATATCTTTTGTTTTATGTGATCATGAAAAAGACCATCTGTGGATAAAAGGAGGATAGACAATAGAGAATTCCAATGTTGTTTTAGCTAATGAATGACTTCACTTGGATGGTGCACAACTAATTAATCTACAGGGATCTAGTTTATGGAGGAATGACAATGATGTGATATATTTTGCACAACATTATGCAATAACCCATATTGGGTGCATCCTTCGAGTGGTGGTTCTTTGTAGAGAATTATTGTGTTCGCTTCACCTGACTAACGAGAGCTCAGATGAGAAGGTTAGTTCAAGGAAAACTTTGATTACAACGCTTTTGAAACTTCATGTTAGCCTTACAAAGGCGATAACCTTTCTTGTATCAATTAACTAATTACTAATAAATATTTCTGAAGTGGTTGGTATTTTCCTAGACTGTTTAATATGATCTTTGAAACTATCAATCATGATCCTCTGCATGTGAAGAGCTACCTAGATCATCAACTATCACTTATTTTTGAAAAAAACGTGTAGTTTGTTCATGAGGTGTGCTATGAAACCAGCTCACTAAAAGATAGAAAAGATAGATGAACGCCTTAGAATTTAGCCTCTTCGAGGGGGAAACCTCCTTTACATTACAGAAATGAACAATTCTTGGATGATAGAAATGAAAAGACCTCCTTTCTATATATAGGAGTCTAAGGGGTCATAACATAATTAGAGCCGACATAAAAATAATAATGTAAGGGCACAATAATAACAATAGTGGGCTTCTATGTGGCACAATAGTAACAATATTGGAACTACATGGGTACATCAATATAATAAGTGGGTTGTACTAATAACAATAAGGGGTTACACTAGTAGTATAGGGGCCTAACATGCCCCTCTCCTTCAAAAAGCATTGTCGTCAACGCTTGAGTAGTTCTTGATGCTTCTGTATAAAATTCTTGTCCTCCCATGTGGAATCTTCAGCGGGCAAGTTCTTCCACTCGATGAGATACTCTGAAATTGATCGATTTTGTAGCTATTGGGTTCTTGTTTCTGTGACTGCTCCAAGTTCCAATATGATTTTTCCTTCCTCTTCAATTTCAAGCAATATTGTTTGAATTGGGATCTTTTGCAACTTTTGAATAAGTGGCCATACTTCTTCATCCTTCTTCCATCCATCCCTTGCTTCGTTTATTCAATCTGGTTGGATAATAGAAATAGCACAAAAATAATGCTTCCACATCCTCATCCTTGAAGAGTCTTCCCATTCGGTAAGGTCGCCATTTTTTAAGTGCATGTAGTATTGCCAACATTTCCTTCTCATAAATAGCTTTCTTGAGATGTAGCAGTAAAAATACACAATCACCTACATCAAAACATTTTTCACTACGATGTTGATCTACCTATTGTTTCGTTTGATTTTGCACCGAAGTGGCATTATCCTTTAAAAGTTGGAGAACTTGTTGTTAATGCTCGATGTGATCTTTCTCTACTTGAACCTTTTTCTTCTTGATATGTCCTTCATGCACCTCCATGAAGACATAACATCAATCTAACCATGAAGACTGATTAATTAATAATTCTATGGATCTCATTCCACCTACTAAGATAAATCGGTGCTATTTGTTCTACTCACTAGCTATCTAGGCATCTAGTTCCGATACAAGATTTATCGAACTCAAAATTACATTCTTTGCACTTGCCAATTAGGACTTATAGTGCATCACTTCAAAAGAAATGCATAGAGAGAAAACTCATAACCATAACATCCTTCTTGTTACAACACTTTTTACATGTAAACCAAAGAATGATGTTTACATAAAAAGAAAAATAAATCAATGCTACACTGTAAAACAAGATACACATGGTCTTCCTTTGTAGTTTCTTACATCCTAGGCATATTTATATCTATCTTTGGCATCTCCATTTATTGGTTGTAGTGGCTCTATTTTCTTTACATTCAATTGGTTAGATTCGTAAATTCTAACAAAACTTCTGACAAAAACAACTTTGGTTTCATATTGAGGTAGGCATGTTCAATATGTTCATCAATTTTAAGTCTAATATTAAAATAGATTTTCACCATTACCAAAATTTAAAAGAGATTTTCACCCTCTTACCCACACAAAGATCATCATGCATGTTTCTAATAAATGAAAATATCTTCTTATGTAATTATCATCCAACGCATTTCTTCCATTGTTGAGGAATACATTTCCACTCGATTTCTAGTCGGCATCATAGTAATATTAGTTTCCAACTAAGAAAAGAATGGATTTGATGTCATATGCACTAGGACTACTGTCGTTTCTGTTGCCATTATGGATTATGTGTTGTCCTTGATGGAAACCTACTTGATGAGTTGTCCTTTTATGGAAACCTACTTGATGAAGATGTAAACAGGATGTGTCTACATGTAACAGAGAATTTGATCAAAGGCATAGCAGTTCATAGGCCGAGGAATGACAAAGTTGAAATTTCAAGAAGTATACACGGGTTCTGTTAAGTAAAGTCATCTACACACGTGGGTATGAAGAAGAAAAGGTGTGTACAATTTCCGCACCATGGTATTCTAAATAACAAGGGTCCTTATCATGGTATTGCCTTGTGGTATTGAGCCCACTAACATATGTTTTGATCACGTCTAAGAAAACCTTCAACTAGAGTATGGCTTTGACCTGTGGTATTAGATAAGGGATAAGCTATATAAGGAGATGAAGCTCAAAGTGACAACAGGTGTGCAAGTGATGAATATATTATGAATAGTTAGATCTGAAGAAAATATTCATGTAATGGGCTATTGATGTTTTGCTTGATATAAAACTAAGCATGCACCCAAGAATTCGATGATGGATCAGATCCAATGGATCTGGAATGAAAATATTAATTATGGGGTGATTTGATCTGTGTTGATAGTGTATTGATGCATAATTTTTTTGTGTATGTCGAGATCTAGCTATGTCTAACGTTTTGTGTTGCAGCGAAGGTTTGATTTTGAAATTTCACATCGTACATGGATTTTATAGTCTACAAGGAATGTACACACACGGGGTGTGATACTAGTAAGACATGTATACATGGGTTTGTTTCCTAAAAATCATATATACACACAGATATGTTTTGAGGAAACCACGTATGGAAACTAGGGTTTTTGATGAAAAGTTTGCCTGATCAATTTATTCAATCTTGATGTGTTTCTGTTGTTTGTCAATGAAGTCTTCTTGATGATCTGGGCTTAAACAGTGATGTTTTGACTATGAAATCACTGATTTAAGTATGTTGATGATACTTGTTGTTTGTGATTGAAGTTCAGTGAAGGTTCTATGGTTGTTTCATAATCATGAACTAGATATAAGTATGATTCAGTATTTATTTCAGAACGTCAGTGATTCAGTTCTCAGAAATCAGTGATTTAAGATATGTACGCGGGTATGCTTCATCGCAAGCACGTACACACGTGGATTTTCTACTGTAAAGTATCATACATATTTTGGCATATGGTTGATTAGGGTTTACAGTAACAAAATCTGGTTTCTTCCATGTGTAGTATGTTGATTGGTATTATGTTTACAATGATCTTACTGTTCTAGTTGTTTAATTTTGGGTTTCAGTTGATTGGTTAGGTTTTTCTTGATTCAGTTGATTCAGTGATTGGGTTTGAGTGATTGGTTGATTCAGTTGGGTGAGATATTGATGATTGAGTTACACTGATAAGTTCCAGTTTTGATGATTGGTTTTGTGGTTAAATTTTGAGAGTGGGTCCAATATGAAAATTTGATGAGATGTGGCCTACAAGTTGTGATCTGTTGTAGTAGGTGGATCCAATACGAAAATTTATGAAACATGGTCCTTGGATTTAGTGTTGAGGGTTGGAGCCTTAAATGAGGGAGTTGAAGATTGCTTCCAGTAGTAGCTTGTAAATCATATCAGGGCGTTGAAACTCCCTTCGAGTGGTTGCTGGTAAATGAGATTAGGGGGTTGGTGCTCTCTTCCAGTGGTTGTTGGAGAATGAGCGAAGGTTGTAGCCTACTACAGGTGGGTGCCTACATGGTGGTATGATTATTGTGGTGAAGTAAAATTATTAGTGCGGACACAAACAAATTCCTCTATCCCAATAATGGATCTAGACATTACTGATACATTCTATGGAAGATTTCATTAGGTTAGAACCAATTAAGAGGGCCTACCTCTTAGTATGCTTATCTCATTTGATGATGTCCTTACTTGCTCGCTCCAGATATCTCTCGCTTCCTTCTTCAAACACCTGAAATAAGTAAATGACAAAAAACAACAACCGTGATAATAGACAAATTGTAATTCAACCTACTTAACAAGTCAAGAAACATTAAGTCATGAACATGTAAGATGACAAATCATGTAGGAAATCAATCGATAGTTTCATATATATTGAATCAAGAGGATATTACAACCATTATCTTGACAATGTCATTCTCCTCCGACAAGATGAAGTCCCCACACACTTCTGCTAGCATTCCATGATAGCCTCAACAACAATAGTTTTAAGGCTCTTCCCTTTAGGATTCACACTAAACCAAATTCACATTTCTCCCTCACAAAATTAGAGAGCTACAACTATGAATAGCTTGCTATTTACTCCAAAGTTAATTAGCACTAGCACACCAACATTAACACTAGTTTGTGCTTGGGAAGAAGGGAGGTTTATATAGGGAGATGGACCCTCTTCTCATGGGAGAAGGTCTTATCTCTTGAGGTAATTCCATCATTATAAGGGAAAGGAACCCAAGCTGACATCCTCAACCCCATCCGGCCAAACCATTTATGAGACTTCTGTTACGAAGCTTCTAGAGCTGGAAGCTTTGACTCTTTATTTTAAAAAACTTTCCATAAGATGATCGACATGAATGGAACATAGCTCAGTCGCTCTGGTCGGCACTATGGTCAGTGTTAATCCCTGCATATCCACGTGAGGAAGATAAGGGCCATTAGCTCCAGTCTTGTAAATTAGGCAAAACATAATTTTTAGGGGAAATGGTGCAAAAGGGAATTGTTTTGCTCATGAAGAGGGATACAATGGGAGTTTCTCCATGTAGGAAAAGCATGTAGGGTTCACTATAGAGGTACTTCAGGATCAAGGAACGGGGAGTACAGGGACAGTGACAAAATGTTGTGTAACAAATCCCCCCTAAAGCGTTAAGGCTAAACTAGAGTGAGGGATGAAACACTTTATAAATCTGTTAGGGAACCATAGTCTGCCATAAGAAAACCTACAAGCACGTACATATACATATACAGAACTCAAAGCTCTGTCAAATGATACATGAATCATGGCATGGATGCATCCATCTAGAGAATGATCATTTGAATGGATCTAGGTATGGGCATAGGCATCCATCAAAGAGGATCATAATGAAACCAAGGTATGGTCACATCGATCGAATAATGAGAAGGATAACATATGATAACTCATGGTATGGTCACAGCCATCCATATGAAAGTGACATGCATATCAACATAACCATGTCACATCACTTCGCAACTTGGAATTTTGTAATCTTAGTCTAGGATCTTGCACTCCAACATGACCTGATCAAAGTACAAATTCTAACATGTGAATGGATGTGTGGACGTCGAACATGCTAGAAAGTCACCTGATTAAGAGTCAATGACGTAAACTGTTAAAAAGCATGAGAGAAACCACCAATAACAAAAATTGTCCTCAAGTTACTATCAACACAATCCACAGAATGTGAAAAGAGTAACTAAAGTAGAGCACCCGTGAAATCACTTGATCGAAAGCCAATGGTGTGAACTTGTCGTCAAGTGCGAAGAACTTGCCAATAGGGCACGCAAGCTCTAAGGTACTGGAAGGGAGTCTCTTAGTCAGAATCTCGAATAATGGGTTGAAATCGATAGGAAGCAACCGTGTTGAAGGAGGTCCATAATGTATCCCACATCGTCAATGTGACAGAAAAGGATGCAAAATGATTTGGGATGATACAGAGAATTAGAGGTAAGTGTAACTGCAGAAGGAAAACTCTTGAACATATTGGTGACATGACTTGAAGTTTGGTAGCTTTTCGATCCATAGGATCGATGGTCATGATGCCGTGGAAGAGATCAAATGGAAGGAAAAAATGAACGACCCAACCCAGGAAGGTCAACGATACAAAGGAGGATATCCCAACCCGACACAAAGCAGAAAGTGTCATGTTCAAGAGTGAGCTCCCGACACAACTGATTAGACTTCCAAATTCTCTCCCACCATTTCTACCAGGTACCACAATTATTTTTTAATCACAAACTTGAAGGGGATAGCATATTCTTGCACTGTAAGTTCATCCTTCGGACAAATCCAACCTAGTAAGTTTAACAAACCCTAGGAAGCAGAATCTCATGTCTGTCATGGTTACGAATCTGATGTTGTTCAATATTTTAACGAGTCTGACAAAGGTGTAACTTAGTATCTATTTCATGTTCAGAGAGTTTGAAAAAGACACATGAAAGTAAAATCCACATGGTCTGTTTTCGTGCATTTGTGTCTCTCGAGCCCGAAAAGGTAGAAAACAATACTTTAGACAACCTCTTGAACATTTCAATCAAGGAGTACCTTTCTTCTAAATAGTGTATCACAACCCAAGAAAGGGGTAAACCTATACTGGGCGCATCACCTTTCACATCCGTTAAGGAGCTCGAAACGACAAGGGCTCAACTATCTTTATGCTTTTAAAGGGCTGGAAAAGAGCTTGAAAGAAAATCCCCCATTTTATTCTCTTTTACAAGTCAAAAGGGAGAAACACTTGTCAATCTTTTCATATGAATTTAATGCGTCGAGAAAATAGCTGAAACATGACTCGTCATCATCGTCGAACATCCATCACCTGTCGATGTGCAAAAAGGTAAAGTGTATTATCCAGGTCTTGAGGAAAAATAGGTTAAAGTATTTACAAAACCTAATATTTTCATGAAAAATTAAATGAAAAGGAGAAAAATAAATATGTTTTTACCATTTACTATTTTACCTTGTTGTGATGTCTTTTCACTCACTTTTTCCCTAATGGTTCCGGAGCAGATTGTGGGAGATCCTGGAGGTCATTTGCTGAGCCACCAGTTACAAGTAAGAGCCAAAGCCCTGAGCTCCATTTTCATGTATTTTATTCTTGTTTTTAACAATTTTTAGGTTTTTTAAGGGAGCTTTGTTAAAGGTTTTTTGCCCTCAGTTGGCATGACTTCTAGGCACCGAATTTCACAGGCCGAGGGTGATTAACAAGGCCTATCACACCGTCGGTACAAGTGTTTTTAAAACAAGCATGCCGGCACAGTGAATAGGAAAAACCCTGTTTCCCCACAAAATCACCATTAAAACGTGAGTTTTATGGGCCAGGCATGATTGTTGACTCAAATTAGTGGCTTTTGCAGGAAATAATCATTGAGAATTGTGGACTGGAAAGAACGGGAAGATGAGGATGTGGACACCCAAGAATTGAATGATCCAAATTTCATGGAAGCTTTGACAGCTTGTGGGCTCCTCAAGTTCTTTCTCATGCTAGGGATGCAGACACAACTTGAGTTGCTTCAGTATCTGATTAGTCTTTGGGACATAAATTGAGAAATATTTTTCATTTGTGACTAGGAGCTGGAGTTCGAAGCTTCATATATATATTTCATCACTAGACTGTCCTAAAGAGGGGAACTAGTTAACCTGTACGGGCCACGACCGATTGGGGTGAGCATATCCTCATTGCTTGTTGAAAATTGTCCTAAGGCCCTGAAATCCAAGAGTGGAAAGATTGAGATTTCCACTATTTAGGATATGACACTGAGAGTGCTTCTGTTGACAATCAACAGAGTGGCGAGGTCCTAGGCAGTGCATGAGACCAAGAAGTCGAAGTTCTTGTATGATATCGACTGTATAGCACCTACGATCTTCAACTGGGTAGAGGCCATGAAGATGAACATAAAGTGCCAGCTGACCAAAGCTAAGGTGGGGAATCTGAAGCAATTTTTCTTTGGATTTGTGCTCATAACCATTTTCTTGGAACGAGTGCCACTGTTGCAGTACCACCTGACTGAGGTAGATCCTCCCATGCAACGGGACTTGCAGATGGCCCGCTAGAGTCATTTGATGCCCAGGATCACTAGGGGCCAGCACATGTCGTACAGACCTACATTCTTTTCATGGCTACGATGAGAGAAGACTGTTATGGAGGACTGGCCATACAGTGGAACCAACTTCCGTGGAGATCTAGACATGCTGCTACAAGATGGGGATGATTTTGACGATGAAGGTAAAAAATAAATTTTTTCATTTTTAGATGTTTTCAATTGTTTTTGGTATATATGTGCTTATAACATTCTCTTGTTAATGCAGACATTGGACTAGAGTAGCCTGTTGGGATGTCCCCAATAGCTAGGTGTGTCCCCCACCAGATTGATGCTGTCACTCCTTATCAGGAGGGGAGTGACAACGATGAGGAGATTGCGAGGAACCTTGAGGGGTTGACTTGTGGTATCCCAAATCATGCTTAGGTAGGAGACATTCCTTGACTGTACTAGAGACAGACAGTGGGAGTCTCAGATCGGATTCGCTGATTTCTCACTTGTGTTGCATGACCTGTATCATGGTATGATGATCACCATGCTGATTAGTTCCTAGGTCCAACACTTACATTTTTTTAATCCTGCGTGCCATGGATATATGAGGCCTGTGAGCCGCCGATGTTATTTTGGACACACATATTTTTCTTTTGGGTTTTGATGTATCAAACATTATCACCATATATATATATATATATATATATATATATATATATATTCCTTTCATACTATGGTACAAATGGTTTGTTTCATCTTTTCACATGTTTCGTAAATGTCTATCCAACACATAATTTGCTAATGCATCTCTCAATGTATTCATGTGTCTAGGAATATGATTATATGTAATGTAATCAAAATGTATTTCTAGTAGATGAATACGGAGATACATTCTCAATATTTGAGGGTCTTTGGTGGAATATTTCCTATTGAATTGAAGTACGACAAGATGTGAATCCAAGTTGACAACCAACTCCCGAATGTCAAGAGCAATGGCTTCTGACAACAGTTCGATGACCGCGTTTCATTTAGAAATGTTTTTAGTTTTACGATCTAAATAGACACCTTGAAGGTCAATCAAATCACTATTAGAGTCATAAATAGCCCATGCCGTGGATGATAGCTTCCAGGTACTACGACAAGCACCATCAACAAAACCAATGTGAGGAGTCATAGACATCTGCAAAGAAAGGAAAACATAGTAAACAAGAAAGTTGTTTGAAAACCAACACACCAAACCACACTGCACAAAATTGAATGACACACTAATGTACACAAGTAACCAAGCAAGATGACCTAAGCATAGTACTTCTTGAGGTAAAGCCCATTCTGGGGCTTATCTAGAGGACTTCCTTCATAATCAATAAGCTCATAGGCCCCCTTTTGGAAAACATGTT
Organism: Pinus tabuliformis; assembly: GCA_031772625.1. Classification (NCBI taxonomy): domain Eukaryota; kingdom Viridiplantae; phylum Streptophyta; class Pinopsida; order Pinales; family Pinaceae; genus Pinus; species Pinus tabuliformis. Next base: position 510,262,145 of record CM062815.1, read on the forward strand.
TCATAATGTAGGGATGATGCCACATTGGTTCGAACTTGCCTGCCCCTAGCTTATCATTAGCTTGATCGTATATTAAGATCAAATCACCCTCAAAGAATGCGCGAGGGGAGACCAACTGATCGAAATGGGACTTTACCCATTTCTTTTCTATTTCGATGACCAAGGCAGCGAGATGATGAGTCTCATCAAATAATTCTAAATATAAGAGGTGTTCCTCCTAAGGTGATGTGTTGGGGAGGAGTTCAACAACTAACTTGAGTGAAGGAATCTCGCATTCGATCGACAATGTTGCTTCCAGACCATAGACTAGATGGAATTGTGTGAAACCAGTTGTATCTTTCGTTGAGGTTCGATAAACCCACAAAGTTGAAAAGAGCATGAGGTGCCAATTTGAATTGTGCATCCCAATAGTATGCTGAGGCATTCTAACCAAAACCTAGTTCACAGCTTCAACTTGGCCATTGGCCTAAGGGTAATATGGGGTCGAGCCATCGTGGTGCAATCCCAATGCGGATTTCAACTTAGCCATCATGTAATCTCTGAAATGGGGGCCATGGTCTGTGACAATGGCTTCAGGTAAACCAAACCTGGAGATAGCATGGTTGAAAAGGAATTGAGCCATTGTCTTACCATCTGTAGAGTATGTAGGCATTGCTTTGGCCCATTTGGTGAAATAATCCATAGTGACGATAATATAGCCATGTCCCTCGACTGAGCGAGGGTTACATGTCATATAATTGATGCCCTATTTGGAAAAATGACCAACGGTAATGATGGGGTGTAGATGAGTGAGTGGGGCACGCATCTTGCGTTGGTAATTTTGGCATTCATGGCACTTGTGAATAGCAAGGATACAGTCCTTGAAAATGGATGGCCAAAAATAACTAGTGTGAAGGAATTTTTGAGTGGTAGCATAACCAGACGTATGGCCACCGCATGTCCCAGAGTGGCAATCATTGATAACTCTTTCATCTTCCTCAATCATGAGATATCGACGAAGAATTGAATCGACACCGATGTAGTATAAAGTATCACCAATAATACGGTAGGGTTGGGAGTGATGCTGAATCCTTCGGTGATCATCCTTGGTTAACAGAGACTAGAATGTGGGTGTTTGGAGATAGACGATGATATCACCGTACCACAGATCAAGGGTGTTAATAAGGAAGAGAGTCTCGTCTAGGAGTTGGTCATCTGCACCAATAGGTAGAGACTTAGAAGGAAGAGAACAAATCAATTCGGAAAAAATGAGTGACTTGTTAGATTTGGTAGAAATAAATACCAAATCAAATTCTTGTAGGATCACGATCCATTTAGAATATTTTCCCCCCAGAAACTGACGAGTCAGGATGTAGGTCATGGGGTGGCACTTTGAAATCACCGTAGTCGTGCGCAAAAAGATGTAGTTCCAAAAGTGTTGAACAACCTAGACAGTAGCTAAAGCCAACTTCTCAACATGTGGATAACACGTTTCAGTGTCGAGGAGATTACGACTAAGGTAGTAGATAACATGTTCGTTGCCTTCATCTTCATCTTAGACCAAAACTATAGCAATGGTGCTAGGGGTCGCGGCTAGGTAAAGGACGTAATCTTGATAATAATCTATAGGATACTACAAAGGAGAATTTACGAGGACGGCCTTGAGATCATCAAAAGATTTTTGGGCCACCTTATCCCATACAAAGGGCGTTCCTTTTTTTATCAACCATGGAAATCCTATAGCTAGACCAACATAACTTGGTATAAAACAATGAAGAAAATTTTCCTTTCCTTGGGGTAAATTTACAATGGCATCAACTTTCACGGGATCAAGGTGAATTATGTATTTAGAAATGATAAAGCCAAGGAGTCATCCAGATTCTATGTAGAAAGCACATTTATGCAGGTTTAACTAAATATTATAGTGTCTGCAGCACAAAACATTTTTGTCGAAGATGGTCTAGGTGATCTTGGCACTTACAAGAATGATCAGGAAGGTCATCCAAGTAAGGTTGGACAATGTTGCAAATATCATGAAATGCATAGGACATTGCTAGTTGAAATGTAGCCCCAACATTTTTGAGGTCGAAAGGGAGCTTTTTGAATGCGAACATACCCCACCGATAGATAAAAGCCATCTTTTCTTTATCGGCCAGTGCAATGTTGATCTGGTTATAACCAGAAAAACCATCCCTAAAGGAAAAAATCTCGCTCCTGGCACATTCATCAATGATTTGATCAATGAAGGAAGTAGGATAGTTATCTTTAGGAAAAGCACGATTAAGATATCCATAATCAACGCAAACATGGATCGTGCCTTGTTTTTTTGTCACCGGGACAATATTGGACACCCAGTATATAAGAGGGATGGGATAGATGAAGCCAGCATTGAGAAGCTTTTCAAGTTCACCCTTGATAGCGATAGCCTTCCTAGGGTGCACTGGGCAGAGCCATTGGCAAATGGGCTTCGTGTGCAGATAAGTGTGCATTTCATGCACTAAAATTCTAGTATCAATTCCAGGAATTTATTCATAAGACCATGCAAACACATCATGGAATTCCTGAAATAGACGAGTGTAAATCTTGATCTCATCTGAAGAACAAGATAACCTGATATGGACATGTTCAATGATACCAAGTTTGATAGAAATATCAATCGGCATCGTTTGGGTAATATTACCCAAATTTCCTTCTGACCATACTTCATGAGTCATGATTGGTGGTGGAAGTGGGAGGGAAGGGAACAAAGAAGAGGACTCTTCGAAAGTGGTAGACATGACCACCAGATGAGGGAGGAACAAGGAGCGATCATGAGTATCGGTCCAAGGTGGTTCCTTAAGAGACATGAATTCCATGATATGTTCATCAACAAGGAAGGTCTCAGCTAAGGGATCAAGTGATTCCAAATTTCCAAGCCACGTGGATTGAGAGTATGTATCATGAGAGGTCTTCAAAACAGGAGAATTAGAGGATGTGGAACTTGAAGATGAAACAATTTCTACATAATTGATTTCGGCAAGACTAAGTGGCATAACCTCGCCCCAGGTATCAACAAGATCAGGTGAAGGTATGACCCAAGGATCAGATTTGATGGAGGCCACATTAACAGACGCAATGTGAGGGGGTGTGTTATAGATCCATTTGGGCACATCAAATCCCAACATTCAGATCAGTGATTTAGGACTCATCAAACCCTAAAATTAGCTGTTTCATGCCCTAAACAAGTCAAACCTTTGAATTCCCCCTTCCCAGATAGTTTCATGACTTGAAGACATCCAGAGATTGCCTCTATAGGGACCAGTGCAGGTAAGCCCTTATCAAGGTGTGCTGCAGAGCAACTAAGTCCACTGCGAGGGTGCTCTACAGACCACTTAGGCTTCCTTTCACCTGCGTTGGGTGAGAATGAGCAAAATTCACATAGGGTTTGGGAATATTCTTACCTTGTGGAGTCATCTAGAAGTTTACTTGTCTTATCAACTCCTATGAGCTTGAAAATGGATGAGGAATGAGTTAAGTATCATCCTATCCTCTCATCCCTTCCTCCATGGAACTAATTCTAAGTATGGAAGGCCATTCAATTTCACCATTAATGGCAAAACCTCCTCCATCTTCCTATAAGTTGACCACTCATCTCAGTGATTAGGGGCTGGATTATGCTGAATTGTAAGGAGAAAATGATGCTATGAGACTTAACTTTGGAGCAAATGATGTGATGGCACAAGCTTGTCTTGCTTTTGATGTGATTTGGATGGGATCCAAGTTAGAGAAATGACTTTGAATCAGACATTGATGGTTGTAATTCCTTCTTCTATCTAATAAAGTGTTTGAACCTTTTTCCATATGACATGTTCTTTCATAATGCTTATATGTATGAATTGCTTATGATTCCTCTCATTTCTATTCAATGGATCGTATGCTTTGATTAGTTTTCATTTCTTGTTGTGTTGGTAGGGTACTTTTCAAGCAGTTTAAGTACGTGAAGGAGTAATGGAATCGATACAAGGGAGATGAGAGGAAAGTGGAACTACAGGTAGGCCTTCAGTCCTCTCCTCTTATCTATTGCTTATAGGGAAAGTCTAAAGCACTTTAAACTGTTGTTCTAGGCATGGCTACTTGTCTAATGAATTAGTGTTTATCCATAGATGCTAAATTCTCCAAAAAAAATTAGCAACTCTGCTGGGGAAGAATACTCTTTCCTAGTAGCTTATCCACATCCTAAGAAATTCTTGTAGACCCTACTTGTGTTCATTGACTGTATTTCAACTCTTTTGCATTGAATTTTGGTCAAAAATTGTGGTTAGAGGACTCTTGAGCGGCCTCTCAGAAATTAGCACAAGCTTGGTCAGGGGACAGTGCTCTGCAGAGAACCCTTGAGTGAGAGAGAGTGCTCTGCAGTGCAATTAGGCCCTCTTTGAACTACGTTGATCAACCTTAAGTCAAATTCCCACCTTTGGAAAGTGTTTTTGCCAAATTTTCTCTATTTGTTTGCTTGTTGATTAATCAATGAATGTCATGTCTTAGAGAACACATTTTATTTCCTTTTCCAGTGCTACTTTGATTTCATTGGTTAATGTTCCTTTAATGTTCTCTTTGTCATTATCAGTCTATAGTCAAAGTTTGAATATAGTTTATTAATCTTCATTCGAAGGAAAGTGTTGTAAAGTTTTCTTTTCCTTCGAAACAGAACTGTCGTAAAAGTCTTCATTATTATGAGAGATTGATTGATTGTATGTGCATATTTCCTTTTTATTCATCATAACATTAAGGGATTCGAAAAGAAAAACTTGCATCGTTCATATTGTAGTTTGTGAATGCTTGAAAGGAATAGCTAGGGAAATTGCATCAGATGTGCTCTTTGCTCTTTGTCGAAGATCTAATTGCTCTATCCCTACTAGCTAAGGATTTTCATTTTTAAGTTGAATGGAAAGAATGCTTATCATATTAGTTGCATTTTAGGAATTGCAAACTTACATCATGTGGTGAACCTTGAAAGGAAAATTCTAAAGAAGATCAACTTAAAATTTATCTAAATTAATGTAATGGAGAATTGTCACCTAATGAAAATTATTTAGAGGTCTAGGCTAGAGACGTGTTCCGGCGTCGTAAAACAAAGTAGTTGTTGCTAACTTGTCTGTAATACATCATGAGTGTGATACCTCATTCCACATACGTGAGTATTTAGTAGCTCATCCACGTACCTTCAAGTATATAGGGTGGTGTTACAGTATGTAATGTATATGGGAATGCTCTCACTATGTTGTTTTGCATTAGACATCGCTTATATGGATTGGGCCTACACGTACTTTCTTCTATATATGGGAGGAAAAGCTAGGTTGCTATCCATCCTTAGGTAAGTGATTCAGCCGCCTTGTACACTGTGATAAACTGAACACAACATTTGGGGAGATTGCCTGCCCATACTTCTTGGTTCACCAGGAGGTATTCTGTAGTTCACAGTTGCTTGGTAAACCTTTTGCCTAGATTATCCCTCTTTTGTTTTGTTATGTTACCTTGATTAAAATAAATTTAATTGACCGCGGATAACACCCTCCATGCTCACTCCTTAGATGATCTTAGGTTGAAATATATGGCGACAAATTTGGAGTCCACTAATCAAGGAATTCCTTTTCATGGGAATCTTAGTCCTTTTCCTCCTTTCGGAAATATTGGTTCTCCTTATATGGCTACATTGTCCCTTCTGGGATTTACCATTGGCTTGCCAGTATGGTTATTTTCAACCTCCTTCGTTCAAATTGTCGTGATTTCTCCGAAATCGAGTACACCTCCAACTGGACAAAATCAACCTCCAGTTGATCCTAAAGTTGACCCTTTGCCTTATTCCTCAGTTGTATCTTCCTCCCCTTCTTAATATTCACCTGGTGAAAGTATTGGTGCTATTAACCAAGTGTTTAAGATGAAGAAGAAAGGGAAGAACAAGAAGAAGAAGCAAATTCAACAAAGGGGCAATTGAGCAACCATTGCTTTGAATGCAACATCTGATGAGAAACCATCCATCAAGCCTCACAAAGTTCGATATCCATGCAAACTTTGTATGGGAGACCATATTCTTTGAAATTGTCTTGATATTCCTTATATCTTAGAATAATGGTATTCTCGTTGACATCATCATGTGCCATCAACTTTTGGAGATCATGTTGGTGATACACCATCAACTAGTGGTAGTAAAGTTCATGGAAAAAAGGGTAAAGTTAAGTTTCCATGTAGGTTATGTGAATGGAATCACCCCATTCACCTTTGTCCCTATCTGGATGAAGCCAAAAAAGTGTTAGATAACCGTCCCGCCTCACCGCAGCGACTTCCATCTGGTTACAGGAAACTCTTCCAAAATCCTTCACTATTTGATGAATTAACTAACCAAAATCAACTGTTAGTCAAACCCACTCTCTCTGAAAGTGAATCCTATGAGTCTATACAGGACCCAAATCAATAGGTCAAGGTAATAGTAGACCTGATTTCACCTTCAGTAAATCATACCCTTCCCGAAGAGAGTGAATATGATACCTCTCAAGCTCTTTTTGTTTCTTCAAATTCTAATGAGCTTGGGGGTAGTCCTCGTATTCCATCAAGACAGGAGGAAAATCCTCCAGTTCTCGTAACTCAAGGGGTTAATTGTCCCATTTCTACGGTACCCCCTCCGAGTAGTCTAGTCATTTCCTTTTATTGGAATCGACTAGCAATATTCCACCTTCCTTCTCGTGTGCCTTTCTAGATCATAGTACTTGTTTGTAATATGATTGTATCTGGCACTATTATAAATGAAGGTGCATAAGTGAGTATCCTTTCCTCAACTGCTTCGCAAGAGTTCATTTCACCACCACTTGCACCTGTTACCTAGAATCTGTTGGCTTTTAATAGAGGAAACCGTCAACCATTAGGGATCCTCCCTCAGTTGCCTATTACTTTGGGAGGAAAAATCATTTTTTTGAATGTGATGGTAGTCCCAAGCCCTTTAGATTACAATTTACTTCTTGGGCGTGACTATGTTTATGACATGGGAGCTATTGTTTCAACACTCTTTCCAGTGATTTGTTTACCATTGACCATCTTTCATTTCTCGCTCCAAATATAGCTCCTAGTCAATCATCTTTCCTAAATGGTCCATTTGTACCATTGGTATCATCCCCGCAGCGTGTTAATTATGTGGCAACCTGTTCCATACCTACATTAATTGACGATCAATTTAGTGATGTTGTACATCATGTACTGGGGGCATTAGAACCAGATCTCTCCTTCATGACCTATTATGTGTTGTGATACAAAGGGTATGAGGATGGTTCTTTTACTATGTCAACCTCATTAAAAATTGAAACAGGTTCATGAGGATGATTCTGTTACTGTGTCAACCTCACTAAAAAATGAAATAGGCCATTGAGGATAGTTCATTTACTATGTCAACCTTGTTAAAAAATGAAACGACTCCCATGAGGACAGTTCCCGGTCTTGCGTTAACCTCATTAAAAAATGAAACAAGGAATTTGAGCAGAGTTCCTTGTCTTCTGTCAAGCTCATTAAAAAATGAAACAAGGTCCCAAGTTCCAAATCAAGTCTTTGATTAGATCTCGTAAAATCCCAGTTGAGTCTTTCACTTGGTCTCATAAAAGAACCTTTATTCCATCCACCTGATACCCACAAGTAGTCTACTTAGGTGAATGTAATGAAGCTTGGGGGGCATCCACCTAATGGTAAATTTAAGTTTCCATGTAGGTTATGTGAAGGGAATCAACCCATTCACCTTTGTCCCTATCTGGACAATGCCAAAAAGGTTTTGGATAACCGTCTCGCTTCACCGCAACGACTTCTATCTGGTTACAGGAGAATCTCCCTTTCATCATGTTGGGGAGTTGTAAACCAATCTCAAGCATAGTTTTTCATTTTAAGCTTACGTAAAAATGAAACTAAATCCAAGCATAGTTTTTCATTTCAAGCTTGCGTAAGCATGAAAGTGAATCCAAGCATAGTTCCTTATGGTTCAAGCTTGTGTAAAAATTAACCCATTTTCCATTTTTAACTGTTGTGATTGCCATTCTATCAGCCTCTTTTGTCAGATGAGCCTTGGTTGTTTTCATCCCATCGCCACATCCCTTTGGGTGATCATGTGCTTTCACTTGGTTCTTTTACCTTTTTTTGAGGAATAGTTGCAATGAGTGGTATCATTAGCCACCCTCTTCACATGAATCAACATGTTTTGAGAATTTCCAACATCACCAGAACCAGTTGCTACCCTAGACAGCACTCGTTCCTCAAAACAAAGTCCTCTTTAAGCTCTTTTCATACTCTCTAAACATGAAAAGATTGCCGAGCACTTGTCCTTTCCAGCTTATTAACGGATTGGAAATGATATATCTCTTGTATTATTTTACACTTTTTTCAGACTTGAGAGATTAATTTACCAAAAATAAGTTGTGGAGTTTTCTTTTTGTGCCTTTTCAAACTCTCTAAACATGGAAAGGACCGAGTTATATTTGTCATTAAACTCATTAAAAACATCAAATAGCGACAAACTCGTCGATCTAGACAATACTGAGTTTAGCCTTCGCCAGACTCATTAAAATATCCAATAGTGATGGATTCGCCCGAAGGGTGAAACTGTACAACAAGCATATCTTATCCTCCTCAAGCTTGATGAAAATAAAGAGGTACTGGTCAACAGTGACTGGGGAAAATGGGAAAAAGGGGAAAACCACTTTATGGTAGTGGGTCTCTCTTGAACATGACACTTTCACTTCATCTCCGTGACTATTTGGGTTGGGTTATATACTTGACGGTTATCATACCTATGGTCTATCACACCATCCATCACTTTTGTTTTGGGTCAATGATGCCAATTCATTTAGACTATTTGGGTTGGGTTATCTGATTGATGGTTACCATACCTATGGTCTATCACACCATCCATTACTTTTGTTTTGGGTCATTGCTTCCAATTCATTCAGTGTCGCTGACATGTTCAAGAGAAGTCATCCAGTCAAAATCCATCTTTTGCAATACCATAAACCTTCATTTTCATGACCTCCATTCCTAAACTTTGTGTCGTCAATCAAATTCCATCTCTAAAATCACTACATTCATTTCATGTCGTTGATGTGGGATACATCAAGGCCCTCTTGCGATGAGTCGCTTCTTGTCGACATCAACTCATTATCCAAGAAGTTGACTTAGAAACACCCATTCAGTACCTTGAGGCTTGCATACATCAATGGCAGGTTTCTCACTTTTGGTGATAGGCATACATCAATGGCCTTCAACCAAAATACTTTGTATGGTGTTCGACATCAAATCATCCATTCACACCATGTAGAATGTACTGTAGTACCTTCAGGATCATTATCATTATCGGTGATTTCTCTCGCATTTGTTAATAGCTTACATCATCGGCTGGTAATCAGATGGTGTCTTCCCATGTTCGACTTCAAATCACATACTCACATGGTTAGACTCGTACTTGAGAGAACGGTCGAATGAGATTGAAGACCTTAGATCTAGTTTCATCCATCTGGGCTACAATATCAGGAGTACTAAATCATATGTATAATGGCTTTACATTGATATTCATTCTGATCATGGGTCTATATCCATAGACGATTATTTATGTACATGTAATGAAAGTTTATAAGTTGAGCATGGGTATGCCTTCCCTCAACAACTCATCTAAAATCAAATATCATGATATATGTATTGTAATTGATGCAAGTCACCTTCCACTTTGATACCTCCTCATCACATCATAAAGCATTTCATTCGACATTGGCATTTTTCCGACTTCATGCTTTAGGGGGAAACTGTTAGAGATCCATTTGGGCACATCAAATCCCAACATTTAGATCAGTGATTTAGGACTCATCAAACCCTAAAATTAGTTGTTTCATGCCCTAAACAAGGAAACCCTTTGAATGCCTCCTTCCCAAACAGTTTCATGACTTGAAGACATGTAGAGATTGCCTCTAGAGGGACCAGCGCAGGTAAGCACTTATGAAGGTGCATTGCAGAGTAGCTAAGTCCACTGTAAGGGTGCTCTACATACCACTTAGGCTTCCATTCAACTGCACTGGGCGAGAACGAGCGAAACTCACATAGGGTTTGGGAATATTCTTATCTTATGGAATCATCTAGAAGTTTCCCTGTCTTATCAACTCCTATGAGCTCGAAAATGGATGAGGAATGAGTTAGGGATCATCCTATCCTCTCATCCCTTCCTCCATGGAACTAATTCTAAGTATGGAAGGCCATTCAATGTCACCATTAATGACTAAACCTCCTCCATATTCCTATAAATTGACCACTCATCTAAGTGATTAGGGGCTGGATTATGTTGAATTGTAAGGAGATAATGTTGCTATGAGACTTGACTTTGGAGCAAATGATGTGATTCCACAAGCTTGTCTTGCTTTTGATGTGATGTGGATGGGATCTAAGCTAGAGGAATGACTTTGAATCAGACACTGATGGTTGTAATTCCTTCTTCTATATAATAAAGTGTTTGAACCTTTTTCCATATGATGTGTTCTTTCACAATGCTTATATGTATGAATTTCTTTTGATTCCTTTCATTTATATTCAATGGATCATATTCTTTGATCATTTTTCATTTTCTGTTATGTTGACAGGGTACTTTTCAAGTGATTTAAGTATGGAAAGGAGCAACGGAATCGATACAAGGGAGACGAGAGGAAAGCGGAACTACAGGTAGGCCTTCTATCCTCTCTTCTTATCTATTGCTTATAGGGAAGTCTAAAACACTTTAAACTATTGTTCTAGGCATGACTACTTGTCTAGTGAATTAGTGTTTATCCGTAGATGCTAAATTCTCCAAAACATGGTAGAAGTAGAAAAATTCCCATTAAGGAAGAATCTTTAAAAAGACCTACCCCCACACTCTCATAGGGAGCACCAGTGTGCTTGACGTATGAAACGTTACCATCCGAGGAGGAAGAGGCAAATGAAGATAGTTGGTCAATAGTGATGATCTTCCCTTTATGGGGAAAACAAATTACCCAAAATAGGGAAGAGGCTACAACATGCATAGAATGGGTCCAGTTTTGGCCGAGTAGTATGTTGTAATTAAGATTGGCGTTAACAATATCTACCTCAACTTTAACTGTCTTACCTTCTAGAGTAATGGCAAGGTTAGGTATGACACCGAAGGGTCACAATTCGTGTACATCAAAAGCTTCCAAAGTGTTCAGAGATTGGTTCAAAGAAGGAAAACCAATAAACTTCCAACATGTAGTTGAGATGATGCAAGTCGAAGCACCTTCATCGATGAGAGTTCAATGGATGGTCTTCTCATTGATTGTTACCTGAATGAGAAAGGCAATCTGATGAGGGAGGTGCAAAACATGGTTTTCTAGATCAAAACATATCAAATTGGAATCAGTGGGATCGATACCCCTGATAGCTGACATCAAAGATTTCCATTGCGATGGGCAGCTTTAGAGCACCTTGAGAGCTGACATAGCTGACGGTGCCTGAGCCAGATCCTCAACAATATTATAGTGCTAAACCACTCGGGCATTAGGATTGTACGAGGATTTCCATAGCACACCTTGAGGGGGTGACCGTATAGTGAAATCAGGTTTAGGGCACTCGATATGAAGAGGGCCAAAACTCGAGGTAGAAGAAGAAGGGCTGGCTTCTTTCTCTTTCCTAGTTGTTGGAGTAGGGTTTGGCAATCTTTCGATATAGTAGCTACATTAATAGGCGTACTCATCATGAACACTTGAGATCCTAAGGAAGCAAATGATTGGAGTTGGTCTACCATTTGGGTCTGCTGAGACGGAAATGGCTCTTTGAGGACAGTGGGGGTCCCCTTGAGCAAACGACTAACTTTGGATCATCAGGGCCAATCCTCAGTGTAGTGATCTTCCTTGCAAATGAGGCAGGGATACATAGGTTTCCATTGTGAAGATTCACCAGCAAATGATTTGGGAGGGCCCTATTTTGGGACATCGGCTTTACCCTAGCCTTTGCCTTTCTTCTTACCTTTCAAGGATTTGTTCACTGCGGTAGAATGGACACCGTGGACCTCTGAGGTTTTAACAAGGCTAGGTGGGTTCTCGGAAGAACTATTAGGAACAACATTCGAGCCAAACTTTTGTTTGGAAGAAGATTTAGTAGGGGTTTGGGATACTGAACCAATAACTCCATCAACAAGAGGTACATCTTGTGACTTTGATGCCGTGGGATCAGATGATGGCCGCGGAGCATTGGGTAATAACTCATATAAAGTGCCAGGTTGAGAGTAAGCTAGATCTAAGTACTGGCCATGATCAATGGCTTGCTCTTCAGTAACGCATCCACCCATAGCTATATCGTGAGCAATTGGGGCCATGAATGATTTAGTGAACCATTTAGTGAGAAACTAATCAGCAATCTCAAATTTGATCAGTCGACGTCTACGTATCCATTCATGGATGTGATCGGAGATGTGTGTCATAGTATCTTGCTTAAGCGATGTGAGCAAATAAGTGTCAGTTTCATAGCGAACCAGCAACTAAGGATGCATGAGGAAAGCCGTGGCTAAAGAGTTAAAGTCATGGTAAGTAGTTAGAGGAAGCTCAATGTACCACTTAGCTGTAGTGCCTGTGAGGGTTCATTAGAGAAGATGGAGATGAATGGAATCGTCAATGTAAGAGTTCGAAGAGCACTAGAGGTGATATGTCGCCACATGGGCTTGAGGATCTTCTTTTGCATTCCCATCAATCTTTGGACACTCACTTTGTATCTTGGATGGCACCGGAGGTCAGTATGGCAAATGAAGGATTAGATCATTCGTAAGGCAAGATATATCTGGCAACCTGAGTGTGGCCAAGAATGATAATTGAGTATTAAAAGGCATAGGAGGTCGGTAAGAGGTTTGAACGGAGGATCCCATCCCTGCTGGTAAAGATTTTGGCCCCACAGTGGAAGATTTTGGCCATATGGCATCTGATGCTACCCCCAGTGTGGGTTACCTTGACCATAGGGAGGGTTTTGACCTTGAAAACCTTGGAACTGTCTGGCCATAAGTTGTTGATACGCAACGTATGGGTTGAGATGTTGTTGAGCTTGTTGACCTTGGACATATGGATATTAGACCTATTGTCCTTGAACATATGGGTGGTGAACCTATTGTCCCTGAACAAGAGGATTTTGGACTTGATGTTCTTGGGCATAAGGTTGATACACTTGTTTCCCTTGGACATAGGGGTTCTGTACCTACTACCCTTAACCAAAAATATTTTGAACCTGTTGACCTAGGGCATTAGGGTTTTGCACCTATTGCCCTTGGCCAGAAGGATTCTGGACCTATTGACAGAGGACATTAGGATTTTGGGCTTGCTGCCCCAAGACTTGACCCTAGCCTTGCCCTTGTGAGGGTTGACCCTGATGATAGGTATACAAGGGTTGCTGCTACCTGGGTTGGTTTTTCTATTGCAAGGGTTGGCCTTGTGGTTGCAAATTGTTTCCCTGGGGCTGTAGATATTGGCCTTGTGAGGACATGGGTTGGGAGGTGTGCGAAGCATATTGCATCTGCTACTACATGGTTTCCTGCAACTGTTGAAAGGGTTGACCCTACAGTTGTTGTAACTGACCTTGCTGAGGAATCGTTTTCCGTTGCTGTAGCGCAGGTATCCCTTGCTGCAACAAAGGTTTCCCTTGCAGTAACAAAGTTTTTCCTTATTGTTGTAGAGGATTTCCTTACTGTTGCAAGGGTACTTGGATAGTGCCCGGAGAATTTCAAAACTGAATTTGGCGAAAGCCACCCTAGAAAGTGGATGAGCCAGGCTAAATGTACTGCCCAGACTGAAGGGCGTAAGGTTGGTTAACCATTCCTTGAGAACCATATGTAATGTAAGGAGTTTGGTATTGGACCTGAGCCTCGTAGGGCTATTGATACAGGACATTGCTCGACCCAGATGGACCAACATGATTTTGAACCTATTGGTACTAGACATTGCTTGATCCAGTAGGATGAGCAGGGTTGTGAATAACACCAGAAGAAGGTTGGCTCACCAAGCATGTGAACTTGTGAGCCACTCACATTGGTGGCACCCAACACCATAGAAACATTTAGGTTTTCCCCCTGAGGGGGTGGCACAACCTGGCCACTGAGTAGAGGGATGGAGGAATTGACAGAGATATTCCTTGAAACCACCGGTTGAATTGGATGAGTGATTGGGAATGATGATACAAGGGGGTTTGGAATGGTGGGTTGCCCTGAGATTGAGGTAACAACCTATTGGGAAGTCATGTTCACAATGAACGGACCTAAAGTAGGCATGGTGCCTGATGCCCAAAGAGGGTTATGGTAAAGTTATGAGGCACTAGGCATACCTGAAACCAACTATGCCAAAGACACATAGTTCAGTGGCAAATTGGAAGGAATACTATAGGGGAAACCCTCAAGAGGAAAACGATGTTCTTCCTCCTCGACAATGTGTGGAGTAGAAACTTCTGACTCCTCCGGAGAGGTGACTAGAGCGTTGCCTTTTGGTTCCATATCCAGGAACAAATGACGACGAATGGCCAAAGAAGTACGAGGGTATAGTTCCAAAGGAACACCCGGTTGGTTGTATGGACTGTAAGGATGCTGCGGTGATATCACAATAGGGTCAAAGATAGGGTTCAGAGGGTAGATAACCAGTCCAGGCTAACCATCAGTGGTCAATGAGTTCTCAAGAGTTTGAACACGATTGTCCAGAGATTTCGAGCCAGGATCAGCAGATGACCCAATATCGAAAGTAGGCGAAGGACGAGATGACAAAGGTTGAATGATCAAAACAATTCCGAGTTCAACACCTTGGTCATCGAGTGACTCTGGTAACTCAGGAAATGACTCGTCAAACAATCTTTCAGATGGAGGAGAGGAAGAGGAAGTAGGTGAACTAGATGGTTTAGCCACGATGACCTTGTCTTAGTCGACAAAAAAATAAGCTTTAAGGCTTTAAAATGTTATTTAAAGGGCACTCACGATTTGGTCTAGAAAAGACTAATAGGATGTTATCGGATCGTGGGCAATCAATTATTAAGACGCATAAAAAGACTTGTGCTCTTTCATTTTCTAAGAGTTGAGAAAGAAACAAATATGACTCTATAGCTTTCGATTGGAAGCAAGCTCAAAAGCACAAGTGCTCGAATGATATTTTAAGTTTAAAGAGTCAAAGAGATCAAATGACTGCACTAGATGATCTAGGTAAAGAAGATTACCAGGCAACCATGAACTGCAGAATACCTCCCGGCAAATTAAGAAGTACAAGCAGACAATCTCCCTAAATGTCGTGTTTGGTGTATCACATTTGCAAGGCAACCAAATTAGCTTCCTAAGGATAAAGGATTGCAGCCTGGAGGGGTCTCCCGTTATATACTCAACAGTAAGTAGAGCACAAATTTGTACTAGTGCTGTCTAATGTCGAATTTAAAGACAATTGTTAGGGTTAAAGACGGTAGAACATGTCTCTAGCCTATACCTTCTAGAAATGATCATTAAATGTCAAATGCGCCTTAGGTTAATTGAATTCATTTTAAATTTTATCTTGAGTTATGTTTCGGTTTTCAAGTCTTAGCGATGTGACTTGAAAATCCTTAAATGCAACTAAATGAGACAAGACCCTTTCAATTCGATGAATTTCTTACACTAGAGAGGGTAGAAACTACATAATTAAATGCAAACAATCAAGAAACTAAAAGCAAAAATGATGTTTCACTACTTCACTTTTCAAAAAAAATTAAACTAATGAAAACTGCATTCCAATTCCTAATTCCCTCACAAGCACACTTCTAAGAGTCCTTTCAAAATAAAAAAGAGTTCTTTTCATTTTTCAAATGCGAATGCAATCCTACTCTTTAATGATGTGGGCTATCTTAGCACAATGATGAAACAAACTAGAATTTCATACCTTTTATGAAACAACAAAATGAACTTTTCACATACAATGCTTCAATGGACAAGTTTCAATACAATTAGCTCTTCATGCAAATGAAAACATGAAAAGAGTGACTCATTCATCCCAATGAAGCATTGAATTTACCAACAATAAGAAAAGCAATGTAATCCAAGCCATAAAAGAGACATTTAAACAAGAAAACAAAAACTTTTCAAACTTGTGTAATGTAGGTCAAAGTCGTGGAAGAACCACAAACGAAAAGCAAGGAGTATGTATACCTACAAATCGACTCACTGAGTTCAGAAATAGTTGAATGGACAACAATCTAGATTCCCTAGTGTCATTCACCACCCAATGACTCAAGAAATCAAGCAGAAAGATGATAAGCCAACAAGCAAACAAAACCAAATGCAAAGCAACTTTTAGTCAGGGAGAAAATGGTATAAAAGGCTTACAGGGTCGAAATCATGAGAGAAAAACACACTGGCTAAGATTAGAGACAAACACTAATCTTCACTTACAGGCATCAATGCGACTACCTAACTGCCAACAAGTACCAGAGGCTGGTCCGTGCAACTGTTTCTTAGCATATCATGCTCATCGGCATGAGTGTCAGCGGATTAAACATGTTGATTGAGGGAGCCAAGAAAAAAAAATTGAAATAGGGACCAGATCTGCTACTATGAATTTTAAACTCAGACCAGTAAGTAGGAGAAAAGAAATAGAACAAAAGAGAAAAAGTGGAACTAGAAAAGTTCACACCAAATCATGAAGTCTAAGATGAACAAAAGGATTGATTCCCCAATATGGTCACCAATTTGTGATGAAGTAAAATTATAAGTGCAGACACAAACAAATTCCTCTAGCCCAATAATGGGTCTAGCCACAACTGATACATTCTATGGAAGATTTCCTTAGGTTAGAACCAATTAAGAGAGCCTACCTCTTGGTACGCTTATCCCATTTGATGATGTACTTTCTTACTCACTCCAGCTATCTCTCGCTTCCTTCTTCAAACTCCTGAAACAAGTAAACACCAACAAACAACAACCATGATAATAGACAAATTGTAATTCATCTTACTTAACAAGTCAAGAAACATTAAGCCATGAGCATGTAAGGTGACAAATCATTTAGGAAATCAATCGATAGTTGCATATATATTGAAACAAGAAGAGATTACAACCATTGTCTTGACATTGTTATTCTCCTCTGACAAGACTAGGTTCCCACACACTTCTGCTAGCATTCCATGATGGCCTCAACAATAACAATTTTAAGGCTCTTCCCTTTAGTATTCACACTAAACTAAATTCACACTTCTCCCTCACACAACTAGAGAGCTACAACTATGAATAGCTTGTTGTTTACTCCAAACTTAATTGGCACTAGCACACCAACATTAACACTAGTTTGTGCTTGGGAAAAAGGAGGTTTACCCAGGGAGATGGATCCTCTTCTCATGGGAGAAGGTCTTATCCCTTGAGGTAGTTCCTTCTTTGTAGGGGAAAGGAACCCAAACTTACATCCTTGACCCCATCCAGCCAAACCATTTACCATAAGTCCGTTACGAAGCTTCTAGAGCTAGAAGCTTCAACTCTTTATTTAAAAAACATTCCATATGAGGACCAGCTTGACTGGAACAAAGCTCAATCACTCCAGTTGGTGCCAGGGTCAGTGATAATCCCTACATATCGGCACGAGGAAGACAAGGGCCATTAGCATCGATCTTGTATATTGCGCAAAATAGGAGTTTTAGGGGAAATGGCGCAAAAGGGAATTGTTCTGGTCATGAAGAGGGACAAAGTGGGAGTTTCTTCATGAAGGAAAGGCATGTAGGGTTCACTATAAAGGTCCTCAAGGTTCAAGGAACAAGGAGTACAGGGACAGTGACAAAATGTTGTGTAACAATTACGCACCAGTACAAGCTTGTAAGAAGTTTTTCTTTATATTAAAAAGAAGACAAAGATGACAACATCAGTGACTTTTCCCACATTGTGTTTCCACCTTAAATTCTAGTGTTCATGTGTTTTTCTTATGTGGATCGCTTATTTTGTTCTTACTGCACATAGTTACTTTCTATTTAATATTTAATGAAGTACTAACACAATGGATTAAGATAAACATAAGATGAATTAATTGAAAAAGTAAGTTTATTGGACGTACACTAGTTTCCTGAATAACAATCACGCACATATCCAGGTTGCCTTCAATAAAGTTGTGTAAAAAATTCTGGATATGAAATTAAAAATTTTAATGATTTGAAAAGACTGATTACCCCCCACTCCATTGCAGCATTTTCCCCAACATTCGGAACCAAAGAAAGTCCTTCGGTAGAAGCCTAATCGCTTGAAGGAGATTCATCAAGACAATGGGAAAACAACAAAAGAAGAAAGCAACTCACAAGAAGAAAATTGTAGATAGAAGCAAATATTAAGAAGCATTATGAAGTATGGGATTTTGTTCTAAATGTGACCCATTTCCTTGTCTATCCAATAATGATAGTGATGAAGAAGATGAGTTTGATCAAGAATATCATTTAGTTATGGAATTTGAGGATGAGTCTAATGATAAGTTCATGGATGTCCTAGAAGAAAAGGATGTGTTTATTGAAGAAATAACTCAGCTTAAGATTATTTTAGAAGAAGCTAAATCATTAGAAGAAACCTTGAAGAAACAAATCAAAGAAAAGGAAGAGCATAATGAGAAGCTAGAATGTGAAATAGTCAATCTACAGAAAGAACTTGAGAAAGAAAAAAATCTTAATCTTAGATTTGCTAAAGGATTTGAAAACTTGGATGAAATCATCAAAGTTCAACACTCACCTCTTATAAATATAGATCTTGGATATTGTGAAGAAACATCAAAGACTATAAAGTCTTCTATATATAAAGGAAGCTATCTCAATGCAGTGAAAAGAAGCAGTCAACATCACTCCATCCTACAAAAAAATTATAAAGGACAAAATACTTCCCAGGTAAATTCTTCTCGGTTCAATCAAAATAACAGCATTAGAAGGTATTATTCTCCGAGGTGCTTCTACTTTAATGGAAAAAAAAATTCTTGTCACAATTTTGGTCATAAGGTTGCTCAATGTGTTTCTTACAGAACTATCATGAATAGCGAAGAAAGAAAACAAAATAATAAGAAATATTCTCACAATTCCTTCTCTCCTCTTCAGTATCAAACTGAATTCTCCTTTTGCAATAACTTTTGGCATAAATAATCTAAATGGAGGAGCATAGGGTGATCAATATCTGATGATAAGCAAATGGAAACAACGTCTAAGGTATGGAAAAATAAAACCATTGAATCTTAGAATTGTGGTCTAGCTTTATATGTAGGGGATCAAGGAAATCTATGGTACATTGATAGTTGATGCTCAAAACACATTACAGGTGATAAATATAATATTATGTATTTAATGAAATAAATAAAGAAGAGAACGTAACCTTTGGAAATAATACACCTGTTGTTATCAAAGTAAAAGGAACTGTTATGTTAAAGCTAGAAATGTTTTATTTGTTGATGGGTAGAAGCATAAGTTGTTAAGTGTCACCCAGATGTGTGACCAAGGGAATGAAGGTATTTTTAGATCAAAGAATTGTGTGGTCTGAAATCTCGATACATGAGAGACCATAATAAAAGGAACAAGAACTCCAAGTAATGTATATGTCTTGGAAGGCAGCCTAGAACAATGTTACTTAAGCATACCAGAAGAAGGTTGGTTATGCAACAAATTATTGGGGCATCTAAGCTTCAGTCAAATACATAACTTAAGAACACTAGGAGCAATTCGTGATATTCAAATCATGTCAATTCGGTAAGCAAACCCGAGTACGATTAAATGCCAAAGAAGGTTTTGAAAGTAGGCCTCTTGAAATTATTCAAACTAATTTGTGTGGGCCAGTAAAGAAAATGTCACTTCTAAGAGGTGAGCAATATTTAACCTTATTTATTGATCACTTTAATAGAATGTGCTGGATTGGTTTATTAAAGTATAAATATGAAGCATTTTATAAATTTAAAGTCTTAAAATATTTAGTAGAGAATGAATTAGAGCTGAAAATCAAATGTCTCAGATCTGACAGGGGAGGAGAATACATATCAAATGATTTTTTTGACTTTTGCTAACAACATGGCATCAAGAGGCAGTTTTCTATTGCTAAGACTCCTCAACAAAATAGGGTTGTAGAAATCTTGAATAGAAAAAATCAACAAATTTCATGTGCCATGCTTTATGGTTCCGCGACACCTAGTATGTTCTGGTGTGAAGAAATACATACAATGGTCAAAGTACATACCAAAGGTCATATCCATGTGAACAATGATAAACTGCCTTATGAACATTGGTAAGGTAAACCCCCAACTATTAAGCATTTCAAAGTTTTTGGAAGTAAGTGTTACATAAGGAATAATATTGATAAACTTGGAAAATTTGAAGCTAGATCTTATGAAGGGATTATCCTTGGATACTCGTCTAGAAGTGAAGGATATAAATGTTATAATAAAAGAATTGAAAATATTGTTGAATGCATTGATGAAGCATCCACAGGTATAAAAAGGGAAGCACCAATAAATGACAAAGATCCTCTTACATCTAGCTAATATAATGGGAGGAAGGAATCAATAAAGCATCAGATGTAGGAAGTGACAAAACATAACCACCAGAAAGGAATCCATCAAGGTATGTTCAGAAAAACCATCTAGAATCTCAAATTCTAGGTGGTAATAAAT
Organism: Pinus tabuliformis; assembly: GCA_031772625.1. NCBI lineage: Eukaryota > Viridiplantae > Streptophyta > Pinopsida > Pinales > Pinaceae > Pinus > Pinus tabuliformis. Next base: position 510,282,745 of record CM062815.1, read on the forward strand.
CTGGAATACAAACTAGAAGAACTCTTGTTGGAACTGCCGATCATATAGCCTTATTATCCACAATTAAACCACAAAATGCAAATGAAGCTAGAAAAGGAAAGTGATGGATTAAGGCTATGAATGAAGAACTTATCCAAATAAAAAAAAATCGCACTAGGGAATTTGTTCCTGTACCTCATGATAATAATGTGATAAGGACAAAATGGGTATTTAAAAATAAATTAAATGAGAATGGAGAAGTAATTAGAAATAAATCAAGACTCGTTGGCAAATTTTATGCTAAAAAAGAAGGAATACAATTTAAAGAATAATTTGGACCTATAGCCAAACTTGAAGCCATAAGAATATTTCTTATCTTTTCAAGCTTTCAAGATTTCAAAGTCTATCAAATGGATGTTAAATCTACATTTTTAAATGGGAACCTAGAAGAAGAAATCTATATTCAACAACCTGAAGGGTTTGTTCTAGGAAATGATGAAAAACTTGTTTGCAAACTAAATAAGGCATTATATGGGCTAAAGCAAGCTCCTTGTGCATGATATTATCGCCTTGAAAAATATCTTCAACAATAAGGTTTCATTAAGGGGTCTATAGATAGAAACCTATATAAAGGTGGATGATGGCGAACTTTTAATTGTTATCGTTTATGTGGATGACATCATCTCTAGTAGTAATGAAGAATCAATGAGTCAAAGGTTCCCTTCTATCTTGTCGCAAGAATTTGAAATTTCTTTACTTGGTGAACTAACATACTTTCTTGGTTTACAATTACAACAAGCAAAGAATGGAATCTTCCTCTCACAAACAAATTACCTTAAGCCAATTCTAAATAAATATGGAATGGAAGATTGGAAACTAGTCTACACACCCATGGTAACATGATGTAGTCTCAGTTTGCATGATGATTCTCTCATAGTCAACCAGCCAGAAGACAAATCCATGATCGGAAGTCTACTTTGTCTTATAGGAACAACACCAGATATCATGCATGTAGTTGGGATTGTTAGACGATTTCAGGCCAATCCAATGAAACTCATGTTCAGGCAGTCAAAAGAATCTTCAAATATCTACAAGGCACTCAAGACTTTGGTTTATGGTATCCCAAAGATTTAGATCTTACTCTTCATGCTTATATAGTTGTAGATTAGATACGAAATTTGGATGATAGAAAAATCACTAGTGGAGGATAATTCTATATGGGGCGTCATTCGGTATCATTGTTCAACAAAAATCAAAGCTCAATTGTTTTATCTACTACGGAAGAAGACTATGTAGTTGCTGCATCATGCTACAAACAACTTCTCTGGATGATGCAAGCATTACATGATATTCAAATCAATTTTTCTCCACTCATTTCCATTTTATGTGATAATACAAGTGAAATTAGTATTTCAAAAGTCCATTTATTCACTCCAAGACAAAGCATATTCCAATTAAATATCATTTTCGAAGACAACATGTGATTGAAGAAAAGGTCAAAGTGGAATATGTTCCCTCAAAATAACAAGTTGTTGATATTTTCACAAAACCTCTTCCACATGATGCATTTGAATATATTAGACATAAATTATTAATGGTCTCTACTTCTTCACTTAGTTGATTCTTCATGTTCAAGCATAGTAATACATGTGTGTCTTGATGAGTATTCCCATGGTTGTTTTTTATTTTCATGTTTCTTATACTACCAACAGTGCCTCTAATGTAGTAAGGGTAAATAGGTACAAACATAACAAACTTAGGGGGAGACGAAGGCATGAAATTTCAATATTTCACTTTCTGTACATGGATCCTATAAAGAAAAGTCACTTGTATAATGTAGTTTTGAATTGAATAGTCATACATATCATAGTATGATGATGAAATAGTGGGACAAACTCATGAAAAGGTTCTGATATGCTTCAATCAATTATTGTTTGGCTTTCATGTTCATATGTTTGATGATTACAGTTTGTTTTTGATATTTAGAAGTGTTTTTGGCCTTTATAAGTTGTTGATACTTTGATGGATTACTGGTTGATAAGGATTCTTTAATTATTCTTATAGATATATGAGACGATATGGTCAAATTTGATAGTGAACAATTTCCACAGGTTCAGTGGCAACATTTGCTATAACAATGCATTTTTGGCATTATGTTTGCTTGATACATAATGATGTTTATCAATAGTTTGATGATATTGAAGCTACATTATCTTATATTGTGAATTGATGATAGAAATATACAGGTTCTTGTTCTTGGTGCTAACAATAGATTCTCATGATGCATACCATATGTGGTGTATCATAGTTTCTGATGACTACCATGGCCTTGTTTATCTTGGTTATAAATCTCATATATATCATTTAATGTAAAGGTGATGTGAAGACCTATGATATACTCATTGTCAAATTCAGTCATGTATTGACTATTATGGTCAACTCCTTTTGGACATGTGACGTAATTTGTAACCCCACTATGATTGGGAATTTGATGTAATAATGATGTGGAATATGTAAACCCACTGTAATTGGGTGATTGATGTAAGTTTGAGTTCTTGGTGATAGGATAAGTCATATGAGACATAGAGTCATGTCCTTCATTGTACATCATTCACAAATTTCAGCATGTGCCCGAAGGAGCATGGTCAATGTTCATACTCAATAGTTGACATCTATGGAAGAATTCATTTAGCATTGGTCAACCCTTTGCCCTTGATGTCAAAGGGGGAGAGTAACTTGGTGTTTGAAAAACTTATTGCTTGGCTTGATGTGCTCTATAGGTTGTGGTGACCAAACACCAAAGTGGTTACCATCATGTCCAAAGGGGGATATTGTTGGCATTATGAATTATGTTTTATCATTGATTGTCAGCTTGAGGGGGCTTGACCCAGGGTCATCATTACTTAGCCAAACAAATCCCTACACTACTGGCCCATTCTGCATCAACCCAGTGAGCGCGAACCAAAGTATCACCTAAAGCAATATGGGGGGATGCTAGAACCAAGTTTCTGCACCCTGAGATGGTTGTGATGTCGTTTGATTCCCTCTATCCTTGCCTTCGTGTAGGTCGCTCCGCTCTAGGGCTTGCAAGATGAGCCCTTTATTGAATTCTTCAATACCTCCGTGAAAGGGTATGATCGACCTTCGTGTAGCCCTATCCACTACTTAAGTACTTTCGCACTGCGATGGTAGTGTGCCATGCGGCTTCCGAAATTAATTTAAGTGACTTTCTTATCTTATCAAACATTTATAGTTAACATACCGTAAGCAGATATTAATAAATGCGTTCAATTATTCAATGCAATTGTATTCATTCGTGCATCACATAAGCATAATAAAAAAAATTAATACATATCATATCAAGATGCATCAACAAAACAAAGGCATAGGAATTACCAAATATTTCTCTTTATTGATATCTTCCAAGTGATTACAGACTTTATCCACCCTGCACACACAGCTGCAGGGGTCCGCGTACTCAGCTGCAAGGGTCTGTGCACTCAGCTGCAGACTTATACCCTAGGCCTCTGCGCACTCATCTGTAGAGCCTCTATCTATGCTACAACCTAGGACTTAGACTTATTACTTCAGAGCTATGACTCTCTTACATTGTGTGTTCCAAAAACTACTTAGAGCTTAGCACTTTTTATACAATCCCATGGTCCGCGGACCATGGGTAGATCTCTTACAGCTGACTCTACTTTACAAAAGTAAGTGTGGACAACCCTTGATTAATTATGACACCTTCGCGCTCTACGACCAAAAAATGTGGAGCCTTTACAATTTTATTACAAAATTTGACTCAAAAATGGGCTTTTAGCTCCAAAACTATCCTTGGGGGATCCCACTCCCAGCTGTGATTGGTTGATTCATGTAAGTTTGAGTCCTTGGTCATAGGATAAGTCATAAGAGTTATAGAGTCATGTACTTAATTGTACATCATTGACAAATTTCAACATGTGCTCGGGAGGAGCTTGGTCAGTGTTCATACTCAACAGTTAACATCTACGAAAGACTTCATTTAGCATTGGTCAACCCTTTTCCCTTAATGTCAAAGGGGGAGAGTAACTTGGTGTTTGAAAAACTTGATGCTTGTCTTGATGTGTTCTACAAGTTGTGGTGACCAAACACCAAAGTGGTTTCCATCATGTCCAAAGGGGGAGATTGTTGGCATTATGAATTATGTGTTATCCTTGATGGAAACCTACCTAATGAGTTGTCCATTTATGGAAGCCTACTTGATGAAGCTGTAAACAAGATGTGTCTACATGTGAGAAATAATTTGATTAAAGGCATAGTAGTTCAGAGACAGAGGAATGACAAAGTTGAAATTTCAAGGAGTATATGTGCATTCCATTAAACAAAGCCATGTACACACGTGGGTATGATGAAGAAAAGGCACATACAGTCTTTGCACCATGGTTTTCTAAATACCAAGGGTCCTTACCATAGTATTGCCTTGTGGTATTCAGCCCAGTAATGGCTATTTTGATCTCTTATAAGAAAACCATAAGTTGGAATACATTTTTGACCTATGGTATTGGGTAAGGGATAATATATATAAGAATATGAAGATCAAAGTGATAGTGGGTGTGCAAGTGATGAACATTTCATGAATAGTTAGATCTGAGGCAAAGATGCATGTAAATGGGTATTGATGTTTTTCTTGATCTAAAAATAAGTATGCACCTCATAATTTGATGATGGATTAGATCCAATAGATCTAAGATGAAAATCTTGATTATGAAGTGATTTGATATGTGTTGATAGTTTCTTTATGCATAACTATTCTCTGTATGCTGAGATTTGGGTATGTCTGAATTTTTGTGTTCCAAAAAAGGTTTGATTCTAAAATTGTAGATTTGTACGCAGGTTTTATAGCCTGTAAGGCACGTACACACATGAGGTGTGATACTAGTAAGACACATATACACGGGTTTGTTTCCTAAAAATCACATATACACGCAGATATGCTTTGAGGAAAGCGCATTTTAAACCAAGGGTCTTTTTATGAAATGTATGTCTGAGTTGTTTAATCAGTCTTGATGTGTTTTTATTGTTTTTCAATGAATTTTTCTTGATGATTTGGGCTTAAAAAATGATGTTTTGAAGATGAAATAATTGATTGAAGTATGCTGATGATACTTGTTTCTTTTTATTTGAGTTCAATGAATATTCTATGTTTTTTTCATAATGATGCAGTATATCTGTGTATGATTCAATATTTATTTTAGAATGATAATGGTTCGGTTTTTAGAAATCAGTGATTTAATATCTGTACACGGGTATGCTTCATGGAAAGTGCATACACACGAGTTTTCTACTATAAAGTAGCGTACATATTTTGACATGTAGTTGATCATGATTTACAATAACAAAATTTGGCTTTTGTGATATGTAGTATGTTGATTGGCATTCTAGTTACAACGATCTCACTATTTTGGTTGTTTAAGTTTGGGATTCAGTTGATTGGTTGAGTTTTGGTTGATTCAGTTGATTCAGTTGGTTTAGTGATTGGGTTTCAGTGATCATTTGATTCAGTTGGGTCAGATATTGATGATTGAGTTAGAGTGATAATTTTCATTTTTGATGACTGGATTTGGGCTTAAATGTTGGTAGTGGGTCCATTCTAAAAACTTGATGAAACATGGCCTACAAGTTGTGATGTGTTGTAGCAGGTGGATCCAGTATGAAAATTTATGAAACATGGTCCCTGGAAGTGTTAAGGGTTGGAGCCTTCTATGAGGGAGTTGAAGCTTCCTTCGAGTAGTAGTTGTTAAATTAGATCAGGGCGTTGGAACTCCCTTCCAGTAGATGTCAGTAAATGATATTAGGGGGTCGGCTCTCCATTATAGTGGGTGCTAGAGAATGAGTGAAGGTTGTATCCTTCTGTAGGTGGTTGTCAGCAGTAGTGGTCTTTTCCCACATTGGCTTTCCACCTTAAATCTTGGTGTTCATTTTTGTTGCTTATGTGTGATGGCTTATTTTTTTATTACTGCAGATGGTTACTATATGTTTAATATTTAATGAGGTATTGATAAACTAGACTGGGATAAACAAAAGATGAATTAATTGAAAAATTAATTTTACTTGATGTACGCTAGTTGTTTGAATAATAGTCGTGTACATATGCAAGTTTCCTTCAATAAAGTCACTTACAAAAGTCTGGATATAAAATTGAAATGTTTAATGATTTGAAAACATTGATTCACACTCCCCTCTCAGTAATTTTCCCAATAGTTTCCTCGTACAAGGACTAGGCGGGCTTCCAAATAATCCATTCTCTTTCATGTCACAACTAATGCACACATTCCTCATAATAAGGTACCCAAACCATTGAATATCTGACATGGATGAGGACTGGTGAGGGCCCTTTTATATTTGTTCTCACCAGAAGATAAAAAAATTCAATGTGCCTTGGAGTGAGTCTGTTGAATACAGAAGCATTGATTTCTATAGAAAACTTCTCTCTGGAATTTTCCTCATACAGATGCATCAAATTCACTTCAAGCGAACACACAGTGTGAAAAATCTTGCATTCCTATCTAATATGACAGACATATATTTAGTCACATATTGTTAAATGTCAAAGTGATGTTACCATGATGATGACAACAAAGATCAGTGCATCTAACATCTTATTTTTAAGTAACAATCAGATGACTCAATCAACCATGCAGATTGATGCATAACTTCTTAAATAATTATATCTCAACCCCAATGCATCAAGAGCATCCCCTTCAGTATAGTAGGGTTAAATAATGTTAAGTTATGTATCCCATCTATTCCTAATCACATTTTCACTAGTAAAACATTAAGTGGACATAATCATTCTAAACCTACCACATGCAATACTAGATTCGACTCCTAGCTTTTTGACAAAGCGTTGTCTCCTAAATGACCAACAAAAATTAGGAAAATGCGACGACAACATTTGCAACATGAAAAGTCAACAATTTTTTTCCATTATTCATGCTCTCCAGTGCAAGAAAAACTTGCATCGGGCAGAGTATAGATCAGGCTTACAAGTAGCCTCTTGCATGGAGGAAAAAAAGCACCTGAATTCAATCACTTGGTGTCCTTCTCTACTCAAATATAGCTTTCAATTCTTCACAAAAATAGCTTTCAATTCTTCACAAAACCTAAAATGTTGAGTAAAATATTAAAGAAATAAGAATGGCACAGACAACTCTTTTCTGATTAGTGCCACATAATACCACTTGTTTTAACACTGCACAGGTATTCCATTTTCTCATCCCCATTTGGATGGCTCGAAGCTACCTTTGGGATGGTCCAACATAATGTTTTTCCTACGCAAGACTAACCTATAAATGCATTTTGCACCTCAAGTATTTCAATAATATGGTAGAACAAATATTGAGCAAACACTATCTCCTTCACCAACTGTCATTCCATAAAGTAGATAGCCTAGCTAGGCTTTGCTACCAAATTTAAATTGTAAAAGTATACTTGTGTGAATCGTATAATGTTACAATATAAATACATCAATATTTTTTTAATATAAAAAAATTATCTTATCCAAAAATAAACTTGTCAAGAAAATATTTCAACCACATAGCAATATAAGAAACTAACTAATTAGATAATATTTCTAACCTAACTAAACCAAACAACCTCTTAAAAATTAAGAAGACACCTCTTCTAAAATTAATGACAAGGAAAAATTAGAGAGAAGCAAAATTTAATATATGAGACATTTTAACGATAATTTAATTATATTTTAATTATATATTTAAAATTAATCATTCAGATGTACATATAAATATTGATCAATTTTATTATTTATCCCATGGAGAGGTGCATTCTGCTATCTAGTCTCAGGAAGATGTATAATTTCTTTTGTGCTCAATATAATACAATGTCTATTATAATGGGAAAAAAAATAATAATACATATTTGGTTAATTTTAGCTCATTATAAAACATCAATAATATCACTCTTACTATAATCGCTCTATTCATTGCTATAACCTAGTATGAAGGAGATGTTAATGCCTTCTGTGATTAATAGAATTAACATGTGGTATAAAAACAATAAAATAAGATATTTCTATAGCCATATTATATATGTGTGTATGTGGATCTCAATATATACCTTGAATACAACATTTAAATATTTATATTAACTAATAAAAAATATGTTAACTTAAACATAATAATATAATTCTATATATGGAGATGAAAATTACTTGAAAGAAACAAATTTCAATTACTTTATAATAAGAGAGGGATGTGTAATTCATTAAATTCTTAATATAATGTTGATATATGTCATTTTAATAATATTTATAAGAAATAACAATTTAATGTGGGCCATAAATGAAATATCTCAATATGCATGGCAAAGTTGTATTGATGTATTTTAAACTATATTTAAAAAAAACTATTTTTAATGTGAACAATGTAGACCATAAATAAAATACTTCGATGTCCATGTTGAGTAAAATATTCCAATGTCAAATTCCAACTTAATTTTCAAATTCCCACTTAATTTGCAATCACTGAATTACTATGTAAATTGTGAGATTCAAAGTTCAAATCTCACATGTGCGTTAAGTTTATCATATGAACCAAAATAAATAAATATTATGATTAAAACATTTCATCTAATCTTACTATTATATGTTTTTTTCCCCTTTTTCTAGAATATTTTTGAGTCATTTTATTTAAAAATTTAAATAAACTATTTGAATATTCTAATAAAAATATATGTTAATGTTAATTATAATAAAATTCATTGTCCATATTAATAAGAGGGGGATATATAATTCATTGAGCTGATAGGAACTCTACAACATAGTATGAGGCAAATGTTGTCCTATTGTAGGATTTTACAGGGTAAGTTCCTCAGACAGAACACCAAAGGACACCGGTCACAAACAGATCGCCGATCAATACACCATTACTTTTGACGTGGTTAAAACCCTCAAAGAGGGAAACAGTCCATGGCCTGAGCCAATGCGGCCACTTCAGGCAATTTATTAATAAAAGAATGAAAATTTACATATGCTTCTCTCATAGACGGATTACCCTACAAATGACCCTCCATGCGCTTTAAATAGAAATCATGGACCAATCGGGTGTTAAGCCACGGATCAAGTGTCAGTAATACCGAGGAGACAATAAACTGTCGGATCACTACATATCGTGACCGTTGGATTGTAAGTTACAAAATGTACAAGGTAAAGAAACACACTTTACCTAACTCTATACTAGACCAAGTTGTACTTAACAATTTCCTATGTGTCGGAATATCCTAACATCCCCCCTTAAGAACAACTTGGGATAGGATTGAAGGATTTACAAATATGACACAATAGGAGAAGGAAGGAGGCACTAGAGCCTATCCCCCCTTAGTGACAACTTCCTGAACTCCAACCATAAATCGAAGTTTAGTGAACTTCGCCTCTGTGAGAGCCTTTGTAAAGATGTCTTCAACTTGATCATTTGTTGAACAATATTGCACTTCAAGAACATGGTCATGAATGAGCTTTCTGATGAAGTGCATGTGCAGTTCAATGTGTTTGCTGCGCTGATGTTGGACTGGATCTTTGCATAGCTGAATGGCACTTTGATTATCACACCAAAGTGTAGTCGGATGCTGCTGCTGAAAGCCAAACTCTGACAGGATCTGACGAAGCCACAAGGCTTCCTTACTAGCTTCTACGGCACCATGATATTCTGCTTCTGCTGAAGAAAGAGAAATGGCACCTTGTTTCTTGCAAGCCCATGTAATAGGTCCTGAACGAAGAGTGAACACATAACATGCAGTAGACTTCCGATCATCAGGGTCACCAGCACAATCGGAATCAGTGAAACCAACCAATAGAGGAGATGCTTCATCACTGTAATGAATCCCAAACTGAACTGTACCTCAAACATAACGAAGTATTCTTTTAGCTGCTTTCCAATGACTTTCACATGGGTTTTGCATAAACCGAGCAACAAGGCCAACAGCAAAGGAAAGGTCAGGGCGAGTATGGATTAGATACAAATTTTTTCCTACAAGTTGATGGTATAAGGTAGCATCAACTTCAGGAGAAGTACAAATGACTGAAAGTTTGACTCCAGACTGAAAGGGAGAAGGGGCTGGCTTACAATCTTCCATGTGAAAGTGGCGTAGAATCACAGGCATACTTGGACTGAGAAAGGGAAATACCTTCCTTGGATTGCAAGACTTGAAGACTGAGAAAACAATGTAAGTGTCCTAAGTCTGTCATTTCAAACTTCCTTTTAAGGCTAGACTTCACATGGTTTATAAGGTTGGGATCACTACAAAATGTACAAAGTAAAGAAACACACTTTACCTAACTCTATACCTAACTCTATAATAGACCAAGTTGTACTTAACTATTTCCTATGTGTCGGAATATCCTAATACCTATTACATTATATTTAAAAATAGTAAAATAATCATTACTAAACAAATTAAAAACTAGTAGTAACTAAAAAAATTATTTCATTGAGATAAAAAGTTCTAGGTGGGACATTAGCCCATACTTTTTTTTATTTAAAAATAATAAATTAACACTTACTATAACAATTTCAAAAAATAATGACTTAAAAAATAGTAATAACAAAAAAATGTTTTAAAGCTAGTAAGAGATGAAATAATTGAAAGTAAAATATTTGTAATTTCGTTTATGATATCTATCTACATTTTTAGTATGAGAGAGATGTGTAATTCCTTCATTACTCAAGCTAAATTGATGATATTTATATTAACAAATAAAATAATTGAAAGTACACATTCTTTAATTTGATTTAATATTGCTTTCTAATTTTTAGTATGAAGGAGATGTCGATTGGTATATATATATATATATATATATATATATATATATATATATATATATAAGTTTTGAATGTCTATATTAAGTAACATAATTTCATATCTATTTCATATATAGAGATAAACCAATTAAAATTATGATATTTATTAAGTCTCCATTTTCCATTTTAAAGGAGATGTGTAATTTACTAAATATTGTATTTTGTGTCATAAATAAAATATTTCAATATGCACCACACACACACACATATTAACACACATCATCTCAATTATTCTCTAGGTGATAACCTTTCTTCAATATTTTCATTTTAGAAAATGTAAGCACTCAAGAGATTGGATCCACTCTTAACACTTGATAAATATCAGTTTAACATAAATCTATGTTGGTGTGTTTAAAAGTATATTCATAACAAGAAGGAATTTTAATATAGCCGATGTGGACGATAATAAACTATTTCAATGTCTATGTCGAGTAAAATATTTTAGTGTTTTCTATGTATATATTATATGAACTAATCTAGAAAAAAAAAATTCTTATGATTAAAACATTTCTTTGTTTTGATATCTTCGGCAAAATCACATAACCAATCTTTTGTCGACGCGTTTCGAACCAACCAGTGTGGTTCATCATCAGGACAAGTTGAAGCACCAATCTGGATTATGCTTGATTAAATAGAGTGTGCAGAGACAACAGCTATAATGCTAACGGCTAAATTTTGACCAATGATCCTGGTCAACCACAAAATTCGATAATTAATATTTTATAAATAGCTTAATTAGATATATTAATATCTCAAATCTTAAGGGAATCCAAATATTATTATTTAAATTATAATGGTCATTATATCTCATAACATATAATAAATAATCTATATTTAATATTATTTAAATTAATAAATCATTATTATTTTATAATTTAATTCTTTAAAATATTTCTTATTAAATATAAAGGTTCATTAAAATAAAAATAATATATGTTTATGAAAAATCTTAATAATTTATAATTTCAAACATCATTATTCCTAGAATTAAGATGTTTAAAATAATGTTTCAATACTTTTTAATAGAAAATTAAAGGTAAATAAGCCCTTAGGTAAATATTTATTACCTATAGGGTTGATAAAACATTTCTCTTAAATTTTCTACCTTTTTTGGGTACATTTTTCTACAAATTTTATAAGAAGATTTGTTGTATTTGCAAGATTAGGCTATGTATTATACACAATTGAAGTACCATAGAGGTACCAAAAGGGATTTTCTTGGCATTGAATCTAGTTATTAGAAAATATAATTGAAAAAATAAAATATGACAACCATTGGAACATTTAATTGGTCTGTTACTCAAATTAAAAGAGATTTCTAATTCCTTTAATGTTCAACATCTTGTTTTTATTTGGTGCATATCCCCACACACACACATACATCTTAACTTAGATCTATCAATCCTCTAGAGGAATCAATTATCTTCAGGTGTGAATCTTTCATAACAATTTTCACTTGCATCTCAAGATATTTAGTCTCTCTAAGTGCTTTATAGTTATTCCACTAATATGAACTTATACTTGTGGTAAACAAACTTATATTATAATTTTATAAATTTAGAAGATTGATCTTTAGTAATATATTTCTAATTAATTTGAATATTATTTTAAATTTGTTTTTGTTTTTTTAGATTTTCTTTCGGATTAATCACACCGTTAATTGTTACTCAACATTTGGAACCATCTAATGTGGCTTATCCTCAAGAAAATGGTGAGAAAACCAATCTGTTATAATTATTAAATAGTAGAGATGCATCCAATTCCAAATAACCATTAAAAAACTAAAATATTTTAATTAAAATTGAATGTTAGAATAGTGTTATTGTTAATATATTATATTATAAAAAATAAAAATAAGTTAGTTAAAAAAACTAAATGTTACAAATAAAAAATAAAAATATACCACTAAAAAATAAAAAACATGGTATAGGGGAAAGAAAATGAAGAGAAAAAATAGTAAAATGAGGATGAAAGTGATTATATTAATTTTATATTATTTTAATATAAAAAATATATATATATATATATATTTAAAATATTATTCGCCGTTAATTCTCTATATTATTTTATAAGGTTAAAGAAAAAGTGAAAAAGTTAAAAAATTTGAAATATTTTTGTAGTTTGAAAAAAATATTAAAAAAAATTACTAGAGTAATAAATAATATATAATGGTATAATAAAAAAATAAATGTTTATATACTATATTTAAATTTAGAATAAAATTATATATATATATATATATATATATATATATATATATAAATATAATAGGGAATATATATGTGTACAGAGAGTGGTGGGATAAATAAAATTAAGAAAAAATAAAAAAATATTATTACAAGTAAAATCATACAAATAAGGTTAAAGTTCATTAGCAAAATGGGTTGAGGATGGGCTTCCTTAAATAAGGCAATCAATGAACAAACCTCAAAGGGGTGGTTGTGCCATGTGCTAGGGGAGGAAACATACTAAAAAATCTAGTTAGTTTGGGTCTCGACTACTCAAGCTGACAACTTGACAAAAAAAGAGAGATACAAATAAAAGAAAAAAAAAGACACAATAGACGATCAACAAAAAGAAGTTCACCTCTAATGGTCAAGAGAAACGATTGTTATCATCCCTCCTCAAGTTCAATTTGCATTATAAATTTTAAACTAAAAATGCATATATTAGTTCTATAAAATATTCAAATACCTTTTAATAAAAAATATTTTTTTATTACATAATCATTTACTTAAAAATAACTCTTTTGCATTATACATACGTCACTCAAGTTATTTCGATTCACATATTACAGGCATGTTTTTGAAATTAAATTATATTATCTACTTTATCACTATCCCCGATATTATTCAACTTGGTACAATACATTTCTCATAAAGGAAATGAAGTTTTAAGGTGAAAAATATCATAAGATATCAAGCCTATGTCTTAAATTGAAAATATAATAAGATTTATAGTGTTTGACAAAGATTATTGGTAAGGCGTGAAAGGAACTCTAAAATACAAATTAAAGCGTTCAAAGAAAAAGGAATACTCCATTTCATCTACTCTACAGGTTGTTTCCTCTTTATAACATTATTAAAGGCTTCCTCATACTTTGTGTCATGACCAGTGTAACCAAAACATTCTCAAACTCTTCCATTTCTTGTTTATGTATTTTTTAAGCACATAACGATGGCCATAAAGGATGTACAGGAATAAAAGAATTGTGTTTAAGAAGGAAAGCTCACCCATAATGTCTAGGATCGTAAAGTAAGATGCTATCCATTGCAGAAGATGCTTGGCTAAGTTGATTTTGTATGTATACCTTAATACCATTGTTAAGATGGAAATCTATAAAAACATCCATTTTTTTGTCCAAATTGTCCAGGTCCATTATATGTTTAATTGTAGCTATAGTTTTTAGTTGCATGTTTTTGTCAAGTTTTTCTTGCTAACAATCCTTTTAGATTAAAGCGTTGATAACAACATAGTGGTATTCTTCCGCATGCTGTAAGCATTTCTTAAGAACTCTGGTAAGCTCACATAACTAATTCAAACTATGATGTGGACTGTGAATCGTCATGGATAACCCAAGAAACTTTGGCAATTTAATCCAAGAATCATATACTGTATTTATATGTTTATCGGACTTCTTTATTTTTAGTTTGCAGCCAAATGGTAATCCCAGAGTAGGATAGGTCAAGGCACTCTGCAGAGCCTCATAGCTCTGCACATGTTACCTCTGCCGTTCCACGTAGGATTTCTCATCCCAACACTAGCATTTCTTCTATCGTTTACCTACAGTTCAAAACCGTGATGACCATATTCCATCTGCTCTGCATGCCCATCAACATTTCTTCAATCATTTCTCTATAGATCAAAACCCTCGTGACCATATTCCATCTGCATGCCTATTGGCTTTCCTCTCTACATAGTGGTACCTCTCACTGGAGTTATGCGGGGAGGAAAACTTTGGGTATCTGACACCAAACAGTGTGTATGAACAACATGGAAGAAACCCAATCGAGTAGTAGGGACTCCATCATCAAAGCTTACTTACTGGTACGTCCTATATGTATCTCTTAGTTTGAGCGCTTTCAGTTGAGCAAGTGTACACAATAGCATAATGGATGCAATAAAGTCATGGGAGCTTCAATGGAGACCTGCTATATGTGAAAACACAGATGCTCCAACAGTTACCGTATTCAAGCAGTGACGAGTATAATAATGTGGATCGTGGAATGGGGTTGGTGCCGAGTTCGAATCCAAATACTATCTTGAAATGGGACCTAGACAAGGATATTATGTGCTCTATTTGCGTGCATATGCAGACGAGAATGATGCATTCCTCAAAACATGTGGTCACGACTTCTGGTACATGTGCATAATGATACATCTCTTAAAAGATCTCAGATAGCCGTGTTGAAGAAGCGTGGGGTGTTTTCTTAAGGTGAAATATATGATTCTCTGTTAAATAAACTATTTGATGTTATTCCATTTACTCATGTTATGCTTTGAACATCCCATTTTGGTGTTATATATGCTATGTAAAATACGTTTCCTATGTTTATAGGAACATTTTAGAGTTCGCCACCCCTATCGAAGCATGTAGAGCAACTAATCCACAACCAACTATTAGTCGTGCTTTTTCTAGTTCAATCCACTACTTGAATGATAATGTGTCCTCCTATGAGATAGATATCACATGTGTGATTGTAAAGAATGTAGGGGATGAAATCACTCACACATGAAGTATCACGCAAGGAATCAAATCCAAAATCATGTGTGGTGGGCTTAATAGTATTGTGTGGGACATTTGGCCTACTTACCTGTATAGAATTGTAAAACTGTGCATTTTAAGTAGTTGAGTCATCAACGACTATCTTAGTCTTATTTTTTGAAAGTTTCTTATGCTAATTTTTTTTTATGTATTATTAAAATATATTTATTTATTGACTTTTTTATGTTTATTTTGAGAGTATTATTAAAAGATATTTGTCTATTCACTTTGTATATTATAAGGGGATGATATGAGATAAGGGGATGATATAAGTGTTTGAAATTGAAGCTTTTAGTGTTGGAGTTTTGTCAATGAAGATTTCATAAACGAATTTGAGCCGCATCCACAATCGAAGCTTTAAGTCTTACTCAAAATAAAAGTTTTAGAAAACCATGTATATAGGCTTCATTAGTTTGCTATCATTTTCAAATATACTATTACTAGCACCTCTAGTTAGAAAAAGACATCAACCTATAGTTAGATCGAGAAATGTTTCGTACACTATTGAGCATTAGATCTAAGTTCTAACAATATGTTGTTATCATCAAATGACCATTTGCAAACTCTTTGAGTTCACAAAAAATATGAATTTTCAGCTAAATCAAAAATTGTTCTCAAAGCTTCTAAACCTTAGAGTATCCACCGCTTGATCCACCACTCAGTAGTAAGACATTCACACATTGACTCTGTTAAGAGTTTTAATTTTGGTTCTCGTTAAAAACTTAGAAAATTCAACCACTAGAAGCTTTCTTCTCTTTATTTAACTCGATTCACATACACTCCCTTGAATTAATGGGGAGAATCTTGGACAACTAATCGATTAAGGTTATGATGTGGAATGTGAACTATCATGTGAAATCCATAAAACCTTAGAAGTTGAATACAATTATCATTGTATTATGAATATAATATTTCAAGTAGATAGTTTCCTTTTAGATAATTCATATGCATCTCCCTTTAATACCCACACTACATATACACATCATTGAAAAATCATTGTATATTTGTCATTCCATTATTACTTATACTCATGACTTGTCTCAAAGGTTTCAAACCTAAAACTTTTGCAACTATTAAAGGCACGAAACTCTCATACTCATAGCTTCAGTGACCACTCATAAAAATCAATCGTTAGCAATTTGTGATTCTTTTCTAAGGCTTGGTAAGGTAAATTTATTTCTCCACTAATTATTTATTAGTCTAATAATGTGTTGTATGAGGTTATTATTAAAAATAATCAAATGAATATTGTAGAAAATGAATTAAAAACTTACTCTTTAATTGTTCCTCACTTTCAATATCTTGTTGCTTTGTTATACTTTCAATAATTCACTTCAATCTTTGCTATTTGAATAGATGAACAAAGTAAATACTTTTCTTTAAGATATGATGTCACCAAGTTATATTGGTCAACCATAATATTAAAGGTTTATAATAATTCATTTTTCATTGGATAATAAAACTAGTACTAGTTAAATATATGTTATAAATAATCCTCTAAAAATCAAGAAACTTAATTCACCTAATTGATATAATAACTCCACTAAAGTCGCAAAACTTTTAGGCCCTAAATTAATATTCTAGAAATAATCATATTAGTTTAATATATCATAATTAACCCTGCAAAAATAAATAAATTTAATTTATCTATTTAACTGAATACATCCATTCAAAGTCAAAAAATTTATAACCTAAATTAATATTTTGAAAATAATCAATGAATCAACTTCTCACAATTATTTCTCATATGAAATCCATTTGATTTAATACATCCAATTAAGTCACCAAAAAATTATACCCTAAATTAATATTTCATAAATAATCATACAGTCAACTTATCCCTGTTATTTCTCATATAAAACCTCATTGTTGGTTTAAAGAGCTTGAAAATCCTTTATACCGAGTGTGTAGAAATTAAGACAAAGAAATGCAATTCTAAATTTCAATGTTAAGGTTAGTAATCAAAGTTTAATGCAGTCGCCCAAATCTTTTAACATATGTCGTAAATAGTCCAGTATTTACTTTCTTAAAAGATCTCTTAAAATTTAAAATTAGAATTTTCACCAAGTGATTTTAATGACATCATATAAATATTTGAAACGAATAATAGTCTCTTATTCACTTTCTAAAAAGGTATCTTAAAATTTAAAATTCGATTTTCCACCAAGTGATTTTTATGAGATAATATAAATATTTGAAATA
This sequence comes from Pinus tabuliformis, assembly GCA_031772625.1. Taxonomy (NCBI): domain Eukaryota; kingdom Viridiplantae; phylum Streptophyta; class Pinopsida; order Pinales; family Pinaceae; genus Pinus; species Pinus tabuliformis. The sequence continues at coordinate 510,300,544 of CM062815.1, forward strand.
AATAATTGTTGCCATCTTGAACTTATCCCAAGAGCACCCACCTACAAGTCCTTTCTGGACAGCTTGACCTATCATCTTGGTTGTTTCATTCACATTAAAAAATCAATGTTACGGTACTAGCAGATTGGTTCACTTTTGAAGTTTTCTTCCTTGAATACTAATTTGTTTCCATGTGTCACGTGTATACTTTACAATTATGTTGCCTTACCTCTTGGACAATCAACGATCCTGGAAATATAATGGAACGCCAACCTTCCGCCTTTCAATCCCTTTCGTTTCTATAGACGAGTCACTTCTCTTTAATCTCCACTGCATCCAAATCGTAGCATATTTACAGCACGCCCATTAAAGTACCTTAATCTCCACTGCGTCCAAATCGTAGCATATTTACAGCACGCCCATTAAAGTACCTTAATCTCCACTGCATCCAAATCGTAGCATATTTACAGCACGTCCATTAAAATACTTTAATCTCCACTGCATCCAAATCGTAGCATATTTACAGAACACCCATTAAAGTACTTTAACAGACCCATTATACTCTATCATTGTTCAATGCCCTTGATACTTGGTATCAGCCCCTAAAGCTTGCGGCTTCGTCCATTAATGAAATAGTTGAAACACAAACATACTAGGGCAGTGAACTCTGTATCATTAATGGATCTTCGCTTTAACAGTGATCTTCCTTACAACGGCGTTTTTCAGTTCCTTAAAATTCAAAAGACAAAAATTTAAACATTCCTAAGAATTAAAATATAACACTAAATTTAAATTTTGGATGGGATTCTGAGAAAGAAAATACAGCGTTTAAAACTAATGAATTTCGATAAAGGTCACCAAAAAATTACCCCTTTCATTAAAGGGTCCCTTTCCCTCCTTTTCTCCAGTGCTGGATTAGATACCATTCAGCGAATCTCGTGAGCGTTTCTCCTTCTGACAATTCTTTCACGATTCCCTCCATATGACATCGTGTGTAATGATAGCCAAAAGTCGACTGTCGGTGATAGAGATAGACAGACGTACACAATGTTGACGACATGGCCGCATAAATTGATGATCATCAAAAAAATGTTGACGCGGTGCTCGACAACTCACAATCCGGGCAAATCGTTATATCTCTCTTAGCACGACTGAAATGACTAAAATTATCGTTAGATATGCTATAAATGAGGGAAGATAATTGCTAGCCCGTTTAATCCTTTTTTTTTTTGTCGAAGTATATTTCAGCTGAACAATTTGGCTTTTTAGAACATGGACAAATCCACGATGCAATTGCTATCACACAAGAGTCTGTCCATTCTATTAAGTCTATTCAGATGATCAAAATATATGTAATATCTCTCGCGTAATATACTCTAAACACTAGAGTAAAATTAATGTATTACATAATATTTATGAATAAATATTCATTGTAAAACTAATTTTAATATTCATGACACTGAAATGATTATGAAAACGAAAGGGTGAATAGAGGAATTCGATTTTTTAAAAAGGTTAGGCGGAGTACTATTGATGCAGCAGAATTAGAGCTTTCAAACTTTTAGATTTTCCTTGTGAAAAAAGGTTTTTTTTTTAAGTGATAGATTGAATGAGTTATGGATGATTTATGGAGTAACTATAAATTTATAAAAATATAATTCATGGAATAATTGATGTAGTAATTTTAGAATTTAGAAAAATATGATTTATGATATGATTTTAGAAATTAGAAAGATCTGATTTATAAGTAATTTGAGGAATGTTTTTAGGAATTAGAAAAGCTATTGCATTTCTTATTTCTATTTAAAAACGGCCACATGCATTTAGAATAGAATCATGGTAAGAGAGAGGAATGAGTGTTTTTCAATAATTATTTCTTATTGCTTCATTTCTTACCTAGCCACTGGCTATACTAGCCTGACATAAATTGACAATTCGACATAGAATATTATGTCACGAATCTCGTTGGATTGAGGGATTCCAACAATTAAATGATAAATTTTATGTTCATCAATTTCTTAAGAGAATTTGCTTGTGCATGAAAACAATATCTATTATATTATTTCTCTTAGAAAATAAATTGCATATGCATGAGACTAATATATATTAGACTAATATATATTAGGCTATATTTCTTTTCGAAACAAGTAAATGTTTGCATGTAAGAAAATCACTGGCATGCAAAGAAGTATATGTTTGGATGCAAAAGAAATAGTTGTATTAGGCTATATTTCTTTTCGAAACAAGTAAATGTTTGCATGTAAGAAAATCACTGGCATGCAAAGAAGTATATGTTTGGATGCAAAAGAAATAGTTGTTAAGTATTTAGAAGTTCGATTTCTTGAAATTATGGTATAAATTATTGAAAAATAAGCAATTCTTCAAAATATTGTATAAATTATTTAAAAATAAAGCTAATTTAATGAGATTAATCTTGGAAAAGATTTACATGAGTTATTAAAATATGAAGACAACTTAACGAGAGTAATCTTCAAAAGATTGGCATGAGCTCTTGAAAAATGATAAGTCAAGAAGGGTAATTCAAGAGCGGATTGTATAGCTTCTTGAAGGGAATTTCATGGGTTGTAAACAAGGAAAAGTTGAATAGAATAACTTCTTGAAAATAAACCATGAATTTGTATGACCCATGTTGTTCCCTTGAAAATATTACAATAAATTTGTATTTTTTTTATGAATGGATAGAACAGCTATCGGTGGTAGATTTCTTGAGAAAGAAATATGTGTTTTTTCATGCACAGAAAGAAGAAATATTATGATTTTTTTTTAAAAAGAATATTTGTAAAAGTGCAGGAAAATAGCCATGATGTTAGTTCTGACTAGTCGTTTATGTACATGTAGAGATAGATAATGTGTTAGTGATCTTAGAAAATCATGTGTTTCTTTGAGCTAAGTTATTTATATGGATCTTGCATGAACAAAATATGTCATTAAGATAGATTTTTTTGGAAGAATGAAATATATATATATATATATATATATATATATATATATATATATATATATACACAGAAGAGAATATAATTATTGTGTTAGACTTTTTGAAAAGAAATATGTAATTGCATGCAATAAATATGTTAGCTTTCCTTTGGATAAGTACATGTATCTGCATGCAAGAAATAATAATTATCATGTTAGATTTACTTGGAATAGAGCATGTATTTTCATGTAAAATAGGTATTAAAAATAACTCTTTTGGAAAGAATATGTAGTTGCATGCACATGAATAGTATATTTTATGTTAGCCTTTCCTTGGAAAGATTATGCAGTTGCATGCAATATTATGTTAGCTTTCTTTTGGAAATATTATGCATTTGCATGCAGGATTATGTTAGCTTTATTTTGAGAAATGATTATGTATTTGCATGTAATTGTGAAAAGTTTATCTATTCACATGGACAAAACCATGGCTAGTGTGCTAGATTCATTTAAAAGAATAAGGATAGTTGTAGTGGTTTTCTGTTTGGAAAGGAAAGGGTGCTTGTGTGAGGAGAATATTAGTTAATGTGGTATTTATTTATAGACATGCTATAATAGTTATATGCTTATGATTAATGCATGTGTAGTGATTGTTAAAGGAAGCATGTCACAATGTTTTGTTTACATTTCTTGAATGCACATGAATAAATGATGAAACATCACTAGTATATATTTATTATTTGTTTGATTAATATTTGATCTAATCATGATATCAAAGGTTGTTGACAGTAGCAGTTACAAGAAAATACTATGACATATGTAAAGATGAATTATATTTACCCTTATGGCAGACAATAAGTTAGTGGCCTATGAAGATTGAAGGAATGTCAGCTACAAGATAATCCACTGATGAGAAGAACCAAGCCCCAAAGACACAATGCTCAAGGGTTTGTGGGTAAATGATGTCACGATGATTGTAATAACTTATAACTAGTTATGTTCTTTTTCATATGAGATTATTTGTAATATTTTACGACAATGGTCAACTGATGGACTACGATATAACCATTGAGTAATAAGTGAACATTGTCATGAATGTTTAATAATAAAATTAATTTTTTGTTGGTTTTCACCCTGCAGGGTTTCCAGGGTATATCAGTGTCTAAATATGTGATTTCTTTTTGTGTCATTTTTATGAGGTTGATTCCTTGCATGATGTGACATTTATATTATAAAGAATGTGACCAAATAATTAAGTTAAAATAATCATGGAATTGATGCAATGTTACATCAAGAAGTTTATGTTAATATGCTACAACAATGACAGTTAATGGTTCTGTAACTTATTGTTCCTTTACTTAATATTAATCTGTAATGATGATGTTTTATCTAGTGTTCATTGAAGGAATGTCGAAAGTAATTTAGAAAGTTACACATTAGAAAATGTTGTAAAACATTTCTAAGTCCAAGAATTTTCATTCGAGGTTACTAGGCAATGTAACAACATATGATTTTGTATACTGGGAATTTCAGAGATTCATACTTCATAAAATGAAAATTGGGGTTCAATTAGTCAATTGGATCATGTCATGCATCTCGTCAACTAATTATTGGGTCACCATCAATGACAATCCTACAAATTTCCTCAATCTTTCTAGAGGCCTGAGACTCGCTTAGCATTTTCCACCCTCTTGGTTTTTAACGTGATTGATTGCCTTAGTAGAATTTTCACACAAGCATGATCTCAGCGGATCATTTCAGGATTCAGATTGACTAGACAAGTCACATTTTCACACTTGATGATATTTTTATAACAGATAAGACATCATTAGAGAATGCAAAGCTACAAATATCATTCTTTTATATTTTGGGGAGGCTTCAAGTTTTCACATGAGCAAGGTAAAATCTACATTGGTTTTTGGGAAACAAGAGGGAGGGATTGTATAGGATATTTATAATATCTTTGGTGTTTAGATACTCTCTTTAGAAGGAGGTTTTAAATACCATGGTTTCTTTATTAAACCAAGTTGATATGGGAACAAAGATTGGTACCGGATAATTCTAAAAATTTCCAAGAATCTAAGCTCTTGGTCTCATAAATGTTTAGCTCTGGGGGAATGCCTGGTATTGATTAGATTAGTATTAGAAGGGATTTTATTTACTGGATGAATATTTGCAAAATTATGAAGGGTACTGTGAAAAAACTCAATTTTAACATTGTTAATTTTATGTGGCATGATTTTTCTTTAGCAAGGAAAATACATGTCATTCGTCTAGAATTTCTAGCCAGATAGGTGAATGAAGGTGATTGCAACTTAAAATATTTAGGAATATTTAATTTGGCATTGCTACTGTAGAATTTTTGGAGATATATTAGTGGATAGTGTATTTGGTAGAGTATCATTGAAGGAAAATATCTCAAAAATAAATATCTCATAAGTTAGATCATAGAGGGAGATGCATATTAAATTCTGGAAAACAAAACCACACAAAATGAAGATTGCAGAAGCCTCAAATCTGTAATCACTATCCTAGAAAAGCATGTTGAAATCTAAATCATGGATCCGTGGGAACTTGAGCTAGGAGGTTGGTACTAGATCAACTACATCAGTCGGTTTGGATGTTATTAAAGGTATTGTAGTTTTTGAGTATTTTTCCTTCCCTTTGTTGTCTCTTTTCCATTACAAAGATATCTTTGTCTTAGAAGACATATTCATAGATCAAGACACATTCTTGTCTTCAAATTTTTTGGAAAGGGGCATGGGATCTTGGAATAATGGGTCATTTATCTATTCAATGGGAAGAATATATTTTGCACTTGAAAATGGAATGCGTTATTTTATCAATGGAGGATAGTATAACATGGAATGGTATAATGAACAAAGGATAAACTTTGGTTAAGGAAGAAAACTCAATTATCACTCAAGAATGGATCATAGATTTAAATGGTTCCAAAAGTCATGGAAATTAAACATCAACTAAAAACTCAAGTGTTTTATGTGGCTTGTGATTCATAATATGATACTTAAAAAGGAGAATTTAAATTTACAAGGCTTCTAGGGTCTGGTTCAGTGTGGACTCTGTCTTGTAAGCTCTGAGCATATGAATCACCTATTCTTGGGGTGTCCATTTATTCTTCCTATTTTGGTAGGGTTTGTAATATTCTTAATCTAAAAGAGTCATGGGATAGAACCTCTATTGGAGATTACATTTCTCAATGGTTCAAAAATTATAAGGTGTACAAGGAACTTCCTTTCTACACCATTTTGGTATCTGGAGAGTAAGGAACACACAAATTTCTGAAGATAAGAACCTAAAAGTTATGGGTAACTAAATTTAAATTTTCACTTATTTCTTAGAAATTGGCCCTACAATGGAAAAGGTCACAAAAAGAAGTTGGATTCCTAAGGATTTGGGGACAAACTTCCCTCTAGGTTTCTATGATGGGGCGTCATCATTTGGGCAATGTGAAAGTGGGTTGTGCATTTTCTTAAGGCCTTACTTATTTCTATTATTTAAAATGGTGTATTTGTATAGGCACAACCACATAACTGAAACTTCTTGCTCTGTAGGGTGTCCTATATTTTTCCAGGAGCTTGGCCATTGAAGAAATCAAAATATTTATAGACTCCAAAGTGATTGTGAAGTGGGCAAATTTGAGGAACGATATAGAGACTTCTGCACTCACAAACTGGATATATAGGATTAGGAAATTTATAAGGGACTTTAGAAACATCTAATTCTCCCATATTTATAGAGAACGAAACCATGTTGTAGAAGCTTTTTCCAAAGAAGGATGTTGTACATAATTGGGACATATCTATTTCTCAGTCCTTCAGAATAACAACTTCCTGCGGATAAGCTTCTTCAAAATTTTATGGGATGCACTTCCATATGTGACTATCAAGATCATCAGATGATCATATATTTTATATTTACATTTTTTGTGTTTTTGGCCTTATTTGAGACATTTAGTTGTACATGCTTCTTTTGTATGGTGAAGGGAAAGAATGATTTAAGAAGAAAGAGAGCGTATAAAGAACATAGACAGAAATTAGTTTTTAATAATTAAGTGATAGGGACACTGATATATATTAACATTTTTAAAGAGAATAGGGTTGAATAGCTGAAAGATATATGCATTTGTAATTTAATTCTACTTTAGTGAAAGCAATATATTCTTTTCTCCCAAAAAAATGTTGTAAATTAGGGAAAATAATGTTTGTTACAAACACGCACACATTTATATGAGAAATATGTTTCTTTCATGTTTCATATATATGTGGAAAATGACGTTTTTTTATCTATATGTGTGTGAGAGAGATAAATAGTTAAAAATATTTGTTTTATTTTAAGGCAGCGTTTTTGTCATCTACAAATTTCATACCTTACTTATTTAATTATGATTATTAAATTAAACTATTATGATAAATTAATAATCAAAATTAATCCCTTTATATAATATAATTCTGAAAAAGTAACGAGTTAATAAGTTTAACTTCTTCCCCTTCAAAATTTCCCACACCATTATAAATTACTACAAACTTATTATAGATAAAAAAATTGTCATTACCCACAACAGGCTATTCCAAACAACTAGAAATTTTTTAACAATATCATGTATGTATATTTTGGATAGTTCTAAAAAATCTCACTCATCTTGAATGGAAGATAAGGGGATAGATAACACTCGGAGCTACAAAGCAATGCAAAATGAGGGGAGCTACAAAGCAATAATTTTCCATCATTTTGATAAGAGGTGAGTGTAGGTTTTGTGTTAAAGTATTAAATGAGTACATTTCTTTAGGTTATTCACAATTCATATCTTCTCTTAATTGTTTAAAAGAACGTTTTTTTATTTCAAAGTGTTTAGATTTGAAAAAAAAAGGTCGAGTGATAATTTACTACAACATATCCAAGTATTTTAACAACAATAGAGAGGTGGTATATTTTTTTAAAACATTAATATAAGGTTACTTGTAGGTTTGTTGATGCATTTTATCTATCAAGAGTTTTTCAATGACTACAATGTTGCTCAATTTTGACTTACCAGCACAAAGTTAGGCCTCACGAAGTTCCTTAAGTATTTTTTTCTCTCCCAAGTCTCCAAGCATACATATCACCATACGTGGCATAATACAATGATATGTGACTTCATTATTCATATAAATGTTCCATTGTTTCACAATTTTTGATGAAAAATAACTCCTTCTAGTTTATCACACCCAATGACTTTTATATTGCAACATCTTTATTAGTACCTCGAAATGTTTATATTTTAGAATGTATTGCATGAAATATTTTTGTGTTGTGACTCAAAAATATTTTTTTTCTATGACAAAAACTATTATGCTTAGAAAGGCCCTCATTTTGTAAGAAGTATTTTCTTCTCACAATAAAAGTTTTCTTAACTTTCACTGCATTGTAGGAAAGCATCTTAACTCGTGATACATCACATTTTCTTATCATTCCTGACAATGTATCACATCATGATAAATTATCACTTCATTTTAAAAGGATTCCTCATTTCCTTTTCCTTCCTCATCTTTCCTTAACATTGTTCCTTCTTCCTTAGATATCCATCTGCATTCCCATCACAATTTCATAAAATTTGACCACGCCATGTATCACATGGAAATACATTTCAGGGTGACGTTTCCTACCCTAAAATAATTTCTTCTTGTGACATTTGTTATTGTTAGCTTCTGGCCCAACCATATGACAAGTACAAAATATTTTAAAGTAAAGTGTCTTTTTGTGATATGTTACGTTGCATGAAGCTTTCCTTTACCAAAACCTTAACCATTCACCTTTATTCTTTGAATAATATTGTGGAACACTTTCAAAGTTGAAATGGCTTATCTTCTATCCTCTTGCCTTGTACCACATGCAAGAGGTCTTTCAGACTTGTAACATATAATTCTAAAACAATTGATAGTGTGATATGTCATGGCCTCAATTGTTTTTTTTTAATTGTGATAAATGGTTATAACCTTGGTATTATCATGAATTCTTTCATATCAAACAATCTATGTATTCTTGTGATATGAAAATAAAAATTCATGCCATACACTCAAAACTACTATTTTCTCATTACAAACTTTTTAGATTTTTGTTAAGTATTTCCCAAGGTTAGAAAATTCACTTGATGTCCTCCTTTGCCTTCATCAAGGTAGAAAATAGGTGAAATTCCTTTGAAATCCAACCTTTTCAATGTTGGGTTTAAAAATTCAAGATCAAACTAAGCCTTGTACACAAATAAGAGTAGCTTTATCCAATATTTAAGGCCTATAACATTAGATATGGAGGTATATAGCAGACCTCCATAGGTTATCCTAGACTATCAATTTTTTAAATAACTAACCAACTCTTCATTATCAACTAGAATTATCTATGTTATCCAATTCAACCTTCCATTGAAATAGGTTAAGGATGTTCAATTTTCATGACTAATGTCTTAATTGGTACTTGGCTATCCTTTCCATGTAAAAAATTCTCATGGTTATACAAGTGTTGTCAACCCTTACCTAACATATCTCTTAGTTATTTTACTAGGGAATAGTTATAAATAAGTATATATAAGGATTTAATTTACCCTCCAACTTCACTTATATGAATTGATATATGTGGCTAAATAGAGGGATACTAAGGTATCAATAGTATTCATGTATTAAGTATTTACAGGCATGCATAACGAGCATCCCAAGCCTCTAAAACATAGTCCATTAACTCATAAATTTATTGCACAAACATTATAGATACATAATTCAGATAATAATCATGGGGTAACTTATAGCTTACATTAGGTTCTTCATCACAAGTAAATAGTCCATGCCATTGCAAAATGAATTCCCTCTATTAATTTGGTAGCTCAGTAACAATTTCCAAATATGTGATGAGATTCCTCTTTTCGATAAGACCAATTTTGACTATTGAAGTGCTCAATTTGGACAAGAAAAAGTGTATTTTTGAATTAAAATTCACATGCATATTTGATCAGGTCAACCCAAAAGAAAATTAGACACCCTTGGAAGGCTATAAATACAAGTGACCTCATCCTCATGTGGACATCACCTTGGATCATTATTTTATTCTCTTTCTTGGTTTTGGCTCACACAGGTCTAAGGCAGGTTTGTAGAGATTGGTTTGCTTAGGTTTGAAATTGGAGGGTCTGAAGCTCACACATTTGTTCTAGGGTTTTGGTTATTAGTCGTAGGCATGAAACAAGGAATTCGCAGTCACAACCACAATCTTGCAATATTATGCATGTGATTGAAGGGTTTCATCTGCACGCATGTCACTCTCTGGGTGCAGTTGGGACCTATGGTTTTGTTTCTTAGTTCAATGTAGATTTCACTTGTTGACCATATCATTCATCAGTTGACCACAAACAATGATAGTTTATTACAAGATCTTGAATTGGGGTCTTGAGTAATAGTGTTGTTGGGTTCATTTCATGCATATTGTTTGTTTGATTTTTTTGGATAGTTGTAAGAATGAATATAGGAACCATTGTACTCACTTTTGCTAAATGATTCAATGATAATCTAATAAGAAGAAGAATTTGAAAAGGTTTTCACCATAGTGGGTTTTTCGTTGGTCTCTGACCAATCCCGGTGTCTCTTTGTGTGAATGATTTTCCTCTATTGTTCCTTTATGTTTTGTTTCATTTATGATGATATTGTTCTTTTTATATAGTCTCATATGCTATTGAATAATGGCATAAATTTTAACAATGTTATTATTTTATGTAGTGAATTTAATATGGAAATAATTAAATGAAATTATAAAAGAATAGAACAATATAGCCTTAAGGAAAAATTAACACGGTATCATAGTTGGGATGAAGAAAAGTCATTGAATATCACCTATATGAAGACATCATTGATGGATGTAAGAGAAGATGGAGGAGATCTAAAAGAATATTGTGATTTCAAGGAAACTATAGGATTGGTTATTATGGTTAGTTGGATATTATGAGGCTAGGGTTTTGGAGAAACCCTAGTTTATGTAAAATATTCGAGATTGTAATTTATAAACCCTAGCATGTTTGATGTGAAGATGTAAAAGAAGTTGTGACAGATTTGATGAAGCTCTAGATGGGATAGTATATATTAGGCCTGGTTGTTGATAAAGTTGGTTGAAATATTGAAGGAAACATTTTCATATGGAAATTGGATAGTGATGGCCCCTAAAGGCTTGTTCAAGAGTGAGATGATCATGCTTGTTGCATGTATGTTTGAGTATCGGGATCCTTATAACCTCCTAATGAGTTGTTATAATTGGATCCTTCTTGAGGATCATGGTTAGTGCAGGAAGAGAAGAACTATCATTGGAAAAGGTAAAGGGGAACTTAATGAAAAGTTGACATTGTGCTACAACAACCTATGTAAAATATGAAGGTGCATAGGTATTTGAACACTCAATGTATGCATAGTGATTTATTTCAATGTTATAGCTTCAATCTAGGATCACATGGTAAGCCCTAAGGTATGATGGGAATGTCACCTTCACAAATAGTTCATGCATATGGAAGTTTGATTGATGGTACTCATGATGGGATGGTGTACTTGGTAGTGAACAAGTATCTTACCTTTTACAAATGATGGACTTCTTGATTCTATGAAGCTACATAATATTTATCTTTGATATATTGGTATATTTGATGTTTGGCTAACATTTGTTATTTGGGATATCTTGATCCCATAAAGAAGGCTAGCGCCTTGATTCTCATAATGGTAACTTGATACTATTGATAATGTTTGTAATAATCAGGGTAACCTTAATGACCAAAGTATGACAATAAGATTGATATATATGATCTTATTGATATCCTTGTTTAGGTTTTAGTAATTATATCATATTATAAAATATGGATGACCTGAGTCGATGAACGATGCTATATCATGTTCATGATCTTTAAAGTATGAAGAATCACCTGTCTACTTCCCTAATCATAAGACTCCAAATCTTGATAAAATTTTGATGTCACATATATGATAATTAAGTAGTTGACGCTAACATGCTATTAGTATGATATATATATATATGTTTTAGAACCCGATATAGATAGGTTTTATTATCCAACGGTTATGTTGATTCATGAAATGTAATTTGATAGGCAGGTTGATGTTTTGAATGATGATGAATAAAGTGGCTTCCATTTCATAAAGAGAATCTCTTTATAATATCCCTTCTGCTATTGTGATTTTGCATTAGATTTATAGGAGATTCTTTACTATTGATGTGTTATTTTTTACATAAATAAACAAATATCTAATATTTTTGGTGTGCAACAAGTTCTGGTATGAGAAGAGAGAGTTTTCCTTACTCTAAGCCTCAACCAGATGGAAGCAAGCTTGAGGGTGTGGTTGTATCCTGTCAACTGCACGAAAGAAATCCTATGGGTACGGTTACGATTGTAGGTCAAAAAACTAAATCATTATGCATAAAATTAGGAAAGCACGAGTAGTATGACAATCCTTCAAACATGGAGCTAACATTAGAAATTGCGATGTGTAGGGAATTTTTAATCTTTGACTTACTATAGAAAATGTGAACATATTGGCTAAACTTGTTTTTTCGGGTGACCATAATATGCATATCAATATGTCATTATGATTTAACCATTGAAGCTAGTGTATGGCAATATTTTATAACAGTTGTAAGGGTTTGACAATATTTTGATGATTGGTATAGATGAGAAATGTTTGGAGTTTTGACATGATACTTAATAATTCATACATATGTGTTAGAACATTGACATGATGCTTCATATTTTTTTGGCCTATAGATTGATTTAATTCTTAGAGAGAAAAAATAAGGGTTTTGAATTGATATCTAATAAGTTTCCTTAATCATAGTGTTATGTGAACATACTAACATTTAGTGACTAATATTGCTATTTAATAATGGTTTTGTATTGACCTAATTGTCCTTGATGAATAAATAGTTTTCATTCAGTATGAAGTAATATAACCATGAATGGATGGAACCTACATGACTCATTCTTGGTATATGCATGAAACTTATATGACTTGTCCCTAATTTATCCATTCATATTAAATGGAAGAAATGACTTACGTTGTGATCATAAGGATTGATTGATAAAGGTTGATTGGATAGTGCTTGGTAAATAAAAAATTGTTGTCACTTGATGTGAGCTCTACTTGATACTTGGTCCAAAGATTTTGTCACAATGATATTGGCTGAAAATTTTATGACTTTAGAGTTTATTTCACATCTATGTATTGATAAGATGACTTGGCTTATTTGATTATGAAGTATTAATTTTTTTAATGCTCAGCATATTTGTTTGTTCAAGTGTTATGTTTTTAGAATTCATTTTAAGAACCAAGTTCCCGGAGTTTGATATGCCTGCATTGACAATTATCCAGTGAAGTTAGGAAAATGAGATGATATGAACCTCTACTTCAAAACGGGTCCAAGGTATGACTTTGATTTTGGTTTTATATGCTGGTGGTCTAGTCTTTACAGGTAATGAACCTATGATGATCAAAGTAGGAGGGAATTGGCTTATGAGGCTTGAAAAAATGAATTATGGAATGATGAATCAATTTCTAAAGTTTGGAACAAAAATATATATATCGTGAAGCTATTGAATATTTTTTGGAAAGTGGAAATGCAAATCCTTGGACACTCCAATTGAATTTCAAGAAGTTATGAAGAGATATTGTTGATCATGCCTTGGAAACCAAGAGTTGATTGAAACATTGATGATCCATGTGAACACCCAACCATATATATATGTCTTGCATAGATCAAATTCATTTAATTCATGATTGAGCCTCTTCATACATATTGAGTTGTTGTTGAGCACAATTTAAGATATATGCATGGGATGATCTATTTTTGGTTTGAGATGTCATTCCTGTGATATGTGATTGTATATATATACTGATGTTGTTTGGATCATTATTCATCAAATGAGGACATTTGGGTGTTTCCTTAGTATGATATCTGTCATGATATTTTTGGATGAGAAGTTTGTAATTTTAAGCATGGTTAAGGTTGAGTACCATGATGCTCTCATGGCTAACTGTGAGATAGGTTCAAGAAGATATTTAGAGATCTATTTGAGTGGGTTCTGAATATCACAAGGATACATTTTGATAATATTGAGTGGGATCCAATTGGAAGAGAATCCCATATATATTTGGGACTGTGATCTCTTCATATATTGAGTCAGTGTTGTTGTACAATACAAGCTTAGGCTTGTGGTTATTGCCTCGATGAGTGGGAGGATGAATAAAGTATCCTTTTTATTTTATATATATATATATATATATATATATATATATATATATATATATATATATATATATATATATATATATATATTTGATATGATATTTGATTTTATTGTGTCATGATTATTAAGTAGGTACCATATATGAGCATGATGTACAAAGAGTGGGATTGACCAAGAACACTAAACCAACTCTTCCTCCCTTGACAAAGCTCCTAAGGTGAGGAATTTAGATGGAGGGATCCTTGGGTTAAGGGATATATAGACAATATGGTCATCAATGTTCTTCCCCTGTATGTTACTCATACGATGTCTGTGATCCTAGTCTATTTTGATAATTCAGGTATCTCCTCCTATCTTTGTTTATACATAGTATACCCAAGTTGACATCATACGCTCAAGTTAGGCTTGTTGGGATTGTCCCTCCCCGTTTGGCCAAGGGATTGAGGAGGCTTAGGGGTATGTGATCCTTGCCTTTGGTAAGCTGGGTATCTCACCTAAGTTGGGACTATGATGAAAGTGTTCTACCACATGACTCTTGAAGGGTCATTATTGGGAAGATCAGTGGGAAATAAGATGGGTTGAGATGTGGTACCCTATATCACCTATTGCTCGATATGGAGTTCGAGATGTTTTAATCCCCCATGAGATTCTAAGTTGACACTAAGCTCCCAAATGTGGTTCTAGGTTGAGATGTGCTCCCTTATGGTTAACTCTCTAATGTTTCCTAGCTAGTAGAAATGTGATACTCACTGAAAATGATTATCGATAGTAATAGTGACTCACCGATGGATAGAGGGTGGTAGCTTAGGCTCCCCTTCGATGTTAAATTCTTCTTCTTTTAGATTTGATAATGTTCAACATGTGAGCAAGGAATAACAAGAGATAAGTAGGAATAAGCAGGAGATGAGTAGAGATGAGTGATGATGACATTTGATGATGAGATACTTGAGATTGGATATGATTTGATGACAGAATTCTTGCAATGACTACATGATGTAGTTGAAGTTTCTCCCTGGCTGAGAGAGAGTGGTAATATTAAAGCTCAGTGAAAAATTCCAACCATCGTACAATATTCCTCTTTTCAAGGAGACTAGTTTTGACTATTGAAGCGGTTAATTTAGACAAGGGAAAGTGTATTTTTGATTTGAAGCTCACAAGTGCATATTTGATCAAGTCGACCCAAATGAAAATTGGACACCCTTGTAATGCTATAAATATAAGTGATCTCACCTCATCTAGATATCATCTTGGATCATTATTTTATTCTCTTTCTTGGTTTTTGCTCGCACAGGTCTGAGGCAGGTTCACGGAGATTGGTTCGTTGATGTTTGAAATTACAGGTTCTAAAGCTTACAAATGTTCTAGTTTTCTCTTCTGTGTCAAAGTAATGACGCTGGTAGTTTTTGGTCACAACCATATGCATCCAATCTTGTTAATGTGATTGCAGGGTTTAATCCACACAGAGGTCATTCTCTAGGTATGGTTGGAACCTAGGGTTTGGTTTTTCATTTTACTGCAGATTTCGCTTGTTGAACACAGGTTTCGAAAATTGACCTTACATAACGACAGTAAATTATATGCTCCTAAATCAGGGTCTTGAGTATTAGCATTGTTGGGTTCACTTAATGAATATTTTTTAGTTGATGTTATTGGATAGTGGTATGGAGGAAAATATGGATCATTTTACTCTCATTTGTTGAATCATTTAATGACAATCTAATAAGAAGGGGAATTTGGAAGGGTTTTCCCCATAGTGTGTTTTCCACTGGTCTTCAAAAATTCCAGGTATCTTAATGTGTGATTTTTTTTTCTTCTATTGCTCCTGTATGTCCCATTGCATTCATGATGATATTATTATTTCTATATAGTTGCATATACTACTGAATAATGATCTTAATATGAATATTTTTATGATGTTATGGAGTGAATTTAATATGGAAATAACGAAATGCAATTATCAAATCAAAGAACAATATAGCCCTAAAGAAAAATTAACACATTCTCTGACATCTGAATTGAGGATCAAACATTCATTTTCACATAAAATCTATAAAGAGAGGTTCTCGTAATAATGCAGTAGAGGAAACTTCTTTAGACATATAAGAATAAAAATTACTCTTGGTTGTAGCTCACAACTCATGAATTAGTAGTACAAAACATCAACGTGCGGGAATTATTATTACTACTACAACAATATTTTTTCTATTCATTACAACTTTGTAGGATTTGAATTTCATTTCACAACCATTAGAACCCATGGTTCTACACCATTTTGAAACTACAGTATTTAAGTGTTGCAAAATGATTTTCATAATAGTTTTCTTTCATTTAGGAGATTTATTCAAATTAAATTAATTAATTTCACATACACAACTATCTCTCAAAACAATTCCATCATAAATGGCACATATTACAAAATTACAAGCATAAATCGTAACTCAAAATATTTGAATATAAAATTTAAGAGCATAACAAAAAAACTAATCTAAATTTGAGGTTTCCTAGAAAACCTACTAGGGATGATTTATGTTCCACGTAATAATAGTCCCAGAGGAATACATAGAAATAGTATTTATATATTTAGAAGCCGCTTAGATAGACCATTAGACAACAAGAATGAAATATCACAAGAATTTTTGGTTAAACAATATCATGTGAATTGATAATATCTCCAAGGAAACTCTTTACTAGTGCTTAGGAAATCCATGCAATTTAGTTTCCCTCTCTATTAGATTTACATAAGAAAAAATACACCCCATTTTTACTACTTTATAGTCCCTTAGGTAGTCTCCCAAATTCACTGCCTCTCATGCACTTGAGATTGCTTGAACCTATTTATTATCATAAGAAAATTGTACACTCATTTGTACACAGTAGAAGACACTTAGATTCACTAATCAAAAAATTAATAGGTCATGTTTCCATATATAAATACCATTAAGAGAAAAAATTAAAAGGTTTTATAAAGGTTTAATTAAGAAATCAACCCTTGCAGGCGCTGAACTGGTAGAAATTAACTACATCCAAAAAATTTCTTCGATTTCCATGAGGGTCATGATAAGCCTATTCAACACCTCAAGATGCTATATTTCTTGACAAAAACTTCATGCCTTGACATGATTGGCTAACCATCTGAGTATTGAGCCCCAACAAGCCATCATTTCTAGAGGATGGCATCTCTCATCTCATTCTTGAGGAAAAAACTGCATCGATGAGCTAAAGGAGTGAAGGAGTGTTCAAAATTTCTACAAATACAAGTTAATGGAGACCCAAAAAGCAAAAATAAGTTGTGCATTGTTATGTTTCCAAATTTTCTCCAAAGAAATCTAATATATGATTATGAGGAGAATCCCACCATCATAGAGAATTTTATGTGCTTCTTTGAGAGAGAAAAAGCTTGAAAAAGGGATTGGAAAGGGGAAATCCTTGTTCAGAGCTATTGCACATGGTTTCTCAAGTAACTCTCTTCAAGTGTCTTTGATACTTTTATTTTAACTCTTCCACCACCAACAATCAATAAAGAGGATAATTTTGATTTTCCTCTGTTGAATTGTTTTCCTTCACAATATTGTATTGTGCTATTTAGTTTTGTTTTTGATTAGTTTTATTCATGCATTGTTTTCATGGTATTCAATGATTTGTTAGTCCATACTTGTCCAGTAAAATTACTCATTTATTTTTATACTGTTTGTAGGAAACTACCGACTGCAAAGAACATTATTTTGGGACTCATATGTAAGAAAACACACCAAACAAAATGGAAACTCTGCTTTCTTTCCCTTTTAAGTCCAATTGGTTGTTTTGTACGTATTTAATCTTTGTAATTTCACTATTTTTTTATCCCATAATATATTTGGAGTTGTACAAGCCTCCCTAGGAGCTTCATGTAGCCAGAAAATACATCTAGTTGTTTTTTCTGAGTCGAGCTCTTGGCTTTTTCTATAGACAGTCACGTGGGTCCCACGACTATGCAAAACATAGCCTACGAGACACATAGATAGCTTAAAAAATATTTGTAACTATATTTTCTAGTGTGTTGTGCCAACCTTTAGTGACTTTCCTACACTCCTACAATTTTTCCTAGTTCAAACAGTCTTTCAATTTACTTTCCTAACCATCACAAGTAGGGTGATTTTACTTTGACTTTATTTCATCAAAACATAGCCTAACTAGGAGGAAACAAAGTGGCCCTAATCAACATATATCTTCAACTTATTTTTCTCATTTCAACTTCACATCAGACTTAGATTAACTAGGAGGAAAGTAAGTGGCCTTAAATCCACACATATTTTTGACTTGTTTTGCTAAGGAAAGATTATATTTCATTTAAATTATTGTTGGGACTAGGCATTGGTGTTAGTAAAAAAATAGCATATCCTGTTGGCTTGAGGTGGCTTGGACCCAGGTTTAGAGTTAGTTCCACTAACCAAAAAAACCCTACACTACCGGCCCTTTCGGCAACAATCTGTTTAGTGTAGATTACAGTCTCACCTAAGGTAATATTGGGGGTTGCTAGAACCATGTTTCTGCATCCAGAAGGTTATGTGACGTAGAAGTGAGGTGTTTCCTTAAATTAGGGCCCTATCTAGCTACCATGAACCCTTATCTTTCAAATCACAGAGTTAAAGTGATCTCTACATAATTAGATCTATGAGCTTCGCTTAAGTGTTATGACATGCATAAGTTACTAAACCAAAGTATATATGAACCTTCATGATGCAATTAAAGAAATATAATAGAGATTTGAATCATAACTAAGCATAAAGACACATAAAATATAAAGAAACACATAACGCACAAATTTTCTTCAAATTTTCTTTATTACTTCAGATCTTCAGTACATACAAATTTTCTGACCCTACATGCATAGTTGCGGGAGGGCACACACTCAGGTGCGAACTTACTAATGTCTTTGCTCACTCAGCTACAAGAGCCTTCCCCTTCACCAGAATATAAAATTACAGACTAAATAGATTGAAAATCCCATTCATGAACTAAAAATGACCTCTAATGACACCTAAGTGACTCCCTTTTATATGTTTTACATTATATTACCATGGTCCACGAACCATGGCCAGAGTTCATTGTATCATGAAAATAGCCCATCATTTTAGAAAATAAGGGGATTTGACCTTCCTAAAAGTCCCTTTTGACTCTTAGCATTTTGTGTGATTGTCTTAAATTGCGGAGACATTACAATAATACAAAATTCAGAAATTAGACAAAATTGGACTTGGGGGTCCCTATCCTGACAAGCCTGCAAGACAATGATGTGACTCATCTAGAGTCACATCTCTCAATGCGCTCTTTGAGGTTGTTGAACTCTCCCTTCAATGCTTCAAGCTCTATTGTGCACTATGGGGTGGCCTACCGAACTTCTTCGACCAACTTCTAAGTAGTTCGCCCCTCAATTTCCAATCCAATGGTTTGTTGCGTCTGTTGCATTCATTTTAGTTTACTTTCAACAAACGAAGAGATTTGACTAGCTTTGTCGACCAAAGGTTACGTTATTGTTGAGATGATTGAGGCTTTTTGTCGGACCTTGTCTATCTAAACCTAAAGGGCCTTCCCTTCTTGGATTCTGAGAAACCATTGCAAAAGTTCCATGGTCTACGTTGTAGCTATGATATCATCAAACTATAGTTATTTATCCTGGATGTCTGCTTCAATATTTTGTACATGTGGGTCCTCTTGTAGTGCAACCCACATCTCCATGGTGTTTTCAAAACTAGCTATAGTCCTTAACTGTAGCTTCTATGATTTTCACATCGTCCTTGATAGCAACCTTTTACTGCTCTCAAACTTCTGGAGGTGTTGTTGGTTGTAGCTTCATTTGTAGCTCTGTTACCTTCATATTCATTTCAAATTTCACTCGTTCAACCTCTGCTTTGGAGTCCTCCACCCCGACTTCCAGATTTTGGAGCTTATGTTCGAAAGATTCTTCAATTTGTATGAAGATCTCTGGAAGCTCAATGCA
The DNA here is from genome assembly GCA_031772625.1 of Pinus tabuliformis. NCBI lineage: Eukaryota > Viridiplantae > Streptophyta > Pinopsida > Pinales > Pinaceae > Pinus > Pinus tabuliformis. The sequence goes on from CM062815.1 coordinate 510,320,709, forward strand.
GGTCTGAGTGATGGCATCATCCAAGTACTACCTATGTGTAGTAGTTGTGTCCCTATCCTGCATCACCCTGGAGGCTTCCTCATATAAATGCTCAATATGGCTCTTGATGTCCTTAATCACAAAAAGTGCCCACTCTTCTCGTATTTTCAATTCAGCAGATACTCCCTCTTGAAGTTCATGTAATTCCTAAATGCGCAACACCATTAAGTTCTGCTCTGGGTTCCTTCCATAAGATGTTGCTGGATGATCTGGCACAGTAGGAAAGAACAACGACCCTCCTGAAATAGGCACAGTGCGAATCTTTATGGTGACAAATAACATTGAAGGCAATGTTGGTGTCTCATTGGTAATTCCCAAGCTCACTTGATTCTCACTCACCTGAACGATGCTCACTTGAATCACACTCGCTTGCACTGTGATCTCTTTGAGGCCCTATTGGACCTACGCTAGTATTGATTTGTATTGATCGTTGAAGTTTCCCCACATCTCCTCAGTGACGGAGCGCATAGTGTCCATATTCCCTCTGCATCTTTCTACACCTATATATGTATGTTTTGAAAATCTACTTTGAAGTTCAAGACTCTACAGTATTGACAAAATAATAGTTCTGGCTGACAACGATGTGAGATCCATCTCAAACAACACCAAAAATTGTTTATTCTCTACCACTCGACTTGGATACTTAGATGCCTACAATGAAGCGTACCTCACAACTTCACACAATTTTGGGTCTACGATAGGGAATTGTTATTAATAATGAATTCTCTAGCCTGTTAAAGTAATTAACAATAACAACCATGCATAGTGGAATGGTTTCCCCTCTTCATAAGCCTCGCGAAAATCATCCAGAGACTCCTATTGAACCAATTAAATTGTACCCCTTCAGCGCACTGCACAACCAACTTAATGACTGGGACTAGCACTTCATTTTCCATACACTTCCTAATAATTTTACTGATGAGGATGGACATGGTAAATGCGACAACCTGATCAGAAATCAAGCTAACAGCATAACATCGCGACTTCTTGACAACACGAAAATCCTTCTTTTCTTGGTCTGCAAGCTTCTTTTCTTGAGACTTGCCAACAAAAGCACTAGCAGGGTGTACTCCTGCACATGGTAGTGCATTCATCCTTCTAATTATCATAACATCAATTGGGATCATCTCTCCTAGCCATAAGTCTCTATTGTGTACTAAGGTCAACAGTTGGTGCACACATATGGTATTGATGTTGTTGCACCCAAAATTAGGTACACTCAACATGTTCAATAACCCCACGTGTTGAATTCTTGTTTCCCATGTCATTGGTTCTATGTGTGTGACATGGACCTCCTCATAATATACCATATTTTAGTATCTGCTTGGCTCAAAATGATGAGAAATTTCCCTCTCTGTCGAATCCCAATCCTCTGTGTGTAGTTGCAGCACCTGCGCGAGCAACGCACCTTCAAAGGACACATCCTCAGGAAGCAAGGATGTACAAATGGAAAATTTCACTGCAGCAGGGTCCTTGGTCACCTTAGTAGTGGGCTTTCTTGGCACTACATATGGCGGTAACTACGAAATTGGTTCCGCTTCGTCAAAATTTATATCCTAAATTCCTGCCCCGATATCTTCCTGATTTAAGTCAACTGATTCCATCGGTTTCTTCTTTTTCTCTTTGTTTAGATTCCTCTTGCTCCTTTGCTCAACAATCATCTTCCTAGGCAACTGTCTCACGGGTGGCTTATGTGGTGTCTTTTGCTTCTTTACTGATGCTACTTATGTTGATTCTACCACCATTATTGTCACTCCTGCAGTTGTGGGCTTCAACCTCGGCGATTTGTGAGATGTGGTGTGTGCAGGAGGAGTAGTAGTCATGATTCCCATTAATCCTTGTGGCAGATATGATGAATAGATGTCCTGCCAATCCTGACCAGACATGCAACACTTCTCTCAGCTCAAACTTAGGCACAAAAGTTCAGAATAATTATTCAATAGGAAAAGTGCCCAAATTTAGAGCGAGAGGTAATATTTATAGCCAAATTAAAAATTTTATATCGTGAATGTCTCCGGATATTCATCATAAATGAGAAATTGGCGGCATATTTGCATAGATATGCTCCATAAATTCACTTCCCCTCATTCCCTTTAATGGCAAAATCATGGTCAAATAATGTGTAGCTTCTCCAACAATCATATTCTGGGAAGACTGTGTGGGATCCTCCCTTATGGTGCATCTACATTGTCACAGCTTTCTCCGAATGTGCCATGTCCCTAAACATCGCTCAACCCTCCTTCTTCGACAAAACCATTGCTTGACATAGTAGTTTATAGTCATGTTCTCTCTTTTAGTTGGATGAAGCACTAACACTTTCCTGTTGTCATATCATCATCGCAGCCTTGTAGGAACTAGATCATCCCTGTATACTGGAAATCTTCTTCCAATAATCCTTCCAAGAAACAACTCCCCATTCAACTTTGTAAGCTGAACTACGCGAGCCTCGCAAATATAGTTCAATACATAGTTTCCTAGCCAATGCATCTAAAACTTCCCTGGAAACTTTGTGAACTTACGTTCATACATCAAGACAAAATATCCATTCTTAAAAGCATGTTGCTTAATGTGGTGATCTTGCCACGCCTTTTCCCTGACTTTCTGCACTTACTAATGAAAACCATCCAGAAAACAATCCTCCTCCAGCACAAGTAACTGAAATAAACGTTCCTCCATGGAGTCACAATCATCCATCTCAGTCACTATTACCATCCTTAAGTTGGGCAGTATATACTCCATTTCCATTATTGCTTCTTGGCCATATACTAGCCTAAATGATGTTTTCCCTTGCAATTTCTTACAAGTCATCCTATATGCCCAAAGATCCGATAGTATGCACACATCCTAGTCGTTCCTATTAACATTGCATATCTTCATTAAGGCATTCTCTAGTATTTTATTAAAATATTCGATAATACCATTCGCCTAGGGATGTATGGCGTACACTTTTGATGGTGCATCTGCAACTTTTTTGTTAATGCCTTAATTGTTTCATTCAAGAAGTACGAACCTCGGACACTCATCCAGATCTTCAGGCGTCCAAGCCATGACAGAATGTACTCGAATATAAAATTCAAAGTAGTTTATGCACTCTAATTCTTAATGGGCTATGATTCAGCTCATCTGGTCAGGTAGTCTATCGTAGTGATAATATAACCTGCACCCATCTTCTTTGTTGGTGGATTAATTGATCCAACGAACTCAAATTCCTATTTATCAAATGCTTGCAGTGTGACCTATGGGTTTAAGGGAAATTCATCTCTTTGGAATGGTCTTCTAGTCCTCTAACACATATCACATGCACTGCAGTACTCTTCAGAATATTTACGTACCATAGGCCATCATAATCTTGCTCGTGGAATATTCTATGCAGTTGCCTTGCCTGCATAGTGTCCTCTTGTGACACCACCATGCGCTTTAGCGAAAATACTGTGCCGTTCATACTCAAATACATATTGGTGCAAAACTTCATCGTGCAATGGCTAAAAAATATGCATCCCTTATCACTAGTTCCTTCTTTTGTTGCTTTGTGTATCCTTCAGGCTCTACACCAGTAGACAAAAAATAAATAATGTCTACAAAATGTTCATCAAAAACTCTGATAACGTAGAGTTGTGCGTCAGGTAACCCCTCATCACTATTAGTGGGTTCTTCACTAGTCTCGATACTAGAGAGGTGATCAGGTCCAACATTTAACCTCCCTGGCTTAACCATCACCTCAAAATCATACTCCTGGAAGAGAAGAAACCATCTACACATCTTCCCCACCAACACAAGCTTATTGACTAGGTACTTTAATGCAGAATGATCCAGATACCTTTTAAACTATGCAACTAACAGATAATGCTTAAATTTTTGTAGTCCCTAGACCATGGCTAACACTTCTTGTTCCATGGTTGAATAGTTTCTCTCCACCATAGGTAGTTTCCTACTTGAAAAGGAAATTGGAAGGTCAATATCTCCTTCACTTGGTAGAGCTAAAACAACTCCCAATACTATACATGATACATCCACGTGCACATGAAACTCTTTCTCCCAATCCATGAATACTAGGATAGGCACAGTAACCACCTTCTCCTTAAGAACATCCAATCTCTTCTAACAGACATCATCCTAGCAAAATTTAGCGTCCTTATTCAATAAATTCTCCATTGTAGTAGTGATCTGCGCATATGCCTTTATAAACTTCCTGTAATACCTTGTATGACCCAAAGTTGCACGTAGCTATTTTACATTCCTAAGTGGATCCAAATTGATAATTACAACAATCTTGGTAAGGTCTACCATCAATCCTTACTTGCATATGGCATGTCCCAATAATATTACATAAGGTACACTAAAAAAACATTTCTTCATATTCAAGGAAATCTGACACTTCTTGCACGTATCCAACATTAGGCACAGACTAGAAACATGTTTCTTAACCAGCCCAAACATTGTAGGAGCATTTTTCAGTCTAAAAGGCCTAACTTTATATTGCAATGACCCCTATTTTGTAGTGAAGGTAGACTTGCTTCTATCCTTTGGCACAATCGTAAGTTGGTTATATCACGAAAATCCATTTGTGAACTAATAAGCCTCATGTATACTAATGTCTTCTACAAGCACATTTGTAAAAGGCATAGGAAAGGAATCATGCATGTATGCATCATTTAACTTCCACAGATGTACACATATGCTTATATCCCCCTTTGTTTTATTTTCTTGGACCACCATCAGACTGACCAATTCTGAATCTTCCACTGGCTCAATTATACCTGCCACAAGCATCTTATCCAACTCTTAACATACCTTTTCCTTGTACTTGGGATTCAGTCGATATGCGTGTTGCTTAACCAACTTCAAATTTGGTTTTAAATTGATCTTCATCACACCTAAATCACCTAGTATCCCCTTCAGTTCAGATAATTTTGTTCAAAATAAGTACTGATTTTCATCCAGTAATTCAGCAACCTTGTTGATTATGTCTTCATTCCAATAGTCGCCAATGTGCACAAACTTTGGTTATGCTTCTGAGCCAATATCTACTTGTTTTGTCTCTACCAGTTGTCAGATATCATGAATCTTTGCATCAGGTCTTCCTACTTCACGTAGTCCTTCTGAATGAGGAAGGTTGATATTTCGTGGATCCTCATCACCTTCTTTCATAATAACATTGTATAATTCCAACACATGTTGTAGATGAGTGCTCTAGTCAGGCTGCATCCAAGTTATAGGTTCTATTTGTATTTGGAAGATCACTTCCTTAATCGCCTGAAGTGCCCCACAAATGCATTTGAACCCATCTTCAAATTTGAATGTAGGCATAAAATCAACAGTGTCATGTCACAACTTTGTCTCCAAATACCAGTTTGTCAGTATACATTATAAGGTATCAATAAAGATATGTACCCATTCTAGTTAACGTACCTCACCCCAAGCCTTATTCCATCAAGCCAGATGTTCGCACGGGTCATCCTTACATGCGTATTTTTCACTGATCCATCTTATTGCAGAGAAAAACCTTAATCTCATTAGCCTAAGATATTCCATCCAATCAGTAATGTTATCCTTGTGGGTTCCCCACCATCTTCCTCTCGTAGCTCTTAAAGCCAAATATAGAACCTATAACCTGTGCTCCTTTGGTATGTCTCTTTCAAAATGGTCAATAAAAATATTGACATCATCTAGTGCATCATTAATAAGGTAATTTACATACCTCATTTGATATACAATGTAGATACTTTATAAGCCTATTGCATTGTAGTGTAGAGACCTCATGCAACTAATTTTTCTAGTTTTCTAATTATTCATCTGAGTCTAATTGGCTTAATTATCCTTCTCCCAACTGATACGTCCATCCGCAGTGGGATTAATCCAGTCTTCGTCTCACACAATGAGCTTATATATGTGATCAATGTCTTCATCATCATAGTCATCACAGACTGGCTTTACGTATCACACACCTTCAACAAGATCTAATGGAACAACTACTCTAGGGCCATTCTTTTCAAATACCATGCTTCACTTCCTCAAATTAATAATAACATTCATGTCGAAAGCCCAATCAATTATGAGCAATGTTGGTTCTGGATTATTGTCATCTACTATTTTAATAACTTCAAAATCTATGAGCACACTGGCTCCTTCAATATCTACAACCACTCCATGTAGGCAACCCATTGGAATTATCTTTCGTTGGTTTTCCATGCATAGCTTGATTAGCGACCACTAGAACTTAGGTTTCCCCATACATTCCCAAGTCTATTTTGGCAATACATTAGCATTAAATCCCAAGTCTACAATTATCTGGTCCATATCAAAATCACTAATTTGTGGTGTCAACTACATTTCCCTACCAGACCTCTTCTTGCTTCGGTTCACCTTATTTACTACGTGTTGTTCTAGGAGCGGCTTGTCCTTACTAGCAAAGTTATCTATGAGTTCTTGGAGTTCTTAAATTTCATTTTGTTCCCTCAACAACTTCATGCATGTCTATAGAAATTATTTCACCATTATGGGATCATAGTTCTCCGTTGTAGTAGTTTATTCAGATTTCTCTCTTCGTGGGACTATTGGTTTCTGTGTTTTAGACATAGAAGCACATGGATCCATAAAACATTTCCTTTCCTCACTAAACGTCCACTTTTCTCTGTGTAAGTCAAATCCAACATTTTTGTCACTAGCCCTGCGAACCCATGTATCCAATTTACCTTCTACATTGTCTTCATGAGTGGATATACCACTTCATGTTACTATATTGACACTAGGATTATCTTTGTGCGGTTCGGATCACATCATATGAATGTTTTATGTTGGGTGTTGGTTCTTCTTTTCCTACATATTTTCTATTAATACAAGACACTCTTCTATAACATGATCAAACTGCCTACAATATTGACAAGAAGGATGAGTTTGATTCCGATAGTCGTGTGCAAAATGTCCTGGTTCTCCACAGTTGTAGCACATGATTTGGCCCGGACCTCTTCCAATGCCTCCTCCTCCTCCTCTTCCATGTCCTTGGAATCCTCTGTGAGCCATAGGTGAGACTTGATCATTCTGCGCATGGGTTTTAGCCTACATCCTATACATCAGGGTTTTGTCTATCATCAAATCATAGCTTCGATAATATTGTTCATCATGGCCAACCGATTTACAAAATTTGGAGAGGAGTTTCTTTTGTGACTGCACAAAATTTTGTAATAGATAACAATTTTTTTTCATATGCATTCTTGGTGCTTGGTAGATACTACACTAGATGCTTAAACCAACACTTGATGCAACAAGAGACTCTGGTTGAGACTCTGGTTTTAGTGGGTTGGGACCTCTAGCAGCTATATAATCTCGGTACACAGGGCACTGATCCTTATAGTGGCCTACACCCTTGCACTTTGTGCACAAAACATCATGGCATAGTCCTGACTGAACCTCCTTTCCCTTCTTCAAATCTTGCAACTCCATATGCAAGCTTTCTAACTTTGGCTAGATCTATTGGACTCCTATATTTGTATCCTCGATCACTAAAGCCTCTAGCTTCATCACAATATCTAATGCTTTGGCCTGAGATCCAATATTCTATTGAGACAAAGGCAGTCTTAAATGTGGCAATAACAAAGCTATTTACCATTCCTTATGTTGTTCGTCTAAAATATGCATATTAGCTTGACTCAGTAAGCACTTCAACCTCTGATCCATATCCCACGTAGACTCATTATATGTCTTCTTGATATCCTTTATTTCAGTAACACACTAAGCCTCTGATTGCATCCTTCTAAATTATGTGTTCAACGCAGTCTTTGTCTCATCCAATGTAGCATTTAGATTGGTTGTGCTATATTTGATATACCATGTAAGTGCTCTATCTTGTAGCGATGTAACCAGTTGCATTGTCTTCATGTCATTATCATTGATCTACAGTGCCTTCCACACATCTTTGGCTATGAATGAAAATTGATCAGGATCCTCTGATCCCTGAACCTTGAATACAGGGATTTTCAATATATTTTCCATACTGAAGAATGATCGTGGAGGTGGAGGTGGGGGTGGAGGCATAGGTATATGAGGTCATGATGAAAGTGGAGATGGGGTGGATGGATACAGAATCCTAGAAGTGCCTTGAACTTCTGTCTACCGTGCACCTCCAGGTGTTTTAGGGCAAGTCCTTTCTTCTTCGCTATCCAATTCAGCCAACAATGGATTATACATGGCTTCAGTTTATTTGTCCCAATTGGATCTGAATATATTTCTGCTTTGCTTAGATCTGGTTTGACCTATTTTAAACATCAATTCAAAGGCATAACATCCTTTTTGTACAATGACATATTAATCTAAGTTTTTAGTGATCTAAGGTACTTACCTCTCAAAAACTGAAAGAATCAACATTCAACTTCACTATAAGATACAAATGTGCCAATTGCAATTTTAGTGATGAAACCGCCAAAAATCCTATCAATCAAATAGTCAACAACCCTTGTGACCTTATAATCGGAATCTTCAAGGCACTTAACTAGTGTATGAGTCCACACATGTTAGGTCCCTATACCACTAGTGTAACCCCTTATTGTTATTAGTGCAACCCTCTTATTATATTGTTGTGCCCATGAAGTCCCCATATTGTTATTATTGTGCCCCATAGAAGCCCATTATTGTTATTGTTGTGCCCTTACATTATTATTGTTATGTCGGCTCTGATTATATTATGAACCCTTAGACTCCTATATATAGAAAGGAGGTCTTGTCATTTGTATCATCCAAGAATTGTTCATTTGTGTAATGTAAAGGAGTTTTCCTCCTCAAAGAGGCTAATTTCTAAATCGTTGATCTATCTTTTCTATCTTTTTGTGAGCTTGTTTCATAACATTTGGTATCAGATGTTTGGATTCTAGGGTTTCGCTCCTCCAAACTGGTCATCGTGGAATTTTCACTATCACTTTTTTTCTACAACATTTCAAAAGTTTAAAAAAACCCATTTGATCTTAAATATCGATGATTCTTGGGTTTGAATTTCAGATCTTGATGCACTATAGCTTTAGAGATATGGTCTAAGGAAGTTAAGGTTTTTGCAGGCTCTTGAATTACATCCCAAACAAGTGACCATGGGAAAATCTTCATAACTTTTTGTCTAAGTATCAGATTGAAACTTCATCAAAAGTTACAAAAAGAGGATGGACTGTAGTTTTTTGTGTATTGCTTTCAGAACTGAAGGTTGAAATAGTGACATGTGGTACTTCATACAAGTTCACTCTACTGAAAAAGTGTATAATCAGATCATCTTGGGAGATTGGGTATAACGCTTTCTTGGAGAATCCAATTTTGATCAAACTAGTGGCATTGGAAAGAGGACTCAGAAGGCTACCATATTTGTCAATTTTAGACCTTGGAGATCTGAAATTTAAAAGATACAATAGATTCAATATCGAGCTCCTAAAATCAAGAAAAAATGATATTACGAAGTTTGATGGCAAGGAACCGGTAAATTGGATATTACAGATGGAGCATTATTTCAATTTACATGATGTACAACTATTACAAAAAGTACATATTGCATCTTTATATTTAGAACCAAATCAACTTCTATGGTATAGAGGGCTTTGTTCTCATAAACCACTTGTCACTTGGTCAATTTTCATAGAGGAAATGATAGCATATTATGAGGATACAAAGAGGAACACTTTCTTTAGCCTATTGCTAAATATCAAACAAAAGCGTTCAATGGAAGAGCGCATTGAGGACTTACAAAAATTAAATATAGGGTAAATGATATTTGGGAGAATCAAAGGATTGATCTATTCATAGGGACTTTAAAGGATAAAATTCAACATGAGGTTCATCTTTGGGAACCTGATTCATTGGAGAAAGGAATTAGGTTGGCAAGAAAAATTGAAAGTGGAATTATGGAAAAAATAAATCCTACCACTCATAAATATAAATATGGAAGTGTTTTTTCTCCTAGCCTTCCACAACCTACACTACAAGGTTTACATCACAACAATTGGAAGAAAAAGGAGAAAAAGGGCTTTGTTACGGTTGTGATAGCAAATACACTAAAGGTCTTAAGTGTGCTGAGAAGAAATTATTTTACATAGATTGTGAGGAGGAGGAAGAAAAGGATCAAGAAATGTCAAAAGAGGAGGATATACACCAGGAACAAACCCTAGAGAAAGAAGAAATGAATCTGACCGTATCTTGTAAAGCATTGGCAGAAATTACAACTCCTCAAAATCTCAAGATATAAGGTGTTATGAAACCAGCTCAAGAAAAGATAGAAAAGATAGATCAACACCTTAGAATTTAGCCTCTTCGAGGGGGCAACCTCCTTTACATTACATAAATGAACAATTATTGGATGATACAAATGAAAAGACCTCCTTTCTATATATAGGAGTCTAAGGGGTCATAACATAATTAGAGCTGACATAACAATAATAATGTAAGGGCACAATAATAACAATAGTGGGCTTCTATGGGGCACAATAGTAACAATATGGGCACTACATGGGTACATCAATATAATAAGTGGGTTATACTAATAACAATAACGGGTTACACTAGTAGTATAGGGGCCTAACATGCCCCTCTCCTTCAAAAAGCATTGTCCTCAACGCTTGAGTAGTTCTTGATGCTTCTGTATAAAATTCTTGTCCTCTCATGTGGAATATTCAGAAAGTAAGTTATTCCACTTGATGAGATACTTTGAAATTGATCAATTTCGTAGCTGTCAGGTTCTTGTTTCTGTGACTACTCCAGGTTCCAATATGATTTTTCCTTCCTCTTCAATTTCTGGCAATATTGTTTGAATTGGGATCTTTTGCAACTTTTGAATAAGTGGCCATACTTCTTCGTCCTTCTTCCATTCATCCCTTGCTTCGTTTATCTAATCTGGTTGGATAATATAAATAGCACAAAACAATGCTTCCACATCCTCATCCTTGAAGAGTCTTCCCATTCGGCAAGGTCACCATTTTTTAAGTGCATGTAGTATTGCCAACATTTCCTTCTCATAAATAGCTTGCTTGAGATGTAGCAATAAAAATACCCAATCACCTACATCAAAACATTTTTCACTACGATGTTGATCTACCTACTGTTTCATTTGGTTTTGCACCGAAGTGGCGTTATCCTTTAAAAGTTGGAGAACTTTTTGTTGATGCTCGATGATCTTTCACTCCTTGAACCTTTTTCTTCTTGATATGTCCTTCTATCTCTAGAGTTTGAGGAGTGGTAATTTCTTCCAATCCTTTACAAGATATGGTCAGATTCATTTCATGATGCTCGATGTGATCTTTCACTTCTTGAACATTTTTCTTCTTTATATGTCCTTCTATCTTGATAGTTTGAGGAGTGGTAATTTCGAACAATGAATTACAAGATATGGTTGGATCATTTCTTCTTTCTCGATGTGATCTTTCACTTCTTACACCTTTTTCTTCTTGATATGTCCTTCTATCTTGAGAGTTTGAGGAATGGTAATTTTTGCCAATTCTTTACAAGATATGGTCTGATTCATTTCTTCTTTCTCTAGGGTGGGGTACTGGCGTATATATTCTTCTTTTGATGTTTCTTGATCCTTTTCTTCCTCCTCTTCATATTCTATGTAAAATAATTTCTTCTCAGCACACTTATGACCTTTAGTGCATTTGCTATCACAACTGTAACAAAGCCATTTTTCTCTTTTTTCTTCCAATTGTTGTGGTGTAACCCTTGTAGGTTGTGGAAGGCTAGGAGAAACAACACTTCCATCTTTATAGTTGTGAGGGGTACACTTCCTGGTTTCCATAATTTTGCTTTCCACTATGTCACAAATCCCTTTTACTCTTTCCAATTGTTGTGGTGTTGCTCTAAAGAAGGTGTTGCTCTTTGTATCCTCATAATGTGCTATCATTTCCTCCGTGAAAATTGACCACGTAACAAGTTGTTTACGAGAACAAAGCCCTTCGTACCATAAAAATTGATCTGGTTCTAAATATGAAGATGTAATACATACCTTTTGTAACAGTTGTACACCATGTAGATCAAAATATTGCTCCATCTAAAGTATCCAATTTATCGGATCCTTGCCATCAAACTTCCTCATCTTTCTTTTTCTTGATTTTAGGAGCTCGACCTTGAAATGACTGTAACTCTATACTTTCGGATCTTTATGTTCTAAAATTTTGACCTATAGTAGCCCTCTGTGTACTATTTCCAATGCCAGGAGTCTGATCCAAATTGGATTCTCTGATAAAGAGTTATGCACAATCTCCCAAGATGACCTGATTATAGACCTTTCCAGAAGAGCGAAATTGTATGAAGTGCCACATCTCACCGTTTCAACCTTTGGATCTGAAAAATGCATACAAGAAACTACAGTCCATCCTCTTTCTGTACCTTCTTATGAAATTTCAATCCGATCCCCAAAGAGAGTTATGAGGATTTTCCCCTCGTCACCTGTTTGGAATGTAATTCAGGAGTCTGCAAAAAGACCAACTTCCTCATATCATATCTCCACAAATATAGTGAGAAAAGCTCTGAAATCTGGACCCGAGGTTCAGCGCGATTTCTTCTCAAATGGGTTTTTTCGCAACTTCTGAAATGTCGCAGAAAAAAAGTTATAGCGAAAATGCCACAATAACCTATTTGGAGCAGCGAAATCCTAGAATCCAAAGCTCTGATACCAAATGTTATGAAACCAACTCAAGAAAAGATAGAAAAGATAGATCAACGCCTTAGAATTTAGCCTCTTTAAGGGGGCAACCTCCTTTACATTACATAAATGAACAATTCTTGGATGATACAAATGAAAATACCTCCTTTCTATATAGGAGTCTAAGGGGTCATAACATAATCAGAGCTGACATAACAATAATAATGTAAGGGCACAATAATAACAATAGTGGGCTTCTATGGGGCACAATAGTAACAATATGGGCACTACATGGGTACATCAATAATAAGTGGGTTATACTAATAACAATAAGGGGTTACACTAGTAGTATAGGGGCCTAACATAAGGACATATCAAGAAGAAAAAGGTTCAAGAAGTGAAAGGTCACATCGAGCATCAAGATTGAATCCGACCATATTTTGTAATGAATTGGCAACAATTACCACTCCTCAAACTCTCAAGATAGAAGGACATATCAAGAAGAAAAAAGTTCAAGCAGTGAAATATCACACCGAGCATCAACAACATCTTCTCCAACTTTTAAGGGATAACCCCACTTTGGTTCTAAATCGAATGAAACAACAAGTAAATCAACATTGCAGTGAAATAAGTTTTGATGTAGGCGATTGGGTATTTTTACAAATATAGCCATACAAACAAATGTCCCTCAAGCAAGCTAAGAAGGTGTTGAAGCCCTGAATCGGGTCGACAACAAGGAGGATACCCACTCGGTCCGAACCTTGGTTGGCAGCGCCTCATCCGTTTGGTATAATGGGTCGGACTGGGGATAGTGGGACCAATTTCCCAATCTATGAGTGCGTGTGTGTATAATTTGATGTTGCTGAGCTAACAATTCCTATATAAGATATTCTAATTCAAACTTTAATCTAATTCTATGCTATTGTAATCTAATAAACAGCACATCTAAATCTATACTAACCCGAGATGTAATTCTTCTATTATGCGATCTAAAGAGATTTCAAATAACAACTGGTAATAAAGATCATTCAGCGATTATAAGAAAGGAAATCAATCAAGATGAACCACTTCGCATAAAAAGTTAGACGAAACAGTTGTGAACAACATATCGCATAATGAGCTATTCATACATTAGGCATAAATAAATAGCTATCACCGTACAAAAGTGCCAAATGATAACTCAAGCATTCATGCAATAATACATAAACAACTAAAAACTGTATATCACTTTAACATATAAGCAGAAATGGTCAAGAGATAAAAGTACCATTTATGACTAGTCCTACTCATAAGCTTCAAGCAACAATGATTTATCTCTCCTTTCTCTAACATCCACTAAGAGTACAGAAGTGCAACATCAGTAGCAGATATCAAATGCAAACATCAACAAATCTTGATCCATTCATTAACCAAAACCTCCTCTGAGGGTGCAAAAGTGCATGTTCTGAGGACAAGTTTTTGATAAATTTCTGGACCCTTCTCTAAATGCATGAGAAGGGTTTAAATACTACTAACTAAATAACTTAATTACACAGATTCAGGATATGGTTTAAATGAGAGCCCTTTTTCTAAGAAAAACTATTTCTAAAAATTAAATCTAATATCTAACTATTTCTGCATTTGCTCCTTAATGTTGCGAGTATTTAATATTTGCCTAGGTAGAGTCGGCTAACTGTCTTCCGCTTTTGGTTGTGCTAAGCAAACAGAAATGGTAAGAGCTGGCACCATCTTTTTAGCAAAATCGGTGATATACTCGAGAGTCATCCTCTGGCTATGTGGATTTACTATGTATGCCCAGTAATAATCCAAGTTCCACTTGGTTAATCCTCGAATTGCTTCTGCCTTTTCTTTCAGCTTTATGTTTCCAGTTTGTTTTTTACCATTGATTTCTTGCGTTTTCCGGGCTTACAAGTGACTGAGCAGTTAGAGGCTTTGTTTTTTGAGCATTTTTTTCAGCGATGTGCGATTAATTGGAAACTGCCTCCGTTCTTTGATCTGGGCCTCTCTAATGCGTTTTTCGCCTTTAACGCCTTTTCCTTCATCGAGTATAAGCTTCAAAATTTGTAAAAAAAAATACTGCTTTCGTGAGCTTCTGACCTTGAGCGTTAAACCGCCTGTTGATATCAACATTGTTCAACTACTCATTCAACCATGGCTGTGAATGAAAGATCTGTAATGGATAGCTCAACAACGTTCTGTGAATCTGCGGCTCTGTTGCATGCGGTATCCATATATGAGGGCATCTTTTCTCTGTCTATGAGCATTGGAGCTTTACCCTTTTCCTTCATGGCTTCCTACACATTGCTTTGTGTTACTTCTGTTTTTTGTCCCTGCAGTAAGTGAGGAAAGAGTAATGAAAATAAAAATCAACAAGAAAGCTTTAAGCTCTACGGATGTACAAAAACAGGCCACCTCACGTAACCTGAATCTTCGAAAACACAGAACCGTCATTCATTAACAACTGGCATATCATTCATTAATTATCATTAAAGCGCGTATCTAGCTTTTGGTTTATGGAAAACGTTTCTTGAATATTGAGCCAAGGAAATTTGTGATGGGATGTTTCTGTGATTCGCATCACAGCATCGCATTATCGCAATTTCATTGTGTTGTGCTATCACAAGGTCGTTTGATCGCACTATCGAAAAATCGCTGTAATCGTTAAATCGTTATGTGTTTTTCATGCAACTTTGAGATATGCGATATGGTGACATCGCATATCACATATCGGCGATTTTTAAAGGTTTTCCATTGTGAGCGTTTCTTAATGCACGTGATGCGATGGATTTCACGTCGCAATCTCGTAGTTTATCATTTTTACTTATAATTAAATGTCCTATTATTCTTTGCACAATGTGATGTTTTCTTAAGGAGTAAAATACATGAGCCTTAATTGATTTTTCTAATTTTTACTTAGGGTCCCCACTTACCTAGTGTCATTGCTAATACTAAATAAGGAGGGGGGTTGTTGGTGGCCAAAACAATTGGCGATTCATTTTGAAGAACCAGTTATCTCTGTTTTTCTATTGAATTTTTCAAACTTCCAAAACAGAATTTTTTTCAAAAAATTAAACTTTATTATGGAAAAATAAAGTACATTATGCTCTAAACCGTCAATGATATTTTGTTTCAACCATTTTCTACTTTGATTATTTTCTTTCTGAGGCTAGTCCTTGTATTTACATCAGCCATTACTTGGTCTTGTAAAGATAAAACAAAGTCTCCTCTGTAAACCAGTTTTAAATATGCTCATTTGTCGTAGGTAGAGCCTCTGCTACGAGCAGGCGTTTATAGCCTCGACAGGGTTACTTGTTACTCAGTAATGATCCTGTATCCTACTTAAGGTGGCCTACAACTTTCAAAGAAAAATCCAGATCCACACTTATTGCTTTGATTTTCTTTTTATTCTTAAAGAACAATGTCTTGTTTTGGTAGTCAAATTATGACACAGTCATTCACTTGATTTATAACTTTGTTGAACAAGCTGGCTCGTGATGAGACCCCTTATCTTTTGATTGCAACAATCTTGAGTCATTGCCCTGTTGTGGTGTATAGTATTGGCAAAGTCAGCAAGTTATAATATCTGTGATAATGATAAGCTGGCTCGTGATGAGACCTCTTATTCTTCAAGATAAAGTGTATCCTTGGGTTATTCCTCTGAAAGTTGCGATTTCCTTAGCAAGGAGGAAGTCATTGTTTCCTTTAGATAGCTCTGGATGACAATAATAGAGTTTTTGGAAATAGCTGTTCTACAGAGAATCTTTATTTTGTTATTGATACCTTTCATTATACTGAGATAAAACAATTTCTTCACTAAAGGTTGCTTTCTTCAAATTTTTTGAAGTTGAAACTAGTATCATATCTAGGCTAAAGTTTTTAACTGTATCTATCAATAATAAAGATCAGTTTTCCAAAAGATTTGCTATTTATACAAGCGAAAATTTCAAAATATGAAAGAAAATTGGTGTCTTTTTCGTAAATGCCTAATGTAACCACTCACAACTGGTTTTATTATGAAAAAGAAAAACAACTATTCTACAAAAATAGAAGAATAATCTTCTATGGAAAATATTTCTTGAGAATTTGTCCATTAACAGGCAAAGGATCCCTCTTACCTGCTAAATCTTGTAACACAAACATTGATGGACCTATGATTTCTACAATCTGAAAATGACCAAGCCACTTTAAAACTAAATCTCCCATCTGAAAATCTT
This sequence comes from Pinus tabuliformis, assembly GCA_031772625.1. NCBI lineage: Eukaryota > Viridiplantae > Streptophyta > Pinopsida > Pinales > Pinaceae > Pinus > Pinus tabuliformis. The sequence goes on from CM062815.1 coordinate 510,337,563, forward strand.
TTCTGGTCAGTATGTTTGAATCAAAAGAGGATTTTACTAGTGCTTGATGATGAGCATGCATTTTCCTAGCTTTTTCTCGTTGTTCTTCTAATTTAATTATTTCCATTTGTCTTAGCTGTAAGGAGGAAGTGGGTACTTCATCAATGTATTGTACTAAAGACAAAGAGGGAATTGCTAAGTGAGTCGGAAGAACCACTTCTTTCCCATAAACTAAATTAAAGGGAGAAGTGCCGATAGAAGCTTTTTGTGTTATCCGATTTTCCCATAAAGCATATATCAAAGCCTTGTGCCAATTTTTTTGATTTTGGTCAATTGTTCTTTTAATAATCCTGATTAGTATTTTATTTGTTGACTCAGCTAGCCCATTACCTTGTGGGTAGTAATTAGCTGAATATTTAAGTTTGAATCCTCTTTTAAGTGTGAATTCAGTCATTGCATTTCCAGAAAAGTATGATGCATTATCAAACATTAAAGAGGATGGCAATCCAAACCTGGTGATTATAAATTGATCTATGAACTCAATGATATTTTCAGAATTAGTCGTCTTGAGTGGAACTGCTTCTACCCACTTAGTAAAATAATCCGTTGCTGTGAGGATGTATCTATGCTGCTTAGAAGGGTGAGGAACGATCTCACCTATTATGTCCAATCCCCACTGACTGAAAGGTTGCTCGATGTTTACCAGCTGTAGTGGCAGGGACAACTTCTTTTGTCTTCCAGTAGTAGCTTCACAGGCTTGACATCTCCTCACGTAACTGTGCGAGTCTTTAAATAACGTGGGCCAGTAATATCCTGTGCGCAATATTTATGTGCAGTAGCATCTCCAGCATAGTGTCCACCTGCCGGCCCATCGTGGAGTTCCTGCAAAACTTTTTCAGCTTCAACATTCTCAAGACACCTAAGAAGAACAGAATCATAATTTTTTCTAAAAAGAATATCATTTATGAGCTGATATTGTTTGGCTTTCAACCTTAGAGCTCTTTTCTTAGTATGATCAAGGTGTGAAGGAGCATACCCGTTCTTAATATAATAAATGATATCAGCATATAATGATTCTGCATCATTTAGGCTTACCTCACACATTTGTACCTCTTCAGATGGAATTTCAAAAAATTTGTGTTTCTCCAGCCAGCATTTTGCAGAAGCCTTGACCTCTTATAATGTTTGCTGGTTTGATCTCAATGTCATATTCCTGTAAAGCAGTAACCCAATTGACCCTTTTCTCACCCACATCCTTCTGTACTAGGAGATTCCTTACCGCTGGAAACGGTACTATGATCTTAGTATGGGTTTTAAGTAAGAAAGGTCTGAAGTATTTGACCGTTTTAGAAAACAGCATAAGTCTGTTTCTCCACGTCTGAATAATTTAGTTCAGCACCCTCTAAAGTCAAACTAAAAAACGCAATTGGGGCTTCCGCTTTTTCTTAATTTTCTTGAGTTAGAATCACCACATATGACTTATCTAAGGAAAATGTGTATAAAATAAAAGGCTCTAAAAAATTCGGAGTTGCTAAAGATGGAGCATTAATAATAGCTTGTTTGATCAGGTGGAATGCTTCATGTTCATTTTGGCCCCATTTAAAATTTGAATTCTTTTTAATCATGGTTTGCAAAGGAGACATGATTCGTGAAAAATCTGGGACGAATCTCTTTACAAAGTTGATCTGACAAAGGAAAGATTGCATGGCTTTTTTGTTATGAGGTAAGGATATTTCAGAAATTTCTTTGATTATGTCGGGATCAATGTGAATACCGGATTTTGACACTATGAATCCTAGAAGCTTCCCTTCACTTAGCGCGAAAAAAGATTTCTTTGGGTTAAGTGAAATTCCATACCTTAAACACCGTTGAAAGATTTGTTTCAGGTCTTTGAGATGGTCTCTTTGCTTCTTCGAGTACACTGTTATATCATCCAGATAAATTACTATAGGTTTATTGACTAAACCTTTGAATGCGATGTACATGGCTCTCTGAAATGTGGCACTAGCATTAATCAAACCAAATGGAATCTTTCAATATGCGTATGTGCCCCATTTAGTTCTTAATGTGGTTTTCAATTTATCATCAGGATGTACCAACACTTGATTGTATCCTGAAAATCCATCCAAGAAAGACATTAATTTTGAGCCCGCCACTGCCTGCAGTATCTGTTCCATAGGTGGTAGAGGAAAATTATCTTTTTGACAGGCTTTGTTAAGGTTTCGAAAGTCAATGCAAATCCTAATATCTCCGTTTTTCTTTCTAAGAGGTACTATATTGGAGACCCATTTGGAATGCTTGACGGGAAAGATTATTCTGGATTTCAATAACTTATTGAGCTAAGTTTTTATGTGATTTTCTAAATTGGGGTGGATCTTTCTCAGCTTTTGTTGGACAGGTTTTTCATTATCGATCATGGGAATAGTATGCTAGATGATGAAAGTGTCGTATGTTTTCAGCTCATCATAATTCCAGGCAAAAACATTTTTATATTGTCTCAAAAGACGAAGATACGCTAGTTTCTCTTCAGGGGCTAGGCCAAGGCCTAGATTAATGTTTTGTGGTTTAGCATCAGTCCCTAGGTTTACTAATTTGTAGTTCAAGGTTGAACTTTGGAGTTTTGAATTGGTAGACCTCTTAAACTGATCTTTGAAATCGTACAAGTCTTCTAACTTGACTACCGACTTAGGTATAACATAGTTAGTGCTATTTTTTTGTAATTGTCGATCGTGTTGGTCTTCGTCAATTATTTGATTGGAGTAGGATCCTTCAAATGTGAGGAAATTTACGATATCAGGATCGTCATTGAATACTCTCCAATTTGTGATGTTCTCAGGAATGGATGGTCTAAAGATTAATTCTATTGAGAATCTATCTGGACTAAAATCTTCTGAAGGAATAAGCTTAGAAGCTATGTTAGCCAAAAGGTCTGCACTTTCATTTTAGATTCTGGGGATTGAAGAGATATTAAACGCTATGAAATGATCAGTCAAATCTTGAACTAAGGATTGATAATGTTTTAAATGACCTGATAAGCAATGTATAGTGTTACGTACCTGTTTAACCACAATCTCAGGGTCTCCAAAAACTTGAAGATACGTGACATTTAACCCGATTGCTTTGTACAGGACTTGAACCAAAGCCTCATATTCTTCTGTATTGTTTGTGCAATCGAATTCGAGTCTACATGTGAGCATTATTTTATCTCCTTCTGGATTAATCAGAACACATCCTGCTCCTGCTCCTTCGTTAGATCTAGAACCATCAAAAATAATTTCCAAAACAAAGATTTATTTACAGGTTTATCTAAAAAATTGATACATTTCGAACTATCATTTCGAGAAAAAATTTCGACTTGGGACAAGACAGTGTTCTAAATAGGGTGACGCATGAGCACTGAAATTGCCGAGGAAAGAATCTACGGAGTAATTGCCAATAATGCTGTTGTTATACGCTACTGGTTCATTTTCTCCCTCTAACTTTGTTACTATGTACTTCTGATGTAGCTCTCGTTCAACTTTTATTTGATTCGGTTTACCGTTGTAGGGCAGCCACATATGTGACCAGTCGGTTGGGAAGTATCCATGAAGTTTTTCTGACCAATCCCTACTAAGAATTAAGCCATAGAATTCTGGGATATCGACAACTAGAATGTCAATGACCTGACATACCTTCGGGTTGGATGACAACTTTATGGTTACTTGATTTAGTTCGCCAATCACTTCGACTTGAGATTGATCTTGCTGAACTATGTGCACTGCGGATTTCTGTGGTTGAACATTTAACTTGGCACATATAGATTTGGGTAAAATATTTGATGAAGGACCAGAATCTACCAAACAATTGTGCACATTTTTATTGAAGATTTCAAGTAAGGAGAAACGGGGGAGTGTGAGATATTGATATTCCTCCAATTAGAGCGATGTCATTTGGATCAATCTTATTGATCGCATTAGTTGGAGGTCTTCCCACGTTATGGGAAGCTTGAGAAAGTACAGCGGCAAGAAAAAGGTGCAACTGGCACGGCATGTAATTCTTTCATCATTATCTTCTGTTGATGTTTCAACTTGCTCAGTTCGTAAAGGGTGATGTTAACCCTAGTCTTTTTCATGTCTTCAATAATATTGTACTCCATTTCATTCGACACTATCAGTGTTTTAGATGGAGTTGTTTCATCTGTTTGGACTGGGCTGGTTTGAGTCGCTTTAGACATCGTTTTCTTTGTCACGACTTTATCCTTTATTGCAGAGCTTGCGCTCTTTGGCTTAGGGGTAGTTTGGGGAGGATCAAGCTGATTTTTTCTTCGTGTGCTAACTGGAAATACTTCTTGATCTTCTTCTTGTGGGAGGATGAAATCCCACATTCCTTGTAATTCCACAACTTCTTCATCATCAGTCTGCCCTTTAGTGGCAATTTCCTCTTCCTCTTCCTCGGATTCAACATTTGAAATGGCATTGGGTGGCTTTGAATCCGTTTAAGGACCTCTTTTAAAAGCTCTGTAGGGCTTTTTTGAAGAAGTTTCTGCTACTTGCTTTTTTATGTCGACCATTTCATTGGACATGGTCTTTATAAATTTTTGCAATCCTTCCAAATCAAATGGATCTTTTGCTTGTTTCTTCTTGGAGTCTTCCTTGAAGGTGACTTTTTTGGATTTTCGTTCCTATATCGCGGATTTCTTTTCCAGGGGTATTATTCATTTCTCTACTACTATTGCTTCTTTCATGTTCTCGGCTAAGGTTGTTTTATTGGCCCTGTCCACGAAGATTGCTATGTTCGATGGTAGAGCAGTGATATACCATTCACATCGTACTTCTTCATTGGGCTAGGAAGCAGTAGGAATTTTGTTGAAACGTAAATTGAAATCCTTGATAGGCTCTCTAGTTTCGGCTATAAGATTGGATAGGTAATTGATTAACGTTTCTGTACATCTTTCATCACCAAACTTGGTTAGGAATTGTTCCTGGAAGATGTCCCAACTTGTGATGGATCTGGAGGGTAATGAAAAATACCATGACCCAGCTGTTCCTTGCAGTGTATAAGGAAATAGCCAAACAACAGCATCTTCATTAGTAACCCCATTGAGATTAATGGAAAGCATGAAGTTTTTTATGTGCTCTTCTGCAAGCATGCCTGCCTCGGGATTAAATTTAGGCAGCCATTTCTCAGGATGGGCCGGTATTTGACTCAAGTGTGCAGGCATTAATACTGCCCCAAAGTTATTCCATGGAGACTGGGCCATTGCTAAACTGCTAACAGAGGAAAGTGCAAAAGATGATCCCTGCGGCTGGGAGGATGAGGATACTACGATTGTAGATGATTGAAGAGGGGTTGTGGGGGTTCTAGTGGATGGATGGATGATGATCTAGAGTGGTGGAGTGGATGGTTGACTTCACGGTGAAGTAGTTGAGATGCACGATGTTGATGAAAGAGTCTCACTGTCATACTCTTTAGGTGATTTCCTCGCTCTTTTCCTGGTGGGAAGAGGTAATTCAGTTGGCTAGACACCAAACATTTCACTCTTTAGCCTGGTCAGGGGATGAGAAGGATTGTACTGCGAAGTCACGCTGCCTTGAGATTTGTCAGACCTCTGAGGAGAAATGGAACATCCCTGAAGTTTGTGAATGAGGGATTCGACTTCAGGAAGTTCAACGGTAGATTGTTCTGGAATATCAGGGTGTGTAGCAGCGGTTGATACTCGAGTGACTTCTAACTCTGGATTTAAGTGTAATGGAGAAGTCAGGGGAGATGATGAGGGCGATTTACTCTCAAAATGGTATTCAGATTTAGATTTACTTGCCATTCATAGTTCAGGCCCTCCTTCTAGCGCCAAATTGAAGCCCCAAAAATCGGGTCGACAACAAGGGGGATACCCGCCCGGTCCGGACCTTGGTTGGCAGCTCCTTATCCATTTGGTATAGCGGGTCCGACTGGGGATAATGGGACCAGATTCCCAATCTATGAGTGTGTGTGTGTAGAATTTGATGTTGTTGATCTAATAGTTCCTATCTAAGATATTCTAATTCAAACTTTAATCTAATTCTATGATATTGTAATCTAATAAATAGCACATCTAAATCTATACTAACCCGGGATGTAATTCTTCTATTATGAAATCTAAAGAGATTTCAAATAACAACTGGTAATAAAGATCATTCAGCAATTATAAGAAAGGAAATCAATGAAGATGAACCACTTCGCACAAAAAGTTAGACGAAACAGTTGTGAAAAACATATTGCATAATGATATATTCATACATTAGGCATAAATAAATAGCTATCACCGTACAAAAGTGCCAAATGATAACTCAAGCATTCATGCAATAATACATAAACAACTAAAAAATGTATATCACTTTAACATACAAGCAGAAATGGTCAAGAGATAAAAGTACCATTTATGACTAGTCCTACTCGTAAGCTTCAAGCAACAATGATTTATCTCTCCTTGCTCTAACATCCACTAAGAGTACAGAAGTGCAAAATCAATAGCAGATATGAAATGCAAACATCAACAAATCTTGATCCATTCATTCACCAAAACCTACCCTGAGGGTGCAAAAGTGCATGTTCTGAGGACAAGTTTTTGATAAATTTCTGGACCCTTCTCTAAATGCATGAGAAGGGTTTAAATACTACTAACTAAATAACCTAATTACACAGATTCAGGATACGGTTTAAATGACCGCCCTTTTTATAATAAAAACTATTTCTAAAAATTAAATCTAATATCTAACTATTTCTGCATTTGCTCCTTAATGTTGCGAACATTCAATATTTGCCTGGGTAGAGTCGGTTGACTGTCTTCCGCTTTTGGTTGAGCTAAGCAAACAGAAATGGTAAGAGCTGGCACCATATTTCAGAAAAATCAGTGATATACTCGAGAGTCATCCTCTGGCTATGTGGATTTACTGTGCATGCCCAGTAATAATCCAAGTTCCACTTGGTTAATCATCGAATTGCTTCTGCCTTTTCTTTCAGCTTTATGTTTCTAGTTTGTTTTTTACCATTGCTTTCTTGTGTTTTCCGGGCTTACAAGTGACTGAGCAGTTAGAAGCTTTTCTTTTTGAGCAATTTTCTCAGCGATGCACGATTAAACTACCTTTGTTCTTTGATCCAGGCCTCTCTGATGCGTTTTTTGCCTTTAGCGCCTTTTCCTTCACCGGTTATAAGCTTCAAAATTTGTAAAAAAAAAATATTGCTTTCGTGAGCTTCTCACCTTGAGCGTTAAACCGCCTGTTGATATCAACATTGTTCAATTACTCATTCAACCATGGCTGTGAATGAAAGACCTGTAACGGATAGCTCAACAGCGTTCTGTGAATCTGCGGCTCTGTTGCATGCAGTATCCGTTTGTGAGGGCATCTTTTCTTTGTCTTTGAGCATTGGAGATTTACCCTTTTCCTTCATGGCTTCCTACACATTGCTTTGTGTTACTTTTGTTTTTTGTCCCTGCAGTAAGTGAGGAAAGAGTAATGACAATAAAAATCGACAAGAAAGCTTTAAGCTCTACGGATGTACAAAAACATGCCACTTGATGTAACCTGAGTCTTCGAAAACACAAAACCGTCTTTCATCAACAACTGGCGTATCATTCATTAATTATCATTAAAGCACGTATCCAGTTTTTGGTTTACAGAAAACATTTCTTGAATATTGAACCAGGGAAATTTGTGATAGGATGTTTCTGCGATTCGCATCGCAGCATCACATTATCGCAATTTCATTGTGCTGTGTTATCGCAAGGTTGTTTGATCGCGCTATCGCAAAATCGTGGATCGCAGTATCGCAAAATCGTAGATCGCTATAATCGTTAAACCGTTATGTGTTTTTCATGCAACTTTGTGATATGCAATATGGCAACATCGCTTAACGCATATCGGCGATTTTTAAAGGTTTTCCAATGTGAGCGTTTCTTAATGCATGCGATGTGATGGATTTGACGTCGCAATCTCACAGTTTATCATTTTACTTATAAGGAAATGTCCTATCATTCTTTGTGCAATGCGATGTTTTCTTAAGGAGTAAAATACATGAGCCTTAATTGATTTTTCAAATTTTTACTAAGGGCCCCACTTACCTAGTGTTATTTCTAATACTAAATAAGGAGGGGCGTTGTTGGTGGCCACAACAGAAGGATAATAAATTATCACCAAAGTACTATGGTCGTAACAAGGTGGTGGAAAAGATTGGTACTATGGAATACAAATTGGAGCTTCGTGAATCTTCTTGAGTGCCCCCAGATTTCCATGTTTCATGCTTAAAGAAGGTTATAGGTGACGAGCTCCCGTTCAAACAATATTCTCGAAACTTGACAAGGAAGGAAAGATCATATTGGAACCTGAAGCAGTCATTGAAAAAGGAACCCAACATCTATGAAATCGATCAATTTTAGAGTATCTCATCAATTGGAAGAACTTACCGACTAAAGATTCCACATGGGTAGAAGAGAAGTTTATATAGAAGCATCCATAACTACTCAAGCATTGAGGACAACACTTTCTGAATGAGAGGGGCATGTTAGGTCCCTATACTACTAGTGTAATCCCTTATTGTTATTAGTGCTACCCCCTTATTATATTGTTGTGCCCATGCAGTCCCCATATTGTTATTATTGTGCCCCATAGAAGCCCCCTATTGTTATTGTTGTGCCCTTACATTATTGTTGTCATGTCAGCTCTGATTATATTATGACCCCTTAGACTCCTATACATATAAAGGAGATCTTTTCATTTGTATCATCCAAGAATTGTTCATTTGTGTAATGCAAAAGGAGGTTGACCCCTCGAAGAGGCTGATTTCTAAGTCATTGATCTATCTTTTCTATAATTTTGCGAGCCAGTTTCATAGCAACACAATAAGGTCATCGTGTTTCCAAGTAGGTTTGTTGTCTACTATCTTAGACAACCACTCCTATAATTCGCAAGGAAACGTTGAAAATAGAATTATTTTCTCTTCTGTTTAGAGATATACTTGTAACCACCTTTCTTTGGACTGGTGCGGATTTTGATTTTCTTGACCTGCAAACTCGTGCAACTTCTGATCTATCCACTTCTCGATTTATTTCCTGGTTGGTATCTAGGGACGCCACATCACACATCCCTTAGATAGATCCTGGTCTAGATAAATGAATCATTTGTTAGCTTGAGGGGGCTTGAACCTAGGTTTAGAGTTAACTATGATAACCAACAAAACCCTACACTACCATCCCTTTCAGAAATAGTATGCTTAGCGTAGAATACAGTCTTACTCGAGGCAGTGTTGAGTGATGCTAGAACCAAGTTTCTACATCTAGAAGGCTATGTGATGTACCAGCGAGGCATTTCCTCAAATTAGGGCCCTATCTAGCCTTCACGAACACTTATCCTCTAAATCACATAGTTAAAGTGATTTCTACATAATTAGATCTATGTGCTTCACTTAAGTGTTCTAACATGCATAAGTTACTAAACCAAATTAGATTTGAACCTTCATGATGCAATTAAAGCAATATAATAGAGAACTAAATCATAACTGAGAATTAAGATACAAAACATATAAATAAACACAAAACACATAGATTTGCTTCAAATTTTCTTTATTACTCTAGATCTTCAATACATACACATCTTTTGACCCTGCACAAACAGTTGTAGGGGCTCGTGCACTCAGTTGCCGACTTACAAAGGTCTTCGTGCACTCAACTACGGGAGCATTCCCCTTCGCGAAAATACAGAATTACAAACAAAATAGACTCAATGTCCCATTCATTAACTAAGACCGATCTCTAATGACTCCTATATGACTCCCTATTATATATTTTACATTACATTACCATGGTCCACAGAAAATAGGCAGAGGTGATTGTATCATAAAGAAAGCCCATCCTTTTACAAAATAAGGGGCTTTGACCTTCCTAAAATCCCCTTTTGACTCTTAGCATTATGCACACTCCACTCCTCAAATTACAAAGACTTTACAATAATAAAAAATTAAAAACTTAGAAACAATTGGACCTAGGAGCCCCCATCTCAACATGTCCCTTGCTTCCCTTATGTCCTTGTAATGATCTTGTGGCTTCATTTGAAATATTTATCAAGGCACTAGGCTTTCATCAAGATATATGTCACATAATGTAATTAGGAAGGAAGTAAGTGGACCATCATCAACACATTATTTATTTTCTTGCAAGGAACAAGAATAACATAGTGTAATTAGGGTAGTTGTAAAGGATCACTGTATATCCACATCACATCACACTTTCTAAGTTCACAATTCTACTTGCACACACTTGCACTACACACACTAAGCCAACTTAAACTTTGTATAAGGGGTATTGACTTTCTGAACACTTTGTACTTAATTTATTTTAGATTACATTTTACACCCTAAGTGAAGAAATAATCTCTAAAAGAAACCCCGACAGGTGGGTGCACTGATACCTGAGGCGATTTTTGTAAGTATGCTAGAAGCCTCGCCAATTGTTTTAGGACGTAGGCCCAATACCAACCCCTACAACTCTCTCAATATTGGTTGGTTATGAGTTACTAGAAACATCACCAACACTTTCATGTCATCGACCCAGTACATTATTAAGGAGTCCTATCAAGGTTCTTGTTACTATTTGCGCAAAAAGGACATTTAGGTCTTTATGAATTTTTATCATACAAAATAAACCTCAAAAACATTTTCTTTTGATTGTTTCACTATTAGATAGATAAAGGGAAAATCAACTACTTATTCTTTTCTTTGTTTTATGTTGGTGACTCATTCAAATCACTAAAAAGTCCTCACTCACCACTTTTGAGGGCACCATAAGCGACCCAAAATTCACTCATCACTCTAGGCGCATCCAAAATCTCCCCATTTTACTGGGAGGTGTGCCAAGTCGCTCGCCATTTTGTTACATGAGGAAACATTCACACACCTTGATTAGCTTGGCTTTCTTTGTTGCCATCTTGATCAGGACCTTTCCCCCTCAAGGAATTTCTTTTACCACCCCTTAAAGGATTCCAGATACTACCCGTCAAGGTAGTCCCACTCATACTTCCCCACAAGGGACTCCATTGAACACTACAATTCAAAATCATTTTATGATGGTGAATACCAATTGAATGCCATTTTTAGCTTCCTTGTATCTTCTAGATCTAAGAAAGCATACAAACGATCCAATTGATCACGTTCAACAATAGCCTCCTATGGCGACCAAATTTCCTTATGAAATTCCTATGTTTGAAGGAAAACACGAGCAGGATCCCGCCAACCACTTCGATACGTTTCATTTATGGTTCATATCAGATAAAATCATGGAGGACACATTTCACCTATGGTTGTTTCAAAACACACTCACTAGACTTGTACTGAAATGGTAAGTAAGTGTGGCTTTTGCTTCCCATGGAGCGTTTGGCTCCTTGGCTATATCATTCCCCACCTTCTTCTAGCTCCCAATTCATCATGAAATAGGGTTGTATCTATTAACACACTTTCATAAAATGACTTCGACACACATCTCAAACCTTGTCCATGAGTGGCAAAAGCACTGTAGCATTTGTAACATGAACGTAGCAAAAGGATGTCCACCTCAACTTCTTTTTGAAATCTCTTTTAATAGAAATCACAAAAAATGTGGCCACAACTATGCCATAGACATAGGAAGAAGCCAATAGTAAATATCAAAAATTCGATCTTATATACATAAATTTAGGGTATCGTTACTTTGTACTCCCTAATGCTCCCCGATTATAGTCATTTGTATAGGATAAACTGGGCACATAAAATTAAACATAAATTTTAATTGGAAACATCAACCAAAATCAAACTAGAAGCACCTATCAACATTCTAGAAGTATGTATGATTCACAACCTCACTTCAAATCATTTGGTGGTCCACCTGAAGCACCAATCCAAACCAACATGGGGTATTACCCCAATCCACATGTGCCCTCCCAAAACCCTCCCATCCAGGGTACCCATTTTCCTCCCTTGCAAGGTATCCAATACACTTCACGTACCGCAAATATGATTTCAACCTCCCAAACCACGTACACCAACCTAAGTCAAAGGAATCCTTACTATCCTTTCCTAGCACCTCATCAAGCTAAACCCCAAGCTCTGCCAAATGTAGGGGTTAATTTTTCCAACCCTTCTTTCCTTAGAAACAATAGTCATTTGAACAAAGCAAACCTGTAAACCCTCCCAATGCTAACAAAAATAAAGGAAAGAATAAAATGGAAGGAGAACCATGATAGGGGTAGAAACCAACAACTATCGCTACAACCGCTGACTAGGAGAAAACCCTCTAATTGGAACCAAAACTAGAATCAGGGTAAAAATAAGACACAAAAGAAAAAGAAGAATGTTAGTACTAAGACTAACCATACTTGTGTTCTTTGTGGAGAGTATGGACATTACACCCATCATTCCCATTAACTCCCTAAGTTGAAGTGTATGACAGAGGAAAGATGGCGAGGGGGAACGAACCAACTACCTGCAGTAATGTAAAATCCCTTCCCTCACTAGGGAGCCATAGCCACACAGTGCAAGGCCACCCCCCCCCCACCATATAGAAACCTAACTATGGGTAATAATAATGATTAAATAAATCGTGAGATTTAGATATCAAGGATTGATGTTCTCTTATATAAATGAAGCCGCAATTATGGATCCCCTAAATACATCATTTCTTCAACATCAACAAATGCTTCAGCTCCACCACCTTGGACATTACCATGGCCCTCTATTGAACCAATCTCAAAGAGGGTAAAAGCGCCATTGTGTCATGTTGTTCATATTTCAAAGGACTCTTATCTCTACAACATTTTTGATAACCTATAATGGTAACATTTAGCCACGTCAGCATTAGAGGTCCTACAAACTTTTCCAACCTAGCGGAAAGCCCTACATTCTGTGTTAGGAGATATTGACCCATCTGTTTCATGATTAATAATTATTGATTTGGACACTTAGAACCATAGATACCGTTGATATTCACCTTTAAAATTCAAGTCACCATCTGGAATAACACCATCCATCAATGCATTGTTGATGAGGGGGCATCAACTTTTATCCTATCCATGTGAATTTGGAAACTAATAGGATCGCGTGAGCTCAATGCTTCTTCCCATATCACTTTAAGGGCATCTAACAGATGCCCTTCGAAACCCATATGACTTTTCTATAAAGTTCTTGTGGATCTTGTATACAAAACTGTTCTCATAGATATCAAGGTCGTTGATGTTGAACTAGATTACAAGATTGAAAGCTTATTATAATTTAAATTAAAATATCAAATAATTATCTTTCACATTCATTAATATTTCACCTTGTCATTATTGGCACATTCTATTGATGACTCTCTCTATTTATTATTCCATTTCTCTCTGCTTGCATCGACCTTTTTCCTAACAATGGGTCTCACTATAGAATCAAAATGTTGAAAAAAAATGACAACTATGGAGAAATTTAGGGCATCTCATATTCAATATCATCCCCATAGAAATCTTCAAATCCAAAATAGATTACAACATCTTGTTGGGATGTAGTTATATTTATTCCATGAAAGAATTATCACCATAATTGTTTCACCCGTGATGTTACCTCAATGGGAAATCATCACCTTAAAGAAATTAATAGATTACAAGATTCAAGCATGCCCATCCCCTGATGGTAAGTATTTTCACTGCAGCAATGGCCCTCAAATTTTTTTTCCTCAGTAAATTTTAGATCCTACATGAACCGTTGTTTCAAGACCTCTAGTGCTTTCGTGTTGTTTGATATTATATTTTTGTGTTCTTTTCCTAGTGTTACATCCTCCTATGTCAATGTTTCCTAAGTGTCATCGCCTAACCCTTAGAAGTTCTCAGGTTATCTAGTCCATGGTTAGGTGAACTAATGACCTGTCCTGGCTTAGAAAATAGCCTTTACACCATGCACAAACACAAAAAACATACAAAAGCATAAAAAAGCAAACAAAAGCAAGAAAAGTGCTCATTAAGGAAAAATCACACTTCAAGTGGGTGAAGTCATGTATGTGAGTTGAGTTCAATCCTTCAAGCGGAAGAATTTTTCCCTCCTTGAGCACACTCCATCATGCTAAAGACATGCACTCTTCTAGGTTGCATGCATGTGCCTCTTTATTGCATGTGGGTGCACTCCTAGAAAATGGGAGGTCACTTAACTTCCCTTAACTAATCCTTTGACTTTTCAACAAGTGTTGATCCTGCATGAAACAATTTTTCATGTAAACTGTTTTAAATTAACCCAGTTTAATCATCCATTTTCATAATCATTCTCATCTGGGTTGCGTGCACAACAGTGGATCAAGAAACTATTCATCAACCTGCATCACAAGAACGGCTTGCTTGTCAAATCTATTCATTTACTTTCTTGATTTCACTATATATATTTATTTTCTTATTGGTGTTTCCTCCTTTTTGAGTTTATTTATTAGCATTTATGTTCAATATTGATTTTAAAAGGGTTAATTTGGTGTCACATGTAGACAATCTACACATTCCTCAAAATTTCACATTTGAGCATGTTTATGATAGGGTCCATAAAAGTTGGAAGATCCTTCTTCTCCTCATTTCTACAAATAAATTTTGTTGTTAGACTTGTTCTTGAGCCATCTTCAAGTGGAGAAAAGTTTTGAAACCCAAAGCCTAATCAACATTGAAAATTGTGCCTAGAATGACCAGGTTTCCCTCTTGAGCACACTCCTTTGTCACGAAGGACTGTGCCCTCCCATAAGCACATGAGTGCACCTTCAAGACTCAAATTATTTTCCTCCATCCCTTTGGCATGTGGCACTACATCCTACTTCCCTTTGAGCACATAAACACACCTTGAATGATTGAGGGATTGAAGCCATGCTCCTTCATCCCTTAAGAGTGAACCAATGTTCCATTTCTATATCCTTGAGCACATGGGTGCAATGTGAAGTTCTATGTTGGAAATACTGAGAGGGGGGGTGAATCAGTATTATCAGATCAGATAAAACTTTTCAATTTCATACTCAGAAACATATACGCGACTTCAGTTAAGTGAACCCGCGTGTACACGCGACTGTGTCTAAAGCAACTAGTGTATATGCAGAGATCTTATGATTCAGTTAATCTTATCTTCAGTAAATGCATCAGGATATTATTAAGCATATTAACAGTAAACAGGTGCAGTATAACAGAATAGATCATCACAAAAAAGCCACACACATGAACACCATGATATAAGGTGGAAACCCAATGTGGGTGAAAACCACCTGCTGCAATTTGTCTCTTTCTTCTTTAATGAGAAACTTCTTTTACAATGTACTGGTGCAGTCCTTTACCAGCACGCAGGCTACAACCTGCAGAGGGCTACAACCCTCTCTCGTTTTCCAACTACTTTTGGAAGGGAGCTACAACCCCCTCAGCTCTTGTACTAGCTGATCCATTTACTAGTACGTAGGTGCTGACCCTACAACCTTCAGGGACCACGTTTCATACATTTTCATACTGGATCCAAGAGTACAAAGAAAGCATTACCGCAATACAATCATCAACTTATACTTGCATCATAATTCATTAAACAACCCAATACCGAATCACTGAAACCCTGTCATCAAGAACACAGAACCCAAACCAGAATCTAGAACTCTGCAACAACCACCAGAATCAGCAGCAACCTGAAATATTAACACTTATCATGCATACGCTACTTCACTGTACCAAAACCGCGTGTATACGCGCTTTCTCCAAAGGCAACCCGCGTGCAGATCTAGAAATGATTACTTCTGCCTTTGCTGTCAGATCCGACCCTTGCCAAGCATCCCGAACAGATAACCAGCAATACCAGATCTTCTCACTGCGTCAGACACCCACAATCCATACTCCTTTGCCTAGTGATCTTCTCCTTATATAGCCTTAGGCCTTGTTCAATACCAAGAGCCAAAACCATAGAAACACAATACCATCAACCTCGAAACTAGGGATCAACACGTCCGTCGAGACATAATGGTCCGAAACCATAGGCACAACTTCCAAGGACTAACCGCCATGGACCAAAGGTACTTTTCCACATACACGCGCTTTTTCTGAAGCCAACCTGCGTGTACACGCGACTTGGTCTTAACAAACCTGCGTGTATGAACTTCCTTGGCAAGCTGTACTAGGATCTGTCTTCTGATTAAGTTGCCATCTCCTGTACCAACTTCTGAGCATCTGTACCAACCTCTGAGTGAGTTGCCATCAAGGACAACACTTGAATCATAATGCCAACAATCTCCCCCTTTGGACTTGATGGCAACCACCACACCAAGTCACTCTCCCCCTTTGACATCAAGGGCAAAGGGTGGACCAAGATATTCTCTTCTTTGGTATACCCTCTCCTGTCCATACTGCTGTCCATACTCCCCCTGAGTACATGCTGAAATCTCCAAATGTGCTCCCCCTTTGTGTATGCCAAAGTGTACCAATCTATCCATCCTGCTCTTGCTGAATTGTGCTGTTCATGCTCCCCTTGACTGTAGGCAAGATCTGCAAAAGATGTTCTTCAAGAAGAACAAAGACTTATACATCATAGAAGACCTTCCTATCACCAAAAGACTCAACATACATTCATCACCCAACCTAGTGGGGATATACCAATATTGACTCATCCACCTAACCATGTGAAGATACATGATAATACATGAACATTTCATCATTCATCCCAGGCATAGTGGGGAAACCAACATAGGCCGTTACATGACCTTGACATCATAAAAGAGATACATGACATAGTGATGAAATATCTAGACCAAGACTTATGAAAGCCACCAACAGCATCATGATCTGTACCATAAGTATCAGCCTGCAATACCATTCCTAAACAGTAAGATGTATCATTTAGCTTCATAGACTTTATCAACACCTTCTAACCATAATGCCAACAATGCATTATTTGAAGAATATTCTCCCCCTGAGTGTAAACCAACCATGTCTGAACCATTTCCTGAGTCTGTTCTGCTGCCCTTTCTCCATATACGCGACTTTGCAGCCTGTAACTCGCGTATATACGCGACTTGTCTTCATTATATAAGCGTATGCAGGATGGAATACTGAATTTCACTTTCAGATTCCCCTGTGTCTGTTATGTCAGCTGACTGAGTTATCCCACACCTTTCTGTCTCTGTCTTCTTCAATTCCTGCAACTGTGATGATGTATGGTCCTTTTGTCTTGAATTTTGAAATCTGCTCCTGCATTCCCTTGCTTTATGCCCATAGTTGTTGCATGTATAGCACCTTATATTTTTCATGTTCCTTCTATCACAATCAATTGCTTTGTGTCCATATGCATTACAGGCAAAGCAATACCCTCTGAAGTACCTGGGATGCGATGATCTTTCTTGAACCATTCTACTTCTGCATCTGGCTGCAACATGTCCAAGATTATGACATACATAACACTCAACATTATTCAGCGGAGGAAATAATCGTCTATCACGTCCATAGTTAGGAGTAAAGGATCTTCCTTGAGGAATTTCTTTCCTTGGTTGTTCCTTGAGCATTTCAGATTTCTCATTAGAGTTTCTTGTCTCACCTTGTGAACTAGATTCACCTTCAACATATTCATGAAAACCAAGACCAGTCTTGATAGCAGGAGATCTTTGACTATTAAGAATATCATCCAAGACTTTAGAACTATCTTGAAATCGTAAAAGCTTATCCTTTTCTTCTAGTTTACCTTTCAAGATATTTACCTCAACTTGATGTTGTTCTTCCTTTTTCAGATACTTCTTCCTTAGGTCTTCTTCAACTTTTCTCCCTTCTTCCACTTGTCGCTTTAGTTTGATCACTTCATGTTCTTGATCTTCAAGATCTTCTTTTAGAGAGAGGATCTTTGATTCAAGTCTTTGAATAGTTGTGCTCTGATCTTTTGCTATATCCTGCAATTTCTCCCTTACCCTGGTTTCTGTCTCCAATAGTTCTTTTAGTTTGGCAACTTCTTCAGTTTCTGCATTCGTCTCTTCATGTGCCATGAGACTTTTAATATCCTCGCTATTATTGGATGAAGCATTCTTCTTCTTATGTGCCATGAGACTTCTAATATCCTCACTATCATTTAATGAACTTTTAATATGGGTATAATAGCTTCTACCGTCTTCTTCATATATCTTTTCTTTGTTATGAGGACATCTAGCAGCATAGTGGCCAACTCTACCACATAGAAAACATTTGAAAGGTAGCTTATCTTTGAACCGTCCAGATCCCCGTTCAAGATTCTTGACAAAATTTACCTCATCTTCTTCCTCTGACACTTCGAATGCGGCCTCTGGTGGTACCTCTTGTCGCATTTCAAAAGCAATTAAGATCCCGTGAAGCTGTGACATGGTAATTTTCCGCACATTCTCCTTTTCTTCTATGGCAGATACTTTAGAATCAAATTTAGTAGACAGAGATCTCAAAACCTTTTGAACTAAGACAACTTCCTCAAATTCTTCACCCAGATCCCTCATACAATTCACAATCTCATCCATACGCAGGAAATAATTAGCTACGCTTTCATTACTTCGCATCTTAAGAGTTTCATATCGGATTCTGAGAGTTTGAAGCTTTGCTATTTTTACCTGATCATCTCCTTCGTAGCTTGTAACGATTTTGTCCCATATTTCCTTAGCTGATTTGAGATGCATGATCTTCATAAATTCTGATTGAGTCAAAGTACTCAATAGGACAGTAACTACTTTGGCATTGAGCTCATATTGCTTTTTCTCTGCTGGATCTGTAGGAGTTGCTGATGGGAATTTGTATCCTCCTTCTACGATTCCCCAAACTTCTGCTCCAAGCGACTGTAGATATGCAGTGGTTCTTATCTTCCAGTGAGTAAAATTGTTCCCGTCAAAGACTGGTGGCCTGATGTGTGCCTCTCTTTCTGGATTAGCCATTTGATGGATCTTTTCCTTCAAGCGATCAAGCTTTCTCTGAAGGACCTGCTCCGATACCAATTGTTGGAAATACTGAGAGGGGGGGTGAATCAGTATTATCAGATCAGATAAAACTTTTCAATTTCATACTCAGAAACATATACGCGACTTCAGTTAAGTGAACCCGCATGTACACGCGACTGTGTCTAAAGCAACTAGCGTATATGCAGAGATCTTATGATTCAGTTAATCTTATCTTCAGTAAATGCATCAGGATATTATTAAGCATATTAACAGTAAACAGGTGCAGTATAACAGAATAGATCATCACACAAAAGCCACACACATGAACACCATGATATAAGGTGGAAACCCAATGTGGGTGAAAACCACCTGCTGCAATTTGTCTCTTTCTTCTTTAATGAGAAACTTCTTTTACAATGTACTGGTGCAGTCCTTTACCAGCACGCAGGCTACAACCTGCAGAGGGCTACAACCCTCTCTCGTTTTCCAACTACTTTTGGAAGGGAGCTACAACCCCCTCAGCTCTTGTACTAGCTGATCCATTTACTAGTACGTAGGTGCTGACCCTACAACCTTCAGGGACCACGTTTCATACATTTTCATACTGGATCCAAGAGTACAAAGCAAACATTACCGCAATACAATCATCAACTTATACTTGCATCATAATTCATTAAACAACCCAATACCGAATCACTGAAACCCTGTCATCAAGAACACAGAACCCAAACCAGAATCTAGAACTCTGTAACAACCACCAGAATCAGCAGCAACCTGAAATATTAACACTTATCATGCATACGCTACTTCACTGTACCAAAACCGCGTGTATACGCGCTTTCTCCAAAGGCAACCCGCGTGCAGATCTAGAAATGATTACTTCTGCCTTTGCTGTCAGATCCGACCCTTGCCAAGCGTCCTGAACAGATAACCAGCAATACCAGATCTTCTCACTGCGTCAGACACCCACAATCCATACTCCTTTGCCTAGTGATCTTCTCCTTATATAGCCTTAGGCCTTGTTCAATACCAAGAGCCAAAACCATAGAAACACAATACCATCAACCTCGAAACTAGGGATCAACACGTCCGTCGAGACATAATGGTCCGAAACCACAGGCACAACTTCCAAGGACTAACCGCCATGGACCAAAGGTACTTTTCCACATACACGCGCTTTTTCTGAAGCCAACCTGCGTGTACACGCGACTTGGTCTTAACAAACCTGCGTGTATGAACTTCCTTGGCAAGCTGTACTAGGATCTGTCTTCTGATTAAGTTGCCATCTCCTGTACCAACTTCTGAGCATCTGTACCAACCTCTGAGTGAGTTGCCATCAAGGACAACACTTGAATCATAATGCCAACATTCTAAATGCTTGACATCTCACCCCTTCAACCCTTGCGAGTGCATGAGTACACCCTTGATTGTTTGCTTTTTTTGGTTTAGCGCATTAGTGCACTCCAAAGCCCAGAATAACCCTTGAGCTCCATTCATGCTTTGAAACTACACCCTCCTACTTTGCATGCCTATTTTTCTATGCATGAAAATTATTTTTTAATATCACTTATAGATTTGCATGATGAGTCACATTTGATGGATCTCTATACATTATTTTTTATATATTGATGTGTATTTAGGTTTCACTAGGATAATCTTGTCATTATCAGTTTGCTTCCACAAACATGTGTTTGATCTACAAGCATTGTCTCCCTTTAATCATCTCTTGGAGCCATGCCTCGCCATAACGTTGCCTCCAAAGTGATGGAAAGAGAATTTGGGGGTTAATAAAAATCCCTTTTCCTGAAAGAAATCGATCTTGAGGCCTGTGGGTTATGGCCCACAAGTCTTATCGAAAGCATTAATATAGGCCCTTAAGCCTTAAAATCATGAACCATTCGACTATCAAAGCCATCTTACATTATCAGAAGCTTTAAATTAGGCATTCAAGCCTTAAACCCTTGGAAACACATATTACAAAATACACAGAAAATCCATGTAAATTCTACTTGGAACATATATGTCGGACTTCAAAAACATACACCTGCATCTATAAGGATTATTGGGTCCGCTCTTCTGCTTTCCTCAGCACTGGTTTGATACCGACTTCCTATTTCTGACACCTCTGATCACCGATCTGCGCATGATCGCTATCGATGTATCGACCCTTGCTATTCCATTATCACTTTTCCTTTGCCTCTCCAATATGCGATCGTCGATCACAGCTGGGCCGTCGATCTGGACTCTCGATCCAACGGTCCAGGATCTGTTGCTTTATCACTAATCACTCTGCAATGATGGTTGTGTCCGATAACACCCTAAGGGCTCTACCGATGTGATATGATTAGGACCGTTGATCTCACAGATCTAACGGCTTCTGTGCATTCTTGCTCGCTTCCTCCTTTACTTAACCTCACTTGGTTTTGATGGAATCTGCGCTTAATCTAGTTCCTCTGCCATTTCTCCATTTATGCATGAACACTCATATACAACAACGACCCATTAATTAGTGGATCACCATCGATCCTTAAGTGATCGATGGTCAATCAAAACTGCATACTCGAACTGTTCAAGAAATACAAGAAATAGGCACAACACTTAAGCACACTATATATTATACACAACATAATTACAGATCTAAGGTATTTCAGCCTTAGCACGGGTTCTCCTCTCGACTACATTTCAACACTCTATTTCCACAAATTCTATCTCTATCACTCCATCTCTCTCTATATCTCACTCATTACATATATATATAACACATCTGGTTCATCGTTATAGGAATATTGGATCGGATCACTATGAAGGATCTGATCAATCCTCTCCTTGGTCTCCTCTAACAACCCACTAACAATGCACACATGGCAGATTACATTTAATGAAGTCTTCTAGAGACTTATCGTTTCCATCAAACTAGCTCCTCTTATAACATAATTTTTCCCTTTTTTCTCGATGGTCCACGTCCTCCTCCTTCTTCGCTCTGGATTCTTCCTTTTGAATGGGAGTGCTGGATGCTCCTACATCAGACTCCTGAGGCACAAAAATTTATGACCTCCTCGTCATATGCCTCTACTTGACTTTAGAAATTCTACCCACTTCACTTCTTCAGTGGAACTGCCTTCATGATCTTCTGTGAGCTGCAACCAAGCCTCTGCAGTAACAGTCTCCTTCTACTACATGATACCTCACCAAGCTCTCCTCACTCAGTATTTTGGCATCCTTCAAGTTCTCTCCTCCGGAACCATATGAGCACTCCATGCTTTAGGTTTGCTGCAATCTTCTCACCTTCTATTGTCATTGTCTATGCTACAATAAGACCATAACTCTCGAGCTCTATCAACTGTACCTCCTGCTCCTACTTCTTTCTCTCTGGAATCCTTTCCCTTCACTTTCATGCAGTATCTTCTTCTGCTCTAATACCAAATGATGGAAAGAGAATCTATGGGTTAGTCAAAATCCCTTTTCCTTAAAGAAATTGATCCCGAGGCCTGTGGGTTATGGCCCACAAGTCTTATCGAAAGCATTAATATAGGCCCTTAAGCCTTAAAATCATGAACCATTCGACTATCAGAGCCCTTTTACACTGTCAGAAGCTTTAAATTAAGCATTCAAGCCTTAAACCCTCAGCAACACATATTACGAAATACACGGAAAAGCCATGTAAATCCTGCTCTGAACATATATATTAGACTTCAAAAACATACACCCACATCTATAAGGATTATTGGGTCCGCTCTTCTGCTTTCCTCAGCACTAATCCAATACCGACTTCCTATTTCCGACACCTCCAATCGTTGATCAGCGCATGATCGCTATCGGCATATCGGTCCTTGCTATTCCATTATCACTTGTCCTTTTCCTCATCGATATGCGATCGTCGATCGCAACTGGGCCATCGATATAGACTCTCGATCCGACGGTCCAGGATCCATCACTTTATCGCTGATCACTCGACGATGATGGTTGGGTCTGATAACACACTAAGGGCTCCACCGATGCGATATGATCAGGACCATTGATCTCACAGATCTAACGGCTCCTGTGCATTCTCGCTAGCTTCCTCCTTTACTTAACCTCGCTTGGTTTTGATGGAATCTGTGCTTAATCTAGTTCCTCTGCCATTTCTCCATTTATGCACGAACACTCATATACAACAACAACCCATTAATTATTCGATCACCATCGATCCTTCAGTGATCGATGGTTGATCAAAACCACATACTCAGACTGTTCAAGAAATATAAGACACACGCACTCAACATAATTACAAATCTAAGGCATTTCAGCCTTATCACGGGTTCTCCTCTCGACTACATTTCAACACTCCGTTTTCACAAATTCTATCTTTATCACTCTATCTCTCTCTATATCTCACTCATTACATATATATAGAATGCATCTAGTTCATCGTTACAGGAATATTGGATTGGATCACTATGAAGGATCCAATCAATCCTCTCCTTGGTCTCCTCTAACAACCCACTAACAATGCACACATGGAACATTACATTTAGTGAAGTCTTCCAAAGACTTATCGTTTCCATCAAACTAGCTCCCCTTATAACAAAATTTGTCCTTCTTTTCTCGATGGTCCACGTCCTCCTCCTTCCTCTCTTTGGATTCCTCCTTTTGATTAGGAGTGTTGGATGCTCCTGCACCACAAAGAAGTATCAGAAGCAAGCACCGAGGAACCTATGGAAGTTACAAAACCAACCATTCCCATTTATCCAGGCACACTATGCTTCATTGACAAGTATATTGAGGTTACATGGAGTGGTATATACAACACATTCATGAAAAGAAGTTTTATGGAGGAGTTGGAAGACATGCAAGCATACATCAACATTAAAAAGTCCAGGATGTATAAGATCACATGCAGATTCTCACTCATCCCCTCTGAAAAAGTAATTGAGTGGATCAATACACATATCGATGACTCTCATCTAGTGATTTTCATTGAGAGTGGCTGTAAGCTTTCCATTTATTATGGGGAGGACATAGAGACATGTTGTAAGATGCTTAGGCCCACACAATATGCAAATGATGACTTTGATATTAGATGGGCGAACCTCGACACGAGTGACATTATCAAATCATGGCGTCAAGAGCGTACTAAGTTTTCCATCACCCATCCACAGCCTATCTAACTAAGATCCTCAACGATGTATATCAGTATCTAATAGCCATGTGTTGTTGGCTGCATGGGCACAAGAACACGGAGGTGTTTTACCAAAATTGGATATTTATGCTGAATATGGTGGTACCTAAAAGAGTATTCAATTAGGAAGATACATTGTCAACTGAGTTGCAGTTTCATGTGGGGTACGAAAAAGAGTCTTTGAGGGTGAAAGAGGCCCCATAGTTCTACTTGTCTACATTTATTTTTGATGGAAATTATGCATTATATGCGTTCCCATAAATGTACTGGAACTAAAACACTAAGAACAAGTTCCCAGTTTACTTTCACCACAAAGTGATACCAGAATCAAGCTTCAGCAGTGCATATGAAATATTAGTCAAACGCTTCTTTGGATTTATCTTGCATATCATATTTGAGATTGATCCTCCTTACATGATTGATCGGATGAAGTAGTCACTATAGGATATCACATATTCATTTTCAGCTCTAGAGGGTACATACATTAGATGTTTTTGATTTCATGTATCCCCTCATCTCATGTTGTGATATGTGACGAAGAACATGGTCATGCAAGAAGTAGAAAATTAGTTGGAAAAGGGATTATCAAGAGTTCTTCAGATGAGGAAGAAAGCCCCTTGGCCCACCTTCTCGTTTAGGATCAAATTATGTGAGTTGAAGAGCCACAAGGAAACAACAATAGAAATGCAAGAGTTTGATTTCTTGCACATCCCCACTAAATAATTTCATGGATATGATCCCAGGAGAGTATGCAAGAAACATTGTGAAAGGGTCAGTTATAGTAGGTGGTATTCATTGATGTCTACAGTAGAAGATGAAAAATTGAAAAACTGGTATAATACAGTTAGAAAGACACATCCAGTAGAAGATACCAGTTCACCCCAAGATACACTAGCTCAAGATATGTAGGTCTAGGTGGGAGAACACATAACCCATCCAGCAAGGAAAGTAGCTCTTAAGAAGAGAGTTAGATATGATTCGACATGTGAGAGTAGCAAGAAGTGTACAGATGATCCTTTGAACATAGGATCTATTCAAGAAGAACATGATAGGGGAGAAGCAGAAGAAGAGGAGGTGAAGAGGCAGTGGGATGAGATTCTTCAAACACAAAAAGAAAAAAAAGAGGAGAGGAGAAGGATAGAAGAAGAAAAACAAAAAAAATACCATTAGGAAGAAGTAGCATAGAGACAGTAACAAGAACAATTGACTCAAGCTATAGAAGAGGAAGAGTTGGAGGAAGAAGATAAAATTCAACCCATGCATGATGAGCCAGGTTCTCTAGAGGAAAATCCTCTCACAAGTGGTAATCTTCCATTTATAGAGATGGGGATAACACCTCCACCTATAGATAGAGTCATTGATGTGTGTAGTGTGATGTTTGATCAACTTAAGAAGAGGATCGAGCAATAGAGGAATATATAATTTCCACAATACCCTCATAATCCAGTATCAGTTTCTATAGAGAAGGTAATAACTACCAACACCAGAAAGAATCCTAAGGTAGTCATGGTGATAAATGTTGCTTTTGCCACAACATCACAGGACAAATCTGAATATATGCTGAGTGAGAATGCTATATTTAGGAAATAACTTGTTGTCATGAAGTAACATGAAGGATATCATGCGACATAGAAACAATAGTTATAATCACATAGTTTCAACACTGCAGAATGGAATTCATCCATGCAGAAATAACTGGGGATAATGGAGGACATCATGGCATGGCTATATAATGAGATGATACTTATACAATAGGTGGTGGCTCCTCTTGTTGGAATTTAGAAGAAAGAACAAGAAGGGGTAAAACTCTTGAAAGTAGTGAAAAGGGAAATTGACCATCTTGAAGAGTGTGATTCCAAGTATCTAGATGCTTTGCAACATTTGGAAAAGAAAGATAGGATTGTCACAGAGATAGACAAATTTCAGTTAAGGCTCCACCATTAGAACAAAATGCGAATTGGTGAATAGTCAATTAGTACTATTGTTGAATATAATCGACTACATAATGGTTTTTTGTATCTAACACATCAACATGGGATGTTTGCAATAGGAACACTTGAGCCAATTAGAGGAAGAGATATCATCTCCTAGGATATCAGGAAATACATTGAACAATGAAAGAAATTAATAGAACATGAAGGCTTGCAGGTCACCAAGGACATTATTCTACAGTATTCCATCACACAAATAAAATCCAATATGAAAATTTCATGGCTATGGAATAATGTATTGTCAATATCTAAGACCATATTGAGAGACACACCCGAGGTGAGGATGTGGTATATAGGGAACTTTCTAGTTTAGGTCAGAGACATCTCAATGGAGTTCATAGCATGGAAGACATATATTACAAATGAGATCCATGAGGATGCAAATGATTTATAAATTTGATGAGATTTTTTCCCATTATTAGTTTGTCTCATATAGCCACCGTCTCATATGTAATTTGCCTTATGTAATGGCGTCCATGGGGCAAATCTGGAATGTGAGTAGTCACATATGGAATGAATATGTCATGAATAGAATATGAATATTTATAGGAGTTGAGGATTCATGAGGAAGCTCAAAGGTAATTATTATTTGTTATAAATAGTTCTTGATAACTCAAGCAAAGGGCTTGGATTCTTGGAGCCTTGCCCTGGCTTCTTTTGTAGTGCATATGAGATAGATCATTCTTTGGAGAATCAAGTCATGGCTTCATGTTCGACTACTAAATATAATATCTCATTCACGTAAAAGTGTACTTGGGATAATTCACTCTTAATCAGAAGCTCTATGATCCTACACTTCTTCATATATGTATTGTAGATATAGTAGGACTATTCTTGTTATGTTTATGATATATATTCCTTTAGGCACATACTCAATTAATGAACTACTTCGTTGCTTAGCTATGTTTATTACTGGATAACTATCACTATGATATCGTGATTGTTTTTTATTATTTGGACTAATCTATAGGTATTAAACAAGTCTTTCTCTCCCTTCTTGGCTCCCCCTTTAGGATAGTACTACTACTTTTCTAACTGGAGGCTAATTTTCCTTTTTACTAGTCATGGATGTTCCCTTGTGCACCTTACATCAGGTGTGTCACAAAGCCTACATAATTGTTTTCCAAAATTGTGTTGTGATATGTTATGTGTGTGTAACTAAGGGATACATTTGAAACCTTTCCAACGGTGGCCGGAATATATGCACAAATATGACTCGAACTCCAATTGGTGTGAGCTCTAATTGGGACTTCACATTGGGGAGATCCATTTACAATATTGAAGGCATCCAACACAATCAACATTTTTGGAATGTGAAGGAGTGCCAGACGATGAATTGAGACTGTGAAGTTTGTTTGAGTCTCTCACCTTTAATGGCTTCATCCCTGATCATAATCCCAAGGTTTTTTCTGAAACTTTATATCTTCCAATCCCCACAGAAGTTTTACATAATTTTTCACATTTTAAATTATATGGAAAGGGTACGACAACCCTCCCCTCCTTGATTGCATAATTCAGTTTGTTCATTTTTTTCAACTGGTGTTTATTCGAAAGAAATCTTCACATGGTTGTTTACCCTTATATTGGATGGTCGTGGAAAGCAATGTTGCTATTCTCTACGCACTACTTCTATTTCATCTTTTAAGCACTTGGTTAACGAGCTTCATCACATTTTTGACGAATATCAATATCAATATGTTATTGATGAAATTGACCAACTTAGAATGGGATTGAATGAATCTCTTGACCATTTTGTTGATCATTTATTTCATATTTGTTATGAATTTCCTAATGATGATGTGCACAGGTAGTTTTGGATTGAGAATTTTAGTTTCTTAGTCTGGATGTGAAGAAAATATTTTGAATTTGATTCATTATGTCCTCCCTATCAAGAATAATTTCTACATCCTAAGGAAAGACCACATATGCATTTTTTCCCACGTCCCACTCCTTTTGATGTTCGATTTTTTCAGCCCGAACCAATCACTAAACAAGAAGATCAATGTGTTGATTAAGTTTTTATTTTTCTTTCACACCTTTCCCCTAATGGTTAGTCATATGATTGTACCTTCATATCTCACCAGTCGATATTCTACCCATTAATCAAATTGAACCCTTGGACAACCATGACCCTGATGATTTCCTTTTCTATGAATTATATGGGAATCAATGTTCGAGTGACATCGATAAAACTTTGATCTAAAAAAATATTTCTATTTTTAGGAATTAAAAAGGGAGTCTGATGCAATGATTGAAGATTTTATTTCTGGTATAACTCGTTTTGATCATAAGATGGCATGCTTATCATTAGGGAATTTCATAGTAAGCTCGAAAATCTATATGATCAACCTAAAAATTTTGAATCTCACGATTTGAATAATGGTTCTTGTCTTGATAAGTAGTTGATCATGCTTCCATGCAATCCAAACTTAAGTCGGGTGAGTAGGACACCTCGCTTACACTGATGGTCATTTTAGGTTTTTGTCACCATGATGGTATTTGTGACTATGGTAAATTAATGCGTATTTTGCACCATTTTGTCACTAATGTCATCATGGGAGATGTCGATTCTCTCCTCAAGGATTCTCATTTTCTTCATGTAAATTTCTTGAGCCCTCGGGGAATAAAGTTTAATTTTACTATCGAACTTCCATCGCTACATCCCACCTCATGCAAATGTTTAATCCATCATGTGGAAACATAGAACGGTTTCAATGAATCTTTTACATCATTCATCGAAGAATATTACCCACATGATAGTATGGACTTTGGTCAGCCTGTTGATGTTTCTTTTGATATGAATCTATCTGTGATCAATATTTCTTGAAAAAATTTCCCCAAGGTTGTTTCCATGATCCTATTGCAGATTCACTAGAAGAATCTTATCAGTGATGATCCATGTCTAGTGGCATGTACTTGCATGTACTTCATCGATTTTTTTATGGCCATACATCTAGTGCTTATTGTTGTTATGGAGTCCTTCATTTGATAGAACAGTTGAGTGTGATGCACTGATATTTTTGGGTGTGGAGCCTGATTATCTTTTTCATTCGAAGGTCTCATCTATATTGGATCCAAGTTACTAAATGGGGAGGCAACACCGCCTATATGATAGGTTCTAGCGGGGTCCATGGGGGTTGGAGGAATGACTACTTTTGAAGAGCCGCTGCCCCCCTCCCCCCTGCGGGGGTTCAAAGGAAGTGCCCCCAAAGCTAAAAATAGAATAAAAATTTCCTTGTAAAATGTTGTAATTTCGTACTCAATATGGGTTGTTGATTATGCAGATGATATGACAATAGAAGTTATGTTTAATTTAGGTTTTTTTTTTCCCTAGAAGGAAACCCCTCGTTTTATATGAGGGAATTGTATTACGGATGATTATGATTATTTTGAATGAGAGAGAGAGAGAGAGAGGAGGATGTGTGAGAGTGAAGAGGAAATTACATCAAATCTGCTTTAGGTTGTATCTCTTGATATTTATGGATAATATAAAAGGAAGGATTGGTTGTTTCTCGATGGATGTAGCCCAAATTGGGTGAACCACGTATATCTGTGTCTTTATTATTTTATGTGTTTTTGTATTTTTGTTTCTGCAATATTTTATGTATTTCATTACTATGTTAATTAATTTCTAACAACTGGTATCGAAATTGAAGGTCTATTTGGCTAATAAACTTGCACAAGAGAAGGGTTCTTGGTTCAAGTGGAAGAAATGGTGAAAGATGGTAGGTTTAGGATCAATAAATTTAATAGCCAAAATTACTTGTTGTGAAATATGTAGATGGAATATTATATGTATCAAAAATACTTGTACCTACCATTCAGTGGAAAACCAAAGAACCTGGAAAATTTTGGGGGCTAATATTCGTAGACGGGCTAATTTTCCATGATTTTTCCAAAAAAAAAACATTCGTCAATTTCCATTTTTCTAATAATGATTCACCCAAATTTTACAATATAAAATTATATTACCTTAAAAATTTCCAACCTTATATAGAGAGTATATATAAAATCATTAAAATTTGAGTAATTTTACAAATACATCAATAAACATTTTTTAGTTTGCATATTAGGTACTAGTAAGATTCACCAATGTTTTTAAAGTTCAAAATAATTTTCCATCCTTAAAATTTTCCCTGACAAAGGATCCAACGAGTATTATAGATCCAAAACCTTCCGATAATCCAAACCTCAACTGAGAAGGAATCCCATCACATCATGGCTATCTGGAAATGGTAAGGAAAGGCTAAAATCACTGTGAAACCCCAACAAAATCCATGCCACCGATAGAAATGAAACCAAAATACACACATGCATATGCCATGCATACCAAAACCAGCTAGGAAATCATACATGTTATCTATTACCTGCAAGTATTCCTGCAAAATCTGGTTGATCCAATCTTTCCTTGCTTGATCCTTTATTCCTTTAGTTTCCTTGTCCTTCCTTTACTTTGCTTGTCCTTCCTTGGCTTGCTTTCTTTTCCTTGTGCTCTTGGTGCTCTTCTCCTCTCTAAGACTAACTCCAAAACTAAACTAAAAAAAGATACCAAATGATGTTATGATATATTTTTATTCTTGATCTCTCTAATATATTCATTTTTCCATTATTTTCCTTCATTTTCATCCTCACAAGTAACTTGTGACCTTTCACCTCCCTTTTCTCCTAATTTCCTTTACTTTCATAAAAAAAATATGCTAATTAATGCCTCTTTTCCTTTTCAAATACTTTGCCATTGCAATTTCCAATTTCCTCTAGTCATAAATGCAACAAGTGATGCCCACTAGGATATTTTTCCCAACATTCAACTTGGAATAATTGTTCCATGACCTTGGTCTTATCTTGCCTTTATTAACTTTTATTACATGAAGTTTTGACTTGGGGTTGTTACAACTACCTCTTCCTTGCTAAGCGCAATATAACATTTCTCCTCTTTAGCTATAATCCTGAGTTCTCTTAATAACCTTTTAAGTAATTTTATTTCCCCCTCAAGTTTCATGAATGTTTTATTTGAATGATTTCTATGTCCTTTATTTGACTATCTCCATGAATGAATTTTCCCCTGTTCTTTTCATTAATGGGTTCTTGAAATTGTGCACCATTAACTGTATTTACCCATTATGTATTATTTCCATTCTCATTGTCCTTATGAAATAATGATGTTTCATTTTACTCCATATCAACATAAACCTACTTATGTTCTTATCTTGTGGTTTCAAAAAGCATAACTCCACCTTTTTTTATCCTAAATGAGATTTCTTAGTCATTTCCTAACTTCCTCAACAACTATAACCATATATAAATCATTAGTTTTAAAACCATAAGACCCTATGGTCTCATTTGGTGACTCAATCTTGAATTCCTTATCTTGCTTAGAACTTTCCACATAATTAAGAATATATTCTATAGATGTCTTGTCATCATGCTCATCATTATCCTCACCAAGTAATGGTCCCTACTTTACCTCAAATAAGTGAACTACTTATTCTACTAGTGGACTTTTTCTAAACTTAGCTCTACTGATTTTATGTTCCTTCCTCAAGTCATCCTTTAGTCTGTGTATCAACCCTCTTTCTCATTTTTTTGAAAACAAATTCACTATAGAACGAGTGATGTTCTTGTTAATACTCCATCCATATCTCTATTCTACATTAATTTTCTCTTGTAACAACTTCTTCATTTCACTCGGCCTTCCTCTTATCTCATCAATTTCTTTGTGAAATTTCTTTTGAATTATTCCATTTACTTTGGCAACTTAAATTCCTCTATTGTGGCTTGCATCTAAACATTTTGCATGACTATCAGTAGTCATCTTCTCCTTATTTTCTATGCTCAATGACTTTAGAGAGATTTACTGCTCCTATATTTATAACCTATATGAGTACTAATGTCTATTGTCCACTTTATTATCGGAAAATGCATTTACTCTTTCTCATCAATGTTATATATATATATATATATATATATATATATAAAATCAAGGTATTTATTTTTAATAATAAAATATTGAATGTAATCTATGGAAAAATAAAATATTGTTACATAAAATGAGGTATTTAAATAAATAATACTATACAAATATGATATTTAAAATAAAACAAAAAACTTACCAAACTAATCATAACGTACCTTTAAACTTAACTATTTTTAAGTTATCATTTCCATAATTCAAAACAATGTTCATTGTTACAATAAAATGATTCATTCCTATTGTAGTGCCCTTGTTGTAATTATTTCCTTATTAGAATATATGATTTTATATTTCTTGTATCAGACTATTGGTTGTGGAGTTAAAACCACGTTGGGTATTATTAGTGATAGATGTAGGTATTGTATGTTATTTTGAATAAGGCATTGTTTATTTGAAAAATATAGTGGAAGCAAGCACGTGAATAGTCAAGATACCTAGATATGGGGAAATTGGTTAAAATTAGTTGTATTCCAAGTGGTGGACTCTTTTGAAGTGAAAATTATTACAATATGAACCTCCATATTTTCCCAAGGCCCCTAACCTCCATAATAGGAAGAGGGAAAAAAGGTGATGCAGGGTAGGAGGAAAAAAAATTGTGAGAGATAAACAAAAGTTTATGGGTAGAAGGAAAAGGGGGATTCTAGTGGTAAATAACTTGATAGAAATAAAATACAAAGCTTTTAGGAATTGAACTAAGAAGACTCTACTAGGGTTTAAGGAAGAAGAATATCAACTACTAATTATGATTTCTAATAGAATGAAAGCCCTAGGCTCAGGGGGAATTGATTTAATGGTAAATCATTTGGTATCCATGAATAGGATTTATCCTATTATATTTTCCAGTATTGTTATACATGACTAGATTTCTTTATTTGTAATCATTGAATGATTGTTTTAGAATTATGTGTTAGCTATGAAACTAGTAGAATATGTTGTCTTTGAAAATAGAATTAATTAATTAAAATTAAATTAAAATAATTATATAATTAGATAACTAAAACAAATATAATTAATATAACCATAAACCTAAAAGTTAAAAAGAATAATTAAATTAATTATATCTGTCGGCTAAGCATCTCTATATATATAATTGGAAAAATAAGACCAGTCTTTCAACATTTTTTCACATCCTAAAGATCAACCATCATTGTTGGTTCGAAACGTCGATGAAAAATAATCCTTATGTGATGTATATGGTAGAATATGGTTGGATGCATGGGAAAATCAGAATATATCAGAATGTGGTATTAAACTTATTGATTTTTTTTTGTAAATATCTTTTTTTTGTAAATATCTAAATATGTGATATGAATTTTTTTTTGTATTACTATCATAAACATAATAAATAACTAACTCTATATGACTTTTCATTTGTATACGTTGTGTAATTGAAACAAGGAAATAGGTATTTTAGCATAGCTTCAGGCCAATGCAAAAACATAATTTCTTTACTAACCTTTAACAAATGTAATCCCTACACTATGTATGGAAATTCTTTGAGGAATAGCTGAAAAAACATTTAGTGTATATATCATAGTGTTAACCCCTATGCACTAAAGATTACTTGAAGTATTCTAAAATTAAAATTGGATAAGGGTTAATAAGTAAGATATAGGAATTAAACCTCAGCGTAAATGCTTGGCAATGTACATTTATTGTTTAGAAAAGAATAGAGATATATTCCTAAGTAACCATGCAAAGTTAGAATTGAAACTCATATACAATGGAAACAATGACTGTGTAGCTTGCATGTGAAAAAAACCAAGAAGCTATATAAAAATAAAGATATAACCAAGCATGAAAATAGACCCCCATCATATGGGAAAAAGGTTTATATTCGAATAAGTCGGATATATTAGAAAGAGATATTTAAGTATAAGTAGTAGCTGAAAAAAGTATATATACATTATCTGTTGGAATTTAAAACATTTTGACTTACATAACTCGAGATATAGAAAGCATGCAAAATAACAATCTAGTGTGTTATTTGATATGCCTCTAAACAAGATGCCTAAACAATTTGTATATGTGAATTAAAACATAGGTATTTTATTGTATTGGCTATCAATATTTTTCTATAAATACAATTATGTGTGTGTTTGTGTGTCCAAATTGTATATCAAATATGCAAGCATAAATGTTGTGGCGTACATTAGTGGAGTTGAGTGTCCAACAACTGAGTCTAAGAAATAATATAGAAATAAAGATAAAGTTATGCCAGGATGTGGGTATACCCATGATAGGTAGTGAATATCTCTAGGTCTAATACACCCTCCAATAGAAATAAAGTTCAATAGACAACTAGGTACCTAGAATGCAATTGGAGTAATAGGTTCATTTCATGGTAACCTGAGATAGAAGTAGGTATAACCTGGAGAAAACAAAAGGATAAAATCATATGTTAGCAGTCCATGCTCAATCTTTGTAAGCCCTTAGATGAAATACGTAATTTATTCCCAATTATTACATGATGAAAAATGTTTGACCACCGAGACTTCCTGTTGGGTCCCTATAATACTAGTGATTACCCCATTACTATTGTAGTTATACCCCCTATTTATATTGTTGTGCCCTATTACCCCCATATTGTTATTTCTGTGCCCCATAGAATCCCTCTATTGTTATTCTTGTGGCTTTATATTATTATTGTTAGGTCAGATGGATTATATTGTGACTCTTTAGACTCCTATATATAGAAAGGAGGTTTTGTCATTTGTATCATCCAAGAATTGTTCATTTATGTAATCTAAAGGAGGTTGCCCCCTCGAAGAGGCTGAATTCTAAGGCGTGGATCTCTCTTTTCTATCTTTTTGTGAGCTAGTTTCATAACATTTGGTATCAGAGCTTTGGATTCTAGGGTTTTGCTGCTCCAAACAGGTCATCGTGGAATTTTCGCTATAACTTTTTTTTTTGTGACGTTTCAGAAGTCGTAAAAAAAACCCATTTGAGAATAAATCGCGCTGAAGCTCGGGTCTGAATTTCAGAGCTTTTCACGCGATATTTTCAGAGATATGATCTCAGGAAGTTGGTCTTTTTGCAGACTCCTGAATTACACTCAAAAAAGGTGACCTGGGGAAAATCGTCATAACTTTCTTTCTGAGCATCGGATTGAAATTTCGTAAGAAGGTACAGAAAGAGGACGGACTGTAGTTTCCTTTTATATATTTTTCAAAGTCAAAGGGTGAAACAGTGACACGTGGCACTTCAAACAAGTTCGCTCTACTGAACTAGTCCATAATCAGGTCACTACGGGAGATTGTGCATAACTCTTTCTTGGAGAATCCAATTTGGTTCAGACTAGTGGCATTGGAAAGAGGACACAGAAGACCACTACAGGTCACAATTGCAGAACTGGATGATTCGAAATTACAGAGATACATCAGATTCAATATCAGGCTTCTATAAAGTAAAAAAAAGGTGTGTAGTTTTTATTTGTTATTTTTGCATAAGCTTGGTTTGAAGGAATTCAAAGGGCCTAGTAAAGCATTATTATCGGTAACTGATGCCCTGAGGAAAGAAAATGCAAACACCTAGTAAGGAACCTGAAAGCTCTAGCATGACTCATGAAGAAGAGGAAGAAATGCTACATGATATATCAAAATTACAAGAACAAGTGCAACAAATGTCACGCTCACAAAAGCTAACAGATGCTAAGATAAATGGCGTGGAATCTAAGATAAAGGGCATGGAAGCTAAGATGGAGGATTCGATGGCAAATTTGAAGATAGACATGGAAGAATTGAAGAAGTTGCTACAAGAAAGGGTCACTAATGGTGAAAAGGTAGTAAAGGAAACTCATGATGAGAACAAAAGAAATGTTAATCATGATTCCATAGACTCTAATGTTGGATCAAAGACTCACCATGTTCCAAAAATCGATATGAGGAAGTTTGATGGCAAGGATCCCGCCACATGGATATTACAGATGGAGCAATTCTTCGATCTCAATAATGTGCAAAACACACAAAAGGTACGTATGGCAACTTTATATTTGGAACCAAATCAGTTTGTATGGTATCAATGGCTTTGTTCTCGTAAAAAATTTATCACTTGGGCAATTTTTACGGAAGAATTGATAGCACATTATGAGGATACAAAAAGCAACACTTTTTTTAGCCAATTGATAAGTCTCAAACAAAAGGGTTCAATAATGGAGCACATTGAGGAGTTCCAAAAATTGAACATAAGGGTAAAAGATATTCCAGAGGAGCATAGGATTGATGTGTTCATAGGGTCTTTAAAGGATAATATCCAACATGATGTGCGCCTTTGGGAACCTGATTCATTAGAGAAGGCATTCAGGTTAGCAAGAAAAATGGAAAGCAAAATTATGGCAACAAGGAAGCATACCATTCACAACTATAAAGACGGAAGTGTTGTTGCCCATAGTCTTCCACAACCTACAAGGTTGACACCACAACAATTGGAAGAAAAAAGAGCAAAAGGGCTTTGTTACAATTGTGATAGCAAATACACAAAAGGTCATAAGTGTGCTGAGAAGAAATTATTCTACATAGATTGTGAAGAGGAAGAAGAAAAGGAGCAAGAAAGGTCAAAAGAAGAGGATATATTCCAGGAACAAAGCCTAGATGAAGAACAAATAAATCCGACCATATCTTGTAATGCATTGGCGGGAATTACCACTCCTCAAACCATCAAGATAGAAGGACAAATCAAGAAGAAAAAGGTAATAGTGTTGATTGATTCAGGAAGCACCCACAATTTTATTCATTGTAGGGTAGCAAAAGAATTGAATTGCTTCCTATATCCAGCACCAGAGTGTCAAGTGATGATTGCAAATGGAGGAACAATAAATTGTTCTGGAAAGTGCCATAATATCAAGCTATCCATGGGAGAATATGTATTGACTAGCCCAATGCTTTCCATTCCAATGGGAGGTGTTGATGTTGTACTAGGAGTCCAATGGCTACAATCCTTGGGTACAATAGCTTTTAATTTTCAAGAACTTTTCATGAAATTTTTTGTGGAAGGAAAGGAAGTTGAATTAAGGGGTATTGCAGGGAAACCAGGAAAGATAATCAGCTCTAATGGCATGACAAAGCTTCTAAAAAAGGAGCAAAGAGGTGTAATTGCACAATTATGTTCGCTAGATGTTTCCACATTGGAATCATCTATTTCTCCAGATCTCCAAAAAGTCCTGGACAATCATTCCAAGGTATTTGAGACTCCCAAAGGTCTCCCACCTATGCGTGATCATGATCATGCTATTCATCTGATTCCAGGAAGTGTTCCTCCAAACATCAGGCCGTACAGATATCCATATGTCCAAAAAAGTGAAATTGAACGTATGGTTGCAGAAATGCTAGAGGCTGGTATAATTCAACCGAGTCAAAGTTCTTTCTCAGCTCCAGTAGTATTGGTGCACAAGAAGGATGGATCATGGCGCATGTGTCCAGATTATAGGGAGCTCAACAAGCTCACTATTAAAGATAAGTTCCCCATTCCTGTTATTGATGAATTACTGGATGAATTGCATGGATCAATTTACTTCACCAAGTTGGATCTTCGTTCGGGATATCATCAAATCAGAATGAAGATTGAAGACATTCCGAAAACGGCATTTAGAACTCATGAGGGTCATTATGAATTTTTGGTCATGCCTTTTGGCCTTACCAATGCACCTTCAACATTTCAAGGTTTGATGAATTCAATTTTCAAACCATTCCTTAGAAAATTTGTGTTAGTATTTTTTGATGATATACTAATCTACAGCAAGTCTTGGAAGGATCATGTTGAACATGTTGACAGGGTGCTACAACTATTGGAGGAGAAACAATTATATGCAAAAAGATCCAAATGTTTCTTTGGAGTCCAGGAGGTGGAATATTTGGGTCATATTGTATCTCATGAAGGAGTTAAGGTAGACCCTAGCAAAATTAAAGCCATTAAGGAATGGAAAATCCCCACATCCATAAAGCATCTGCGAGGATTTCTTGGGTTGACAGGGTATTATCGCAAGTTTGTTAAGAATTATGGGAGAATAGCAGCACCTCTAACAACATTATTGAAGAAAGATTCATTTTCATGGACTTCGGAAGCAACAAAGGCCTTTGAACATCTTAAAGAGGCAATGTGCCAAGCACCGGTCTTAGCTACACCGGACTTCACAAAAACCTTTATTGTGGAATGTGATGCTTCAGGAAATGGAATTGGTGCTGTTCTAATGCAAGATGAAAGACCCATTGCTTTTGAAAGTCGTCCAATCAAGGGAAAGTTTTTAAGCAAAGCTATTTATGAGAAGGAAATGTTGGCAATACTCCATGCACTTAAGAAATGGCGACCCTACCTAATGGGAAGACACTTCAAGGTAAAAACGGATCATGATAGCCTTAAATACTTTTTAGAACAAAGATTATCCTCTGAAGAGCAACAAAAGTGGGTCACAAAGATGTTGGGTTATGACTTTGAAATCATCTACAAAAAAGGGAAGCAAAATGTGGTGGCAGATGCACTCTCAAGAAAGGATGAGGATGTGGAAGCATTGTTGTGTGCCATTTCTATTATCCAACCAGATTGGATAAACGAAGCAAGGGAGGAATGGAAGAATGACGAAGAAGTGTGGGCACTTATTCGAAAGCTACAACAAGATTCCAGTACTTCTGATACATTTAGCTGGCAAAATGATTCGTTATGGTACAAAGATCGCTTATACCTCTGTAAGAATTCCCAGCTAAAACAAAAGATTCTTATGGAATTGCACACTTCTCCCTTAGGAGGGCACTCAGGATTTTTAAAAACTTACCACAGGGTTAAGAAGGAATTTTTTTGGGATGGCCTTAAATCAGATATTCAAAAGTTTGTGGCGGAATGTTTGGTTTGCCAGCAAAATAAAGTTGAAACAATTAAGACACCGGGTCTATTACAACCTTTATCCATTCCAAGCCAACGTTGGGAGGAGGTTTCAATGGATTTTATCACAGGTTTACCCAAGTCTGAGGGAAAGAGTGTCATCATGGTGGTAGTTGACAGACTTACCAAGTATGCACACTTTTGTGCATTATCACATCCATTTAAAGCCAGTACAGTTTCTACTGCATTTATGGAAACAGTTCAAAAGCTACATGGAAACCCAAAGATTATTGTAAGTGACAGAGATCCCATTTTCACTGGAAATTTTTGGACAGAATTATTTTCTTGTCTTGGTACTCAGTTAGCTCATAGCTCATCTTATCATCCTCAATCTGATGGGCAAACTGAGATAGTAAACAAATGTTTGGAAGGATATCTTCGTTGCTTTGTATCTGATAAACAGACACAATGGGTCAAATGGTTGCCTCTGGCTGAATGGTGGTATAACACTTCCTTCCATACAGCAACAAAAATGACCCCATTTATGGCACTTTATGGGTATCAACCACCATCCATCACATCATATTTAAGAGAAAATTCTAAGGTTCAGGCAGTGGAACATCACATCGAACATCAACAACAAGTCCTCCAACTCTTAAAGGATAACCTCGTGTTGGCACAAAATAGAATGAAACAACAGGCAGATCAACATCGCAGTGAAAGAAGTTTTGATGTAGGTGATTGGGTATTCCTACGGCTACAACCATATAAGCAAATGTCCCTAAAGCAAGCTAAGAAGGATAATAAATTATCACCAAAGTATTATGGTCCGTACAAGGTGTTGGAAAAGATTGGTACTATGGCATACAAATTGGAGCTTCCTGCAGCTTCTCGATTGCACCCAGTTTTCCATGTTTCATGTTTAAAGAAGGTTATAGGTGACAAGCTCCCAATTCAAACAATATTGCCAGAACTTGACGAGGAAGGAAAAATTATATTGGAACCGGAAGCAATCACAGAAACAAGAACTCGACAGCTACGAAATCGATCAATTTCAGAGTATCTTATCAAGTGGAAGAACTTATCCGCTGAAGATTCCACATGGGAGGATGAGAATTTTATGCAGAAGTATCCAGAACTGCTCAAGCGTTGAGGACAACACTTTTTTGAAGGAGAGGGGCATGTTGGGTCCCTATAATACTAGTGATTACCCCATTACTATTGTAGTTATACCCCCTATTTATATTGTTGTGCCCCTATTACCCCCATATTGTTATTTCTGTGCCCTATAGAATCCCTCTATTGTTATTCTTGTGGCTTTATATTATTATTGTTAGGTCGGCTGGATTATATTGTGACTCTTTAGACTCCTATATAGAAAGGAGGTTTTGTCATTTGTATCATCCAAGAATTGTTCATTTATGTAATGTAAAGGAGGTTGCCCCCTCGAAGAGGCTGAATTCTAAGGCGTGGATCTCTCTTTTCTATCTTTTTGTGAGCTGGTTTCATAACATTTCCAACTCCTTTTGGCAAGAATTGTTTGTTAGTATTGTGGCAAGGAGAATGTTTCAATTAATTAACTCATTCATAAATAAGAACTATGTATGAATTTTTTAAAATGGAATAGTATTGTTATCTATCGCTCTAGGAAAACAATCGCTAGGTTCTCTAAGATCTTTCCATAGAGAAACCTATAGGAAACAAAGAAATAAATGACTGATAGTTAAGGGTTTGATGGCCCAACTGGAGAATAATATCGTTACAAGAACAAAATGAAAATGAGGTTTCATTGAATAATGTTGAGTAATAAAAAATCAATAAAGGGATTAAACCCTAAACATTGGTTAAAAACTGAAGGGAATACTAAACCCTTTCAACTAAGAATCTTAAATAATGGTATTTTACCTTGTAGCCTTAATAAACAAGAAAAAAATGCACGTAAGAAATAGAAACAAAACTCACAGAAATAAACACATATTTCACATATTAAAATCGTGGCAATGTGCTGAGGAAACCTCCATGGGGAAATGGATTTCAATTATTTTATTCATAATGGTCATAATGACTCTCTATATTACCATATGCCTCTTGAGCTACAAACTTTTGATAGGAATAAACTGTTACAAAAACTTATTATCATTACACAACTTTTTGAATGGTAAAACATGGATTAAACTACAATTATAAAAAATATTTTAATTGGTATCATTACTAACAATGTACACCTTGACAAAAATTTTCCTAATCCATTTCACATGTCCATTCAATATATTCTTTTCATGATAGGAGAAGCGAAACACCACCATAGCTTCTCTACCAAAACTATTTTTGTGAATGTCTCTACACAATTTTCCCATGTGCAGACCTTTTTGAGAACTACTTCGCCACCATCAATTACCTACCTTAAAAATAGTAATTTAGAACAATATTTTTAGTCTTGTTGTGATAAGCCATATTATTAGAAAAATGAATAACACTCTAACTATCATAGAATACATTCACTTTCTCCTACATATTTCCAAGCTCACAAAGTAGACCTTTCAACCATATTAACTCTTTAAAAGCATGTCAAGAAGCTATATATTCTACCTATGTAGTGGATAAAGAAATTGTTTCCTGGGGCTTTAGCATCCAACTTAAATCTCCACTTGCAAGAGGAAAGTTATATCTTGTAGTGGATCCCCTCTTGTCCAAGTCATCAGCCTAATATGAATTAACATATACATAGATTGAATCACACCCTCCTTACAAAATGGTATTTTACATCAATATGTTTAGTATTGCTATGATAATATATATTTTTATCCAAACGAATAGCACTCTGACTATCACATAATACATTCACTTTCTCCTGCATCATTCCAAGCTCCCCAAGTAGACCCTTCAACCACACTCCCTATTTACGAGCATGTGAAGTAGCTATATATTTTCCTCAGTAATGGTTAGGGAAAATATTTCCTTAAACATTGACATGCAACTAATCTCTACATCTGTAAGAGTAAATACATATCTTGTAGTAGATATCCTCTTATCCAAGTTATCAACATATCCATACAGTGAATCACTACAATCATTAAATATGATACAATGGTCACTTGTGCCTCCAAAATACCGAAGCACCCATTTCACTACTAACTAATGTTATTTTCCTATATTTTCCATGAACCTACTAAAACATCCATCACCATGTGAAATATCAGTTCTTGTAAACACCATTTCATACATTAAGTTTGCTACTACATTTTCATATGGTGCACAAGACATATACTCATTTTCTTCGTTATCTCTACGAGTTAAACTTGAAGAATGCTTAAAATGGGAAGCTAAAGGAAAATGAACAAGTTTCACATTGTTCATAACAAAATTTGCAAGTATTTTATCCACATACTTCTTGTGATAACTAGAGCTTTCTATTTTTCCTATATTTGTATATCTCCATGCCCAAAATTTGTTTTGGAACTACGAGATCCTTCATATCATTGTTTTGGAGCTACGAGATCCTTCATATCAAACTTGCTAGCAATTTGATCCTTTAACCTATTGATTTCTTCCATGATTTTTGTTGTAATAAGGATATCATCAACATATAAAACCATGATAATGAATATACCATTGAAGAACTTCAAAATACACACAATGATCATATTCACTTCGACTGAAGTTTTGGCTCACCATGAAGGAGTCAAAATTATTATACCATTGCATGGGTGATTGGGTGAGGCCATATAATCATTTCCCAAGCTTGAAAATGAAGCTCTGATTGGAACCTTATACAAAACATTTGGGTTGTTACACATAGATCTCCTCATCCAAATCTCCATTAAGAAAATTTTTTTTAACATATAAATGTTCAAACTCAAGCTAATACAGTTATTTCTAACATTGTATGAATAGAAACAATTTTTACAACTCGAAACAAAATCTCATGAAAGTCAACACCTTCTATATGAGAGTACCTTTTTACAAGTGACATCACCTTATATAATGGAATATTTCCATCAACATTTTTCTTCAATTTTAAAACCGATTTACATCTGAAAACACTTCTCCCTTTAGGAAGTTCTACAATATCTTATAGTTTATTTTTGGCCAAGGAATCCATTTTCTCGTCCATAGCATTCTTCCATTTTTCGCTATCTCAATCATCCATTATATTCTCATAAAAAGAAGGTTCCCCATCCTCAGTAATTAAAGCAACATATGAAGCAGAATCATCATACCTCTTGGGTGCTCTTTTTTCCCTTATAGACCTCCTAAGAGTCATTGGTAGTTGAACTTATACAGTTTTCTTTATATCTTCTTCACCTTTTTCTTCTGTCTAACATCTCGGAAAATATTGAGCCTCCAATTGAATTTTTTTATTTGACAATTCCTTTTCTTGTTGAAGTTCTTCAACTTCAGCTTTTACAATAGAACATTCATCAAACATTACATCTCTATTGATGATGATCTTATGCGTAGATGGATCTCGCAACCTGTATCCTTTCACAACATCATCATACCCAACAAATACATAACATTTTTATTTTGGTTCTAACTTAGAACTCTAATTATTTGGAATATGAGCGTAGACATTACAATGAGAAACTCTTAATTATGAATAATCACAAGGTTGATACGACCAAAATTCTTCAGGAATTTTACAACTAATAGTAACTAAAGGTGATCTATTTACCAAATAACAAGCAATGCATAATTTTTCTACTCATAGCTCCTTTTGTAGATTACCATTGTTGGCCACACTTCTATCTCTTTCCATAATACTCATCTTCATATGTTCAACAACGCTATTTTACTTAGGA
Source organism: Pinus tabuliformis (assembly GCA_031772625.1). Lineage (NCBI taxonomy): Eukaryota > Viridiplantae > Streptophyta > Pinopsida > Pinales > Pinaceae > Pinus > Pinus tabuliformis. Next base: position 510,381,154 of record CM062815.1, read on the forward strand.
GTATAGAAAACTTTTTTGTGTCTAACAATCTCTTCGTCCTTGCAATATTTCTCAAATTCTAAGTATGTGAGTTCACTGCAACTGTCAGTTCTTAAATATTCAATTGTATTGTTTTTTTTCTTTCCCACCATTAAATTAAATTGTTTAAAAGCATAAAATACACCAACCTTTCTTTTTAACATAGAAATCCAAAAATTTCTAGATTTTTCATCAAAAAATGTTACATAATAGGATGCACCTCTATAAGACACCATAGGAGATGGTCCCCAAATATTGTAATGACTATAATCCAAAAATTCTTTACTATTATGACTACTAGCTTTCAATTTTTGTCTACATTGTGTTCCATATACATAATGTTTGGAAAAATTCAAGCTTGGTGATTTTAAATTAGGAAGTAGTTTGTGATTTATCATTATGGGAAGGTCGTTTTTGTGAATGTTGTTGGAAATAATACTGAGAAGGGGGGGTGAATCAGTATTATCAAATTCTTATCAATCTATCTTCCTTATTTATACTTTGAATAATTCTTCAAATATTGATCATTACTTTTTATGTCAGTATCATAAAATAATGAGCAAGAAAAGAAAATAGTCACACAAAAGAACACCAGATATAAGGTGGAAACCCAATGTGGGTGAAAACCACCTGCTGCAATATGTCTCTATCTTTTTCAATTAGAAACTCCTTTTACAATGAATTTGTACTGGTGCAGTCCTTTACCAGTACGCAGGCTACAACCTGCAGAGAGCTACAACCCTCTCTCATTCTCCAGCTTCTCCTGGAAGGGAGCTACAACCCCCTTATCTCTTGTACTAGCCAAGATACTAGTACGTAGGTGCTGGCCTACTGAAGGCTACAACCTTCTCTTTCTTCCAGGGACCACGTTTCATAAATTTTCAAACTGGATCCATGAACATCAATCAATCATCAAGTATATCTGCATCAAACAATCTCCTTTTCCCAATTAGCACTGAATCAAGTAACACTTCTCTGACAGCTATACCCAGAACACAGTAACAGTAACCACACACCAAATTCTGAACCTAGAATACTGCAGCAATAGACAGAGGCAGCTAGATCATAATTTAAAGATATACGCTACTTCAACAACCTGAAACCTGCGTGCAGATCTATAAAGGATAATTCCTTCTTTCAAATATTTAGACACTAATTAACCCAGATTGTCAGATTTATAGATCAAGCATGTGGCTCATATAACAGATCAAAATCATGCAAAGATACTATTATTTAAGCATAAATATTATGACCCATCAAAAGAACTTATCCTTCTTTATGCGCTAAGGTTCCTCCATTTAGATCCAGATCTGCACCATAACCCAATCACAAATATTTCAGATCTAGCACTTATTAGATATTCAATTCATTCGATGATGCTTTGCCAAATGATCTCCTTCCTCTTTTATAGTCTTAGGCCTTCCACAATACCACGCTCCAAAAACCATAGGATCAAAAAACTGTTGGACTAATACCATGAACCAACCATGAAAGTGCGTGAGATCAACACTTTTGGATGCAATACCACGGACCAAAACCATAGGTTCAAAAATTGTCGGACTAATACCATGAGCCAACCATGAAAGTGCGTGAGATCAACACTTTTGGATGCAATACCACGGACCAAAACCATAGGATCAAAAACTGTCAGACTAATACCATGAGGCAACCATGAATGTGCATGAAATTTTCTCTTCATGAAAGGAACTTTTCTCTGCATGAAAGTGCGTGAACTTTTTCTCTACATGAAATAAACTTTTCTCTGCATAAAAGTGCGTGAACCTTTCTCTACATGAAATAAACTTTTCTCTGCATAAAAGTTCGTGAACTTTTCTCTACATGAAATAAACTTTTCTCTGCATAAAAGTGCGTGAACTTTTCTCTACATGAAATAAACTTTTCTCTGCATAAAAGTGCGTGAACTTTTCTGCACTATAATTTATCATCTGAGATGAGTGGGTTGCCATCAAGTACAACATATGTATCATAATGCCAACAATCTCCCCCTTTGGACTTGATGGCAACAACAACCAATCACTCTCCCCGTTTGACATCAAGGGCAAAGGTTTATGCTCCCCCTAAGAACATGCTCCCCCTGACTATAAACCAGATCTGCAAAGAAGAACCATAATCCATCAAACACCATAAATGACCATGAAAGAGATAGAGATGTATTGCAGCAATATTCAGGCCATCATCCATGATCTCCTTCTGTACTTCCTCCATAATGCCAACAATGCATGACATGCTCCCCCTGAACCTGTGCCATTCGATCTTTGACCAATCCGCAACCCAGCACATGTACGCATATACTTCAGATGAACCTTGCGTACAACCAACATTCAGAAGAGATTCAACAACAATATGATGCATCAACAACCCCCTTCTTCTGCCTGAGGTATTCAAAGGTCTCCCTAGGCAATGGTTTGGTGAGTATATCAGAAACCTGTTCCTTAGAAGGAACATACTCCAACTTGACCTTTTGTTCAAGCACTTGTTCCCGGAGAAAGTGATATTTGATTGGTATGTGCTTGGTTTTTGAATGCATGACTGGGTTCTTTGAAATGCTGATTGCACTTGTATTATCACATAAGATGGAGATGGGTGGTGTACAAGTGATTTGAAAATCCTACAAGGTTTGCATCATCTAAAGGAGTTGAGTGCAACAAGATGCAGCAGCAACATATTCTGCTTCAGCTGTAGACAAGGCAATCAAACTCTGTTTCTTGTTGAACCAAGATACTAATCTAGAACCCATAAAGAATGCACCACCACTTGTGCTCTTCCTGTCATCCATGCTTCCGGCCCAATCTGCATCAGTATAAGCATGAAGTGTGAGATCTGTATCTCTAGGATACCATAAGCCATAATTTTGAGTCCCTTGAAGATATTTGAAGATTTTATTTATTGCCTGAAGATGAGTTTCCTTTGGATTTGCCTGAAATCTTCCAACTATTCCCAATGCATGCATGATGTTTGGTCGGGTACCTGTCAAATAAAGTAGACTTCCAATCATAGATCTGTAGGTTGGTTGATGTACTGTTGTTGATTCATCATTGCACTGAGGCTACATCCTGTGACCATGGGTGTACATACTGGTTTTGCATCTTCCATGCCATATTTCTTCAAAATCTGCTTGAGATACTTGGTTTGAGACAAGAAGATCCCTTCTTCCTTTTGTTGGATTTGCAGGCCAAGAAAATATGTCAATTCTCCAAGCAAGGACATTTCGAATTCTTTCTGCATCACCAAGGAAAAGCTTTGACTCATAGATTCTTCATTGCTGCCAAAGATAATGTCATCTACATACACAACAAGTATTAGCAATTTGTCATTTTCAATTTTTATATAAAGATTGCTATCTGCTGATCCTTTTGAAAAACCTTGTTGATGAAGATATTTGTCCAAATGATAGTACCAAGCCCTTGGAGCTTGTTTAAGACCATAGAGAGCCTTTTTCAGTCTGCATACAAGATTTGGATCATTTCCAAGAATGAAACCATCTGGCTGCTCAATGTATACTTCTTCTTCTAAGTCTCCATTCAGAAAGGCTGATTTCACGTCCATTTGAAATACTTTGAACTTTTGAAAGCTTGAGAGAGCAAGGAACATTCAGATGGCCTCAAGTCTTGCAACAGGAGCAAAAGTTTCCTCAAAATCTATTCCTGCTTGCTGCGCATACCCTTTACAAACAAGTCTTGCCTTGTTTCTAATTACTTTCCCATTTTCATTCAACTTATTTTTGAAGACCCATTTTGTCCCTATAACATTCTTATCCTTTGGTCTAGGAACCAACTCCCAAGTGTTGTTCTTTTTTATCTGCTCAAGTTTTTCATCCATTGCTTTGACCCAATATTCATCTTTGCATGCCTCTTTTACATTTTGTGGTTCAGTGGATGAGAGTAATGCCAAATAGCTTAAAGCTTCTGCAATTGTTCTTCTTGTTTGTACACCTGCTTCCTTCTGCCCCAAAATCTGAGATTCTAGATGATTCTTCTGAACGTACCAGGATGGAGTCTTCTCTTCTATCCTTATCTGTTCCTCTGGTAGTCTTTGAGGGTAGTCTTCATCTTCTTTGATATTTTCATGATTTACTTGCCTAGGAATGTATCCCTTTTCATCAACCACTACATCAATGCTGTCAACAATTCTTCCAAGTCTTTTATTGTAGCACTTATATGCTTTGTTGTGTGGAGAATAACCAAGAAGAATGCCTTCATCTACTCTAGGTTCAAGTTTGCCAAGTTGCTCATCAGTATTCTTAATATAGCATTTGCTCCCAAAGATTTTGAAGTGCTTTACCGAAGGAGTCTCACCATACCAGAGCTCATGAGGAGTTTGAGTGCTATTCACTCGGACATTTGTTTTGTTGAGAATAACAACCGGAGCATATGCGGCTTCACCCCAGAAAGTTACGGGAGTTCCAGACTCATCCAGCATAGCATGAGCCATTTGTTGGACTGTTCTGTTCATCCTTTCCACCACTCCATTTTGCTGAGGAGTTCTAGCTGTAGAGAATTCTCTTCTTATCCCATGTTCTTCACAGAAATCGAAAAATTCATTTGAGGTAAACTCCCCACCTCTGTCAGACCTGAGGCACTTAATTTTGTAACCTGATTCATTCTCAACCAAGGCTTTGAAGGATTTGAATTTCTCGAATGCTTCGTCTTTGTGCTTCATAAGTCCTAACCAAACAAACCTAGAGAAATCGTCAATGAATAATATCAAGTATTCTTCTCCTCGAGGTGTCCTTTTCCTAAATGGACCACATACATCTGTATGGACTAGCTCAAGAGGCATGTTAGCTGATCCTTCCTTCTCTGGAAAGTTAGTTCTGGTTTTCTTTCCAAACTGACATGATTTGCATATGGTGTTGTTTGGAATTTTGATATCTGGAAGACCACGAACTGTCTGATATTTGCATGCTTTCCTTATTTGTGAAAAACTTACATGCCCCAACCTCCGGTGCCATAACCAGTCTTCATCATCCTTGCACAAATAGCATTGTTGTTGTCCTTCTTCAAATATGTATAGATTATTTGGAGTTCTTCTACCTTTGATCACTGTTTCACCTGTATCAAGATCACGAACACGACATTCGTTTGATCTAAATATCACCTCGGTTCCTTGATCACACATTTGGCCGACACTTAGAAGATTATGCTTCAATCCATGAACATACAAAACATTTCCAGCTTTGACCTTTTCTTTTAACTGAGCAGTGCCTTTTCCTTTTATAGCTGCAGGAGTATCATTTCCAAAAGAGACTTTCTTTCCCTTTTCTAAAGAAGAATATGATTCAAGTTTTTCTTTATCACCTGTCATATGTTTCGAACATCCACTGTCAATGTACCATAGATTTTCTTGTCCTTCTGCATAAAATGCTATCCCACATCTTTCTGTTTGTGGTTCCTTTATTCTCCATGTTCTGGTGCTTGAGGCTTGTTCCTTTGTCTGCTGAAACCTACTCCTGCATTCAAAATCTTCATGACCAAAGTTATTGCAAATAGAACATTCAACTTCATTTTCAAGAGCCGAAAAGTTATTATAGGTCCTTTTTGTAATCCCGATCATACTTCTTTGTTTTTGAGCTTCTCTAGTCATGATTGTTTTATATGCAACACATTGAGCTGCTTTGTGACCAAAGTTATGGCAAGAGAAACATTTCCCATTGAAGAAGCTTCTGCGATTATCAAATCTACCGGCCAAATGATTGTAATTTCTATTGTCATCCATTCTTGAAGCAAATTGAGAAGATTTTACCTGTGGCTGGTTGTAGGTTTTGTTCATCCTTAAGACAGATTGCCCCTGGTTTACCTGATAGTCTTTGTTCGTTCTTGATGTAATTCATCCCTGCTTTACCTGGTGATCTCCATTGTGCTTTTGCTCATTCCTTCGTGCTGCATCAAGATAACTCTTTGAGGTGGATGCTTGAGATGTTTCTCCATTATACCCCAGACCTGTCTTGTTTAGCGGAGAACGCTGTACATTGATGATCTCATCCAGAGTTTCAGATCCTTTGACAAACTTAAGATTAATAGCCTTTGTTTTCTCAATTTCTTTTCTAAGGCCAACGATTTCACCTTCTAACTTTTCAAGATATTTTTATTTTTCATCAATTTGAAATTGTAGAGTATCAATGATCATATTCTTTTCTTCTATACATGTCTTAAGTCTAGAAATCTCTTCATAAAAACTATCCACATCTATAGCATCCATGTAATCATCATCTTCAAATGCCATTAAAAGTTTATAGTCATTACCTCATTCATCTTCATCACTATTTGATAGACCATCACTGTCTTCATGAGTGTAGTAGCTTTTCTTATTTGCATTCTGTTTCTTGTTCCATCTGGCAGGTTCCTTTCCTTTGTCAATCTCATCCTTATGAGGAAATTTGGCAGCATAATGACCTACTCTTCCACAAGCAAAACATTTAAAAGGTAGCTTACCTCTGAACCTTCCAGTACCCCGTTGAAGATTTCTGACAAAATTTGATTCTTCTTCTTCTTCTGGCACGTGACTTGATTCATAGTAGTCTCCTTTGCCTGAAGCCTTAAAAGCAGCTTCTCTCCTGTCTGATGGACCTCCTTTTCTCATTTCATAAGCAGTTAGAATTCTGTGTAGCTGAGACATAGTAAGAGTTCGTAGATTTTCCTTTTCTTCTATTGCAGATACTTTAGATTCAAACTTGGGGGACAATGATCTTAGGACCTTTTCAACCACAACAGCCTCTTTTATTTCTTCACCCAAGTTTTTCATACAATTAACAATCTCATCTACTCGAAGGAAATAGTTAGCGACAATTTCATAATTATAAATTCTGAGATTCGCATACTGAATCCTGAGGGTTTGAAGTTTTGCAGATTTTACTTGTTCATCTCCTTCGTAGCTCAAAACAATCTTGTCCCATATTTTTTTTGCGGATTTATATTGCATAACCTTCACGAATTCAGATTTAGATAGACATCCTAGAAGAGTATTAACTGCCTTTGCATTTGTTTAATATTTCTTCTTCTCAGCTGAATCTATAGGAGTAGCTGATGGAAAAGTATACCCTGTTTCTATAATGTCCCATACTTCTCTACCCAAAGATTGAAGATAGGCAGTAACTCTTACCTTCCAATATACGAAGTTTGTTCCATCAAAAATCGGTGGCCTGATTGATGCTTCCCTCTCGTAGTTTCTCATGATGTTAGATCTTCCTTCAAGCGATCAAGCTTCTTCAGAAGGACCTGCTCTCTTACCAATTGTTGGAAATAATACTGAGAGGGGGGGGTGAATTAGTATTATCAATTTCTTAACAATCTATCTTCCTTATTTATACTTTGAATAATTCTTCAAATATTGATCATTACTTTGTATGTCAGTATCATAAAATAATGAGCAAGAAAAGCAAATAGTCACACAAAAGAACACCAGATATAAGGTGAAACCCAATGTGGGTGAAAACCACCTGCTGCAATATGTCTCTATCTTTTTCAATTAGAAACTCCTTTTACAATGAATTTGTACTGGTGCAGTCCTTTACCAATACGCAGGCTACAACCTGCAGAGAGCTACAACCCTCTCTCGTTCACCAGCTTCTCCTGGAAGGGAGCTACAACCCCCTTAGCTCTTGTACTAGCAAAGATACTAGTACGTAGGTGCTGGCCTACTCAAGGCTACAACCTTCTCTTTCTTCCATGGACCCCGTTTCATAAATTTTCAGACTGGATCCATGAACATCAATCAATCATCAAGTATATCTGCATCAAACAATCTCCTTTTCCCAATTAGCACTGAATCAAGTAACACTTCTCTGACAGTTGTACCCAGAACACAGTAACAGTAACCACACACCAAATTCTGAACCCAGAATGTTGTAGCAATAGACAGAGGCAGCTAGATCATAATTTAAAGATATGCGCTACTTCAACAACCTGAAACCTGCGTGCAGATCTATAAAGGATAATTCCTTCTTTCAAATATTCAGACACTAATTAACCCAGATTGTTAGATTTATAGATCAAACATGCGGCTCATATAATAGATCAAAATCATGCAAAGATACTATTATTTAAGCATAAAGATTATGACCCATCAAAATAACTTATCCTTCTTTATGCGCTAAGGTTCCTCCATCATTCAGATCCAGATCTGCACCATAACCCAATCACAAATATTTCAGATCTAGCACTTATTAGATATTCAATTCATTCGATGATGCTTTGCCAAATGATCTCCTTCCTCTTTTATAGTCTTAGGCCTTCCACAATACCACGCTCCAAAAACCATAGGATCAAAAAACTGTTGGACTAATACCATGAACCAACCATGAAAGTGCGTGAGATCAACACTTTTGGATGCAATACCACGGACCAAAACCATAGGATAAAAAACTGTCGGACTAATACAATGAGCCAACCATGAAAGTGCGTGAGATCAACACTTTTGGATGCAACACCACGGACCAAAACCATAGGATCAAAAACTGTCGGACTAATACCGTGAGCCAACCATGAAAGTGCGTGAAATTGTCTCTTCATGAAAGGAACTTTTCTCTGCATGAAAGTGCGTGAACTTTTTCTCTACAAGAAATAAAATTTTCTCTGCATAAAAGTGCATGAACTTTTCTCTACATGAAATAAACTTTTCTCTGCATAAAAGTGCGTGAACTTTTCTCTACATGAAATAAACTTTTCTCTGCATAAAAGTGCGTGATCTTTTCTGCACTATAATTTATCATCTGAGATGAGTGGGTTGGCATCAAGTACAACATATGTATCATAATGCCAACAAATGTGACCCAACCATTGATGCCATAGGTGAGTATCATATTTTGCTTCTTTCGATACAGTCATTGCCTCATTAACTAGAGTACTTCCCTTAACTATGCAAAGGCTTTTAGTATTTTCAGCCTTCAAAACAACTAAAGTGCCCATTGAAACTCTCCACACTCCACCTTGACCTATGAATTTGTAACCCTCTGAATCTAACACCTAAATAGATCGAATTCTTCTTCAACTCAAGTACATGTCTAACATTAGTTAATGTTATAATGGTACAATCATAAATTTTTATTCTCAAATTTCCCACCGTAGCAATTTGACAAGATACATTATTATGCTTAAACACATAACTGCAATTAACAACTTGATATGAAGTGAACAAGTTCCCATGTGGACTGATGTGATGAGAAGTGCCATAATATAAAAACCAATATTCAAAATGATGAGAAACATTGAAATTAGGCAAAAATTCACCAATCATATGTAATTCAACAAAAAAATAAAATCATATATCATACCTATATTGACTTGATTAGCTTCCTTCTTTTTCTTTTCACCAGACTCTTCTCTTTTCTAATAGTCCTTCTTGAGATGCCCTATTTTATTTAAGGATGAACAATTTACTCCACACTTCTTTCTTGTTGACATTGATCTGAAATAAATTCTGGACTTTTCTCCTCTCTCCCTAGGCTAACTCTAGCTACCATAGCTTATGGCATGGAATTTTCAATACTAGACTTCCCCCGTACTTCTTCAGATAACATAACTCCCACAATAGAATCAAAATCTAGATTTTTTTTGTGGTCGGAGTGACAAAAGTCACATAATGGTCCCAAAACCAAGTTATATCAAATATTTGATATGAATCCTTCAATTAGGGTTTTCCTATCTCTAATTTTATAGCTCGATTGGAAATTTAATTTTTTGAATTTTCTTGCTTCTCGCTTTTCCACTAGGGTTTAAAAAATTGATTTTGTTTTCCACTAGATTTTTTTAATAAATTAAAAATATGATTCCAATTTCCCCAATACCCAAATAACATTGTTTTCTATTCCTCAAACAAAAAATTACTTCATTTTTTTTAATGAAACCCAAAAAAAATAATGTTTTCATAAACCCATAACTTAAGTAATGTTTACACCAATTATTCTTAAACCCTACACCATTTTTAAATAAACCGAATAAATAATTCTTCAAAAAAAAAATAAAAATTCTTCCATAAATTTTAAATGGCTTTTCTATTCTTCAAATGATAGTTTTCTCCTGCTAGGATTTAAAAAATATACTCTTTCCTTGTACATTATGCAGATAGTATTTTGTGGGAGGTTTTTTTTGTCCAAGTACTCTTTTCCCCATGGCTCAAAACGTTATAATGAGTTTGTCAACTATCCCCACCCCAACCTCCTTGAGAAACTACCTACAGATACCTTTGGACTCTTACATACATGAATACAACTCAATTTATAAAGAGGTAGTTGTTGGATGAATTTAATGAAACAATTTATCGATTTCACGGGTTCATCATTGTTCAACAATTGCCAATAACCAAAGGCTATGGAATTCCCTTGCCAGCTACAATTTCGATTGCTTCCCAATTTCAGACAAATAGCAATTTTTCAATGACTCACCATGAAGGGTTCTCTTGTTCCCACTCTTTCACACATTCTTATTGTGGGCTATCAATACACTTGATTTCATTCAACCACAAACACTCTTTCCTTTTGATAACACTTGTTTGTATTTAGCTTATAAAATTAATAAACAAGAAATAAAATGTAACAAGAAAAACTTAATTTACACAAATAGACACATATTTTATGTGGTAAAAACCCAATAGTGTGTCAAGGAAGCCTCCATGAGGCAAGGGATTGGAATTATTTTATTATTGAAAGTCACAATGATTCCATATTGCCATATGCCTCTTGTGCTACAACATTTTAATAGGAAGACACCTTTACAAAAACTTCTTATCGTTAAACAACTATCCGAATAAAATAACAAAGATTAAATTACAATTATAAAAAAATAATTTATTTTTTTTCCATTACTAAGAAATGGTAATTATAAATAAGAATTTCCTTAGTAATATTCATTCATGTCTACGTAAGGAGGGTTAAGATAAAACTAAACATAGAATAAAAACCAATAGAACAATCATCAGAATAACCAAACGAAAAACATAAACAAAATAAGCGTATGACTAAAAACCCCTTTATCTTACCTAAAACAACACTTTTGCATGGAAAAATAATTGTGGCAAAACTCCAAACCTAAATCGAATTGTCCTCTCTGTATGATATCTAACATTGAATGTCCAAGATCCCAATATCAAATATGGGAAAAATCTTGATTGAAATATGGAAATATGAAGCTCTGTTAGAATTCTGAGAACCTACACAAGATAATAATAAACCCTATTAATTATAAAAAATCATATAATTCTTTAGAAATTGAAAGAAAAGAACAAGTATTTGACAACATTATGTAACTATAAGGAATGTGTTACATTTTATCACCATAGTTATATTAGACTATGGCGTGCATAAGCATTTAGAGCCACCATAATATCTAACAAAACCAGTGTGCCTCAAGGTGAAGAAATATAAGCATTTTGGAAAGGAGCATTATAAATAACTAAAAGGTATGAGAAACAAAGGATAAGGAAACCATCATTCGAATTTTCTAGAGAACATTATCGCAAAGACAAATAAAATAAATGGCTAAATGGAACAAGAGGTAGTAGCCCTAACCAAAAGTCGAAGAATTTTGTCCACCGTCAGATCACATTGACTAATCTAAAGAGTTTATTGATGAAATTTCATGTGGGTAGGTCAATATCAAACTGAGTAAGGGAAGTCATGTAGCTATTTCTCACATTGCACAAAAATGTAAAATTGAGGCACATTAGCCTCAATATATAGTTTTCAAAAGTAAGGTGATATGTTACAAATATTTTATAAACCTTGTTTAATAAGTAACCAAGAGTTTAATATGTTTATTAACTAGGTAAAAAAATGTTATGTAACCAACTCAAAAAATAGAAGAAAAGATATGTCAACGACTTCAAAATCAGCCTCTTCAAGGGGGAAACCTCCTTTAGATTACACAAATAGACAATTCTTGGACAATTCAAATGAAAATACCTCCTTTCTATATATAGGAGTCTAAGGGCTCACAATATAGTCAAAGTTGACATAGCAATAATAATGTAAGGGCACAACAATAACAATAGTGGGCTTCTATGGGGCACAATAATAACAATATGGGGACAACATAGGCACCAAAATAATAATAAGGGGCTGCAAAGACAATAATAATAAGGAAATACACTAGTATTATAGGGACCTAATATACCCCTCTCCTTAAAAAAAAAAATGTTCCTCAATGCTTGACTAGTTCTGGATGCTTTTGTATAAAATTCTCATCTTCCCATGTGGAATCTTTAGTGGGTAAGTTCTTACACTTGATGAGATACTCTGACATTGATCAATTCTGTAGCTGCCGATTTATTGTTTCTGTGAGTGTTTTAGGTTCCAATTTGATTTCTCCTTCCTCTTCAAGTTCTGGCAATATTGTTTGAACTAGGAGATTGATACCTATAACCTTCTTTAAGCATGATACATGGAAAACTGGATGCACTAGAGAATATGGAGGAAGATCCAATTTGTAGGCCATAGTACCAATCTTTTGTAACACCTTGTACGGACCATAATACTTTGATGATAATTTATTATCCCTATTAGCTTTCTTGAGGGACATTTATTTGTATGGTTGTATTCATAGAAATACCTTGTCACCTACATCAAAAATTATTTCATTGCGATGTTGATTTGCTTGTTGTTTCATTTTATTCTGCACCAAAGTGAGGTTATCCTTTAAGAGTTGGAGAACTCGTTGTTGATGCTTGATGTGATATTCCACTACTTGAACCTTAGAATTTTCTCTTGAATATGATGTGATGGATAGTTGATGATATTATCCATAAAGTGCCATAAATGGGGTCATTTTTGTTGTAGCATGGAAGGAAGTGTTATACCACCATTCAGCCAGAGGCAACCACTTCACCCATTGTGTCTGTTTATTAGATACAAATGAATGAAGATATCTTTCCAAACATTTGTTCACTATTTGAATTTTCCCATCATATTGGCTATGATAAGATGAGCTATGATCTAATTGAGAACCCAAAAAAGAAAATAATTTTGTGCAAAAAATTTGAGTGAAAATGGGATCTCTATCACTTACAATAATATTTGGGTTTCCATGTAGCTGTTGAATTGTTTCCATAAATGTAGTATAAACTATATTGGCTTTACATGGATTAGATACTGCACAAAAGTGTGTAAACTTTGTAATTCTATCAAATACCACCACGATGACACTCTTTCCTTCTTACTTGGGTAAACCTGTGATAAAATCCATTGAAACCTCCTTCCATCATTCTCTTGGAATGGATAAAGTTTGTAACATACTCGGGGTCTTAATTGTCGCAACTTTATTTTGTTGGAAAACTAAACATTCTGCCATAAACTTTTGAATATCAAATTTAAGGCCATCCCAAAAAAAATCCTTCTTAATCCTGTGGTAAGTTCTTAAAAATCCTTAGTGTCATCCTAAGGGAGAGGTGTGAAATTCTAGAGGAATCTTTTGTTTGAGTTGGGAATTCTTACAGAGGTATAAGTGATCTTTGTACCATAACGAATCATTTTTCCAACTATATGTATCAGATGTGTTGGGATATTTTTGAAACTTTTGAATGAGTGCCCACAGTTCTTCATCATTCTTCCATTCATCCCTTGCTTCATTTATCCAATCCGGTTGGATAATATAAATAGCACAAAACAATGCTTCCAGATCCTCATCCTTTCTTGAGAGTGCACTGGCAAAAAAATTTTGCTTCCCTATTTTGTAGATGATTTAAAAGTCATAACCCAACATCTTTGTGACCCATTTTTTCTGATATTATCAATATAATCATTTTTATAAAAAGTATTTTAGACTATCACGATCCATTTTTACCTTGAAGTGTCTTCCCATTAGGTAAGCTCGCCATTTCTTAAGTGTGTGTAGTATTGCCAACATTTCATTCTCATAAATAGCTTTATGTAAATACATTCCTTAGATTGGACAACTTTTCAAACCAATGGATCTTCCTTCTTGTATTAAAGCAGCACCAATTCCATTTCCTGAGGCATCACATTCCACTATAAAGGTTTTTTATGAAGTTTGGCATATGTAAGACCAGTGCTTGTCACATCACCTCTTTAAGATATTCCACCTCTTGTACTCCAAAGAAACATTTGGAGGATTTTTCATATAATTATTTCTCCTCCGATAGTTTTAGCACCCCGTTAACATGTTGAGCATGATCCTTCGAACACTTACTATAGATTATTATATCATCAATAAATACTAACACAAATTTTCTAAGGGTGTGTTTGAAAATGGAATTCATCAAATCTTGAAATCTATAACCTGCATTGTTAAGGCCAAAAGGTGTGACTAAAAATTCATAATGACCCTAACGAGTTCTAAATGTTGTCTTTAGAATGTCGCCAGTCTTCATTCTGATTTTATGATATCCTGAATGAAGATCCAACTTGGTGAAGTAAATTGGTCCATGCAATTCATCCAATAATTCATCAATGACAGGAATGGGAAATTTTTCTTTAATAGTGAGCTTGTTGAGATCCTTATAATTTGGAAACATGTGCCATATTCCATACTTCTTGTGCTCCAATACTATTGGAGTAGATAAAGAACTTTGACTAGGTTGAATTATACCGGCCTCTAGCATTTTTGCAACCATATGTTCAATTTCATTGTTTTGGGCATATGGATATCTATAAGGCCTGATGTTTGGAGTAAAACTTTCTGGAATCAAATGAATAGCATGATCATGATCATGAATAGGTGGGAGGCCTTTGGGAGTCTCAAATACCTTAGAGTTATTGTCCCAAACTTTTTTGAGATATGTAGAAATAGATGATTTCAATGTGGGAACCTCTAGTGAACATAATTGTGAAATTATGCCCCATTTTTCTTTCCTTAGAAGCCTTGTCATGTTGCTAGAGTTGATTATTTTTCCCTATTTCCCTGTGATACCCCTTAATTCAACTTACTTTCCTCCCAAAAAAAAATTCAAGAAAATTTCTTGAAAATTAAAAGTTATTGTACCCAATGATTGTCTCCATTGGACTCCTAGTAAAACATTAGCACCACCCATTGGAATGGAAAACATTGAACTATTCAATATATATTATCCCATTGATAGCTTAATATTATGGCAGTTTCCGGAGAAATTTATGGTTCCTACATTTGCAATTGTCACTTGACAATTTGGTGTTGGATATAGGAAGCAATTCAATTCCTTGTCTACCTTATAATGAATAAAATTATGGGTACCACCCGAATCAATCAACACTATTACCTTTTTCTTCTTGATATGTCCTTTTATCTTGAGGGATTGAGGAGTGCTAATTCCTACCAATACATTACAAGATATGGTTGGATTCATTTCTTCTTTCTCCAGGGTTGGTTCCTGGTGTATATCCTCTTCTTCTGATGTTTCTTATTCCTTTTCTTCCTGCTCTTCACAATCTGTGTAAAATAATTTCTTCTCAGCACACTTGTGATCTTTAGTGTATTTTCTATCACAACTATAACAAAGCCCTTTTTCTCTTTTTTCTGCCAAAAGTTGTGGTGTCAACCATGTAGGTTGTGGAAGAGTAGGGGCAACAACACTTCCATCATTATAGTTGTGAGTGGGAGGCTTCCTTGTTGCCATAATTTTGCTTTCGATTTTTGTTGCCAACCTGAATTCCTTCTCCAATGAATAAGGTTCCCAAAGGCGAACCTCATGTTGGATGGTATCCATTAAAGTCCCTATGAACACATCAATCCTATGCTCCTCTAGAATATATTTTGCCCTTATATTAAATTTTTGGAAGTCCTTAGTGTGCTCCACCATTGAACCCTTTTGTTCGAGATTTATCAATTGGCTAAAGAAGGTGTTTCTTTTTGTATCCTCATAATGTGCTATAATTTCCTCCACAAAAATTGACCAAGTGATAATTTTTTATGAGAGAAAAGACATTGATACCATATAAACTCATTTGGTTCTAAATATAAAGTTGCAATGCATACCTTTTGCGTGTTTTTCACATTATGGAGAATGAAATATTGCTCCATCTATAGTATTCATGTTATGGGATCCTTGGCATCAAACTTCATCATATCAATCTTTAGAACATGGCAAGTCTTCAATCTAATGTTAGATTTTATGAAATCATGATTACATTTATTTTGTTCTCATCATGAGTTTCCTCTACTACCTTTTCACCATTAGGAAGCATCTCTTGTAGCAACTTGGCCAAACCTCCTTTCAAACCTTCCATGTATTTCTTCAAATATTCAATGTTTCCTTTCAGTTTTTCTTCTAAACCATCCATCTTAGCTTCGAAACCATCCATTATGCCTTTCTTTAAACCATCCATCTCGTTTTTGTTACTTTTTGTGAGAGTGAAATTCGTTGCACTTGGTCTCGTAATTTTGATATATCATGCTGCATTTCTTCCTCTTCTTCATGAGGCATGGTAGATCTTTCAGGTTGCTTACTAGGTGTTTCCATTTTCTTTGTTTAGGGTGTTAATTAATGATAATTATGCTTCACTGCAACCTTTGAATCACTTCAAACTAATTTTTCAAACCAAACTTATGCAACTTTTCAAAAATACTACACACAATTTTTCGCTTCATTGGAGCTCGATATTGAATCTGTTTTATCTCTGTAATTTCGGATCTCCAAGGCCTGAAATTATATTTTGTGGTAGCGCTCTGAGTCCTCTTTCTAAACCAAAAATTTTGATCAACATTATATTCATCAAGAAAGAATTATGGCAAATCTCCCACGATGACCTGATTATAGACTTGTTCGGTGGATAACGCGTGTATGACATGCCACGTATCACTATTTTCACCTTAGGACATGAAAACACTACACAAAAAACTACATTCCATACTATTTCTGTAAATTGTTACAAAATTTCAATCTGATGCTCCATGGGTAATTTATGACCATTTTCCCAAGATCACCTGTTTGGGATGTAATTCGGGAGCTTAGAAAAACACTAACTTCCTTGGACCATACCTCTAAAAATATTGCTAAACAAGATCTGAAATTTAGACCTGAGGTTCATCGAGATTTCTTCTCAAATGGGTTTTAATTTAAGCTTCTTAAAATTTTTATAAAAAATGTTATAGAAAAAATTCCATGATGACCTGTTTGGATTGACGAAACTCTTGAATCCAAAGCTCTCATACCAAATGTTATGCAACCAACGCAAAAAATAGAAAAAATATAGGTCAGCGACTTCAATATGAGCCTCTTCGAGGGGGAAACCTCCTTTACATTACACATATGAATAATTCTTGGATGATTCAAATGACAAAACCTCCTTTCTATATATACGAGTCTAAGGGGTGACAATATAATCAGAGCCGACATAAATAATAATGCAATGGCACAACAATAATAATACTGCGCTTCTAAGGGGCTCAATAATAACAATATGGGGACAATATGGGCACCACAATAATAATAAGGGAATACACTAGTATTATAGAGACATAACAAAAACCCCTCAATAGTGTGAAATACATAGATCAACATTAATATAGAATACATAGTAAGGTGATATGGAAGCTAACTGCCTTATTACATCTAATCTTCTATTTTTACCAAAAAGTAGAGTATTTCCCATAGCATAAATAATAGACCTCATTCAATAATGTTTATTGATATAAGGTGAAAGTCAAAATTAACAACAGGAGGTAGCAATATAAATTGAGAATAAACAAACATGCTATACATTTAAATATTTATGCAAAAGTGAAATAAATGAATACATTTGTGATGATAGATGAAGTAAGAGTGTAAGGAGAATAAGGTTTCCTTTACAATGTAAATCTAAGAAACATTATACTTATAATAAAAATTATTAAGCCAAGTGTTAGAGCATAAATGTTTGGTTTCCATTGAACAAAAATACATTTGTAATTGTAACACAATATTTAAGAGAATATCTTGATGATGTCATTAACAATAATATTGAACAAATATAGATTGTAATTGTATCACAATGTTTAAGAACATATCATGATGATGTTTTTAAAATAATCTTTCAATAATAGTACCTCGACAAAATCTTTATAAAAAAACCTGCAATAACATTACTTTGTTCTTTGATAACTATATGCGATGCTCACTTTGGTGACCACCTTTCAAACTTTAATTGAGAAGATCCTCCCGACACAATCGTCCGGCCTGATGACATGTCTCTCCCACTCATGCACTATTCTATCTCTTGTGACATCACTTGATCTTTGATTTAATGTGCAGATTTAACGTAAACCTAGAAGACGGTGTACATATAGAAGGTATAGTCTCAGTTCTGCGCACATCTTTCGTCTAATAATGTGACAAAGTTTTAGTTTTCTAATGCTATTTATAATATATAAAATTGTTTTTTATTTCAAATAAACATATAATTGTAATGTTATAAAGGATTTAAAATTTATATTTTTTAAATAAAAACCATTGATTAGTTATATATAGTTGGTATATAATTACTTATATGGTTTGTATATTATTTTTTTAAGATTCATAAAAATATATTTTATAGAATTAAGTTAAAATAAGATATTATTATGAAAAAAATGAATTATCAAATTTATATTTTCGATTAGGAAGAAATATTGATAAATTGTAATTATTATCATAATTAAAGTATTTGACGAATCAATACCTGCAATAATACAATAAAAATAGAAAATTTATATGGTAAGAAAAAGATTTCTTAAAAGAAAATGATAATATGATCAAAACCTTTTAATAATAATTAAATATTAACATGATAAAATGGTAATTTTCCATGTGAATGTGGATAATCATTTTTCGAAAATGAATAGTAATTTTGAGGTTGATGTAAAATATATAATTACAAATAGTTTTCTGTTTTTCTTTAATATTATTACTTTTTTTCGAGTATAATTTAATTAATATAAAGTGATAAATGAATATAGAGTTGATAAATTTTAAAAATAGTTTGAAAGAATAGTTGATATATTTTAATTTTTCTTATAAATAATAATAATGTTGTTATAAAATGAATTTTGAAACTACATTAATTATCTTTTATGCTATTAAATTTTAATTTTATTTATGTAAATAAAACCTAATTTAATGAGTGATAAATGGGTTAAAATTTGAAATATAAAATTAGTAAAGAAAGTGATCTAAAACGATGCATAAATGATATGCAATTGAATTAGTATAATGACATAAATAAAAGATGAAAAGTAAAGTTAGTAAGCAAGTTGATTGTATACGATGTACGCATTTTATTCCTAATATAATCTTAGTGATTCACTCATCTTATCAGGACTTGTATATTATAGGGTTAGATGTATCTTAAAAGTCATTACAATATTCTTAGGAAGTATATTCTTATTTTCTTAATATTTTATAAAATATTTTATATTATCTAAATAAATATATGTAAATAGTAAATGAATAAGAAATATAATCTCACTTCTACAGTATCATATACATATACAGCACTGTATAACATGTTGCTAATTGCATGCAAAAGAGAGATTAAAGACATTATTACGAAGCTCATTGAAATAAGTTATGATTATTGTAATACATTTTATGATTAATATCATCTGATTTAATTGATTAATTATAATATTTTTATTGTTTAGTTAGTTCTATTGTCTATGTTCCATGTTGATCAATAGAATTCTTATGATTTTTTATTTTCTTTTAGGCTTTGTAGAGATTACCCTAATGCAACTCTCTCTTTTTCTTGCATGATTCCAACATAACATGGGCCTGATGGAATTCAGATCTTAGGTCATGTAATGGTATGAGCTTTCCCAACCATTTTCCCTTATGAGCATTTTAAAATTAGGCTATTTTTATTTTCTCGTGAGTTTGTTTGATTCAAAGGTTTCCCTTCTAATTTACATCCCTTGTGCTCTAATTATCCATCCTCACATGAGGTTTCTTAAACTGCAAAGGTAATTTAAGCCTTCTAGATTTACTTAGACCTTAAGAATGATTTTAGGATTTCCTCTTATCAATTTACTCCTTATGCAAAGGGTTTTGTTCCAAGGAATTAACTACTTGGTTCTGTGGCATATTTCTCTACGGGTTACGTAGCTTTGGGTTGATAAGCATTACTTGTTTCATGGCTAAGATTATCATAAGCTTTGAGATTGTATAATTAGGTATTCAATTGTAAATTTCTTTTTGATTTGTATAATTTATCATATGCTGCTCATACTAGAGGGTAAATTTCTTCAAAATGTTCCTACCATGCACTTGTTTCAGAAAAACTCAAGGCCCTAAGACCATTCAAGTTCTATTACTTCTACTTTCCATTTTTTTGTTGTAGGAATTTTTTATTCTGACTTTATCTAGTGATCTACATATTTGTAACAAGTATTTTCATCCATGGCAATAGTAATCCTTTGGGTAACTTCACTTTTTTTAGTTCATTGTTCACTCATTCAAATTTTTTAAAGGGTTTACACTAAAACATACTTATAAGAATACCCACACATTTGATACAATCTATGTACAACAAGTTCTAATTAAAGGTTTTTCATTTGTTCACCACACTAATCTTACTCGGGTAATCCTTCATCCTTTCTATACATTTTATTTGTTAAGAATGTAACTCCTCATATTGACTTCTTGGTTTATAAAAGAGAAAGGGTTACCATAGCTATGGACCCTTTTACACCAAATATGTTTTATTGTAGTCACTACAATCAATTTTGATTCTTATACCTTCCTTATAGGTTCAAATGGAACTGGTATCATTTTCTTTTGAATGGAACTCCTCAACAACATACTAGTGATGGTTATTTGGTCCTAACTATGTATTAACCATATCTTGATGACTTTTCTAGCTTCCCCTAATATTTTAGATTATATTTAATTGTAGATGATCCTTTTCTCCTAAGAAACGGACTTTCACTTTCGAATCTTGTTCTTCCTTTTTATTTAAAAGATTATTACAAAAGCTTATACATTCTCTGATCAATTTTGCACATTTTCAAGTATTCAACTGAAAACATATGTTATAAGTTTCTTAAAGTAATATTTGATATTTTGTTCCTTTATTTTCATATTAAGTGGAAAAATTCAATAAAATTCAATACTAACAATAACATGCTTCTTTGAGAGGTTTGAACTTTACATCTCGAACTGATTGCTTCAATCTGAAACAACATAATTTTCTTATCAAAACCTCATTTCAATCTTACCTTCTTATAGAGAGATGAAATAAAGTACCAACCCATAACGATCATGGATGGCCACTTCAAGTGTTAATGTATATGGTTTATTCATATCCATTCTTTCACATGTAGCTAGTGTTACAAAGTAATTTGTCACTGTCCTCATCTCGGCCCCTCTGATCTGTCATGTATCAAATACACATGTCCATATCTTCCCACTTATGGAAAAAGATTAAACAGTGCTATCTGATGTTGAAGAACTAACCCTTTTTCCTAAGTTTTTGCATCGTCGTTAATAAGACATTAAAAGGTGCGACAATCCCTTGTCATGAATTTTCGCGTCGTGACACCATCGTCGGAGTACAGGTGCTTCCCACGACAGTGCGAATTTAGGGCTTGGCATGAAGCTCCCAGTGATTTACAACAACGTTTCATTTGAACGCATTACCTCCTTACGATGTTGTCGCTAATCCTTAGTTCATGACTTGTGACGATCGAGAATTGGTGAATTTGTTCAGACAGTCAACCTTCTGCGTGTTTCTAGAGTTATTTGTTGGGTCAGTTTGGGTACTTTTCCTCCTCTGGGATGATGGTTCCGCCTCTTGTGCAACCTCCCTTGAAGATAAGCTCCCTCTCCCTCATTTCATGGAGGATCCTCCTCCTGTAAAATCACTCACCATTGCTATGATCTGCTAGCTCTTTAGTTCTTTTGTTGGGAGCTGCTAGTTTTGAGTTTGGTTTGAAGCAAAGTAGATAGCTTTGGTGTGAGTGTGACAAGTGTGGAATTTCTAATAGTTTGATAAGAGGTTATGGAGTATCTTAGATTTGCATGAGATCTTGATAGTGAGAGAGAGCTATTTTCCTATTGGGAGACCCATTCTTAAGAGTGACTTCTTGAAGGAACATACCAACTAGACCCTCGGAGAAGAGTAGCGACGTCAAGGCGTGGTTGTAAGTTTTCTCTTCATTCATTTTTTATACAAGCAGTAACGATTTCCTATGTCTTGTGTATAATATACTTGATAGCTTGTGACTCCTTGACGTTATAAGTAAATAGATCATTGTTATTCTCAGTTATGTGCTCTATTGTTTTCTTGTGGTGTTTCAGGTTGATTGCTCCTTGAGGAGAAAGAAACGGAAGCTTGAGCAACGCAATGGAAATTCCATGAACTGCTGGTTTGAGGTAGGCCTCCAACAATGACTATTTAAGGGAATCGATTATTGTTTTCTCTTTGCCATGACTAGACCCACTCTAGGGATAGAGGGGTTGCCACTGTCCATAGAGGGAACACTTTCCTTTATCACATGTTAGCGATTCCTTTGTATGTTTTCTTCCTGTTCACCCTTGATCTGTTTTTTGTTTTAGTGTCTCTTGAATTTTGGGGTTAAATCATTGGTTTTTTGGGTTACCTGGGTCAATCTAGGAATTCCCCTTACTGCTTGGAAGCTTAATCTGGTGTCATTTAGGTGATTTTACTTTGTCTTTTGCTTGAGTAAGATCATCACCAAAGATAGCCTAACAGTTGCGATGACATCACTTATGTTCTAGCTTTTTACCTACAACTATTTGGCTTTCGTCTTAGGTTGCTAGTTTAATTCCCTCGACAACTCTTGAAATCAGACTGTCTCTGTAAACTGGTGTACTTTAGTGACTAGTATCTAGTTGTCAATGTAACACCTGTGACAACATATCTAGTTGTCAGTGTAACACTTGCGACGACATCTCTAGTTGTCAGTGTAACACCTGCGACGATTCCTATAAAGTTATTTTTACAACTTTACCTCCTAAATCCACCAGCCTTGTTTATCCCCTATTGTTTCCTCTCTCCCATCAGCTTATTTTGATTTCTTTTGGTTAAGGTACTGTCTCTTTGGTTTCATTGAGTGAGTCTTGTGTTTTTAGACCATGTGACCTAGCTCTTTAGAGGTTTCATTGAGAAACCATTTTCTTGGGTTACCTGTCTGTCCAAGGTTCATCCACGATCGTCTTATTGATTTGCTTTAGGCTTTTTCGTTGCTTGTTTTCTTGCTGGTTGATTTTTATTGTCGATTATTGAACCAATTTTTGATATTCATTCGGTTTCTTCACTACCAAGCATAGATCACAATTGTTTGGATCGATCAGTTTACACTTGCTTGTTTGTCTCTTTAAATTAAAAACAAAAAAAATTACTATGGGATTGCATTCATTTGATATACGAAAGTGAAAGTATATGTGCATTTCAATTTTTCATGTTTGAGAAATTGAAAAGCAAACTCTAAATTTTTCATTAGTAGTATCGATGCATCGTGAGATTAGTGTATTGATGCATTTTGTTTTTTAGTGTTTGCATTCGCTTGTATTTGCTTGGGAATGAACTTTCTACCCTCCTTTAAGTAGGTTTTCATTGAAATGAAAGATGCTTTACTCATTCCTAGTTGCATCCTAGGGTTTTTGATATACATACATTAGGGCCTGAAACCTGAAACCTAATTCAAGATCAACTCTAAATTAACGGAATGAACTTAACAACGTATTGGAACTGAACGCACATTATTTAGAGGTATAGGCTAGAGATGTGCTCTGACGTCATTAAACCTAGTCAATATTGTTTTCACTTAAGGTTGGGTGATTGCTCCTTCTGTGACTCAATAGCTGCTAGTACAGACTTATGCTCCCAGTACCGTCGAGTATATATGAGGAGAGCCCACTAGGTTATCATCCTACATCCACAGGAAGCAATGCCTACCTCCTTACAAACCATGATGCATCGAACACAGCATTCGGGAAGATTTACTGCTGTATGGAAAATCCTTGGTCATTTCTCTTTCATTTGATCACCAAGGTGTATATGCAGTTTTATGGTTTGTCTAGTTAACCTTTTGCCTAGTTCTCCAGAGTAGTCACTTTCATTCCTTTTCGACTCCTTAAAAGAAAAGGTCCATATAAGCACTTGTCCTTCAGGCTCATTAAACCTCGACTCTTGAAACATGAAAAGGTCTAGTTTTGTTTGTGTGTCATAAAATTTACTGCCCATGAAATATTTCTGGTAACAGTTTGTGTTCTTGGTTACAGTGTGAGTGTTTTTCAGGCTCGTTCCCGATAGCAACATTCCCCGAGTCTACCGGCCAAGGTCTTCCCCCAGATGGGAACCCTGGTCCGTTTCCTTCTTTTGGAAATGTTGGTGCTCTATACATGGAAACATTGTCTTTGCCTAGGTTACCCATCAGTTTGCCCATTTGGTTGTTTTCAACCTCAGTGGTCCCGAGTGTCATGACTCCTGTTCTACCATCTCCTTCGTCTAAATCCTGACATGATGATTCCAAGGTTGAGCCTATGCCTTCCTCCCCTGTTTCTTCATATTCATTTCCCACTTCGCATGGTGAAAGTTCCACATCTAGTAACCAGGAGACTAAGAAGAAGAAGAAGACGAGAAAGAAGAAGAAGTCTGATAAGTGCAAGGCCACTCGTGCAATTATTTACCCAAGTACATCTCAAGTTGGAACACCTTCTACTCCTCTGCGGAAGGTTAAGCTTCCTTGTAAATTGTGTAAGGGTGACCATATTCTTCATGATTTTACTGGCATTCCTAGGGTCTTAGAAGTATGGTATCATAATCGGGCTAATCCATCATCGTCCTTTGAAGCTCATAACGATGCTACCCTATCAACTCGTAGTGGTAAGAAGAAATGGAAGATTCGATTCCCTTGTAGGCTATGTGAAGTCAACCATCCTCTTCACCTTTGTCTACTCATGGATAAAGCTTCCATTGTTTTGGAAAATCTTACAACTTCTTTGGCTGCACTTCCAGTTGCTCATTAGAGGCTCTCCTCAGAACCTCTCTTGGTTGACAAAGAGATTAACTTAGATTCTTCTCTTGTCCATCCTTCTCTTCGCGAACCTAGTTGTGCTAAGCCTATTACTGACCAAACATTGGTCAGAAAAAGTGTCGACTTGGATTCACCACCAGTGGTCCACTTTGTTCCCGAAGAGCATCATGATTACACTGCTCATGTTCTTCTCATCTCATCAGATTCTCTTGAGTCTGAGAATGACCCTCCT
The DNA here is from genome assembly GCA_031772625.1 of Pinus tabuliformis. Lineage (NCBI taxonomy): Eukaryota > Viridiplantae > Streptophyta > Pinopsida > Pinales > Pinaceae > Pinus > Pinus tabuliformis. The sequence continues at coordinate 510,406,297 of CM062815.1, forward strand.
ATACCAGCTAATTCAGAGGGTCCTTCTTCGGTTCTTGTAGAGCATGGAGCAATCATATGATACCCCCACCAAGTAGTTCGGTCATTTCTTTTGATTGGAGTCACTTGACTTCTTTCCGCCTTCCATCCTATGTGCCTTTCTAGATTACAGTACATGCCTATGATAAGGTAGTACCTGGCACTATCTTGGATGAGGGTGTGTCGGTTAGCCTCATGCCTTTCACTACTTGGCAAGCTTTGGGCTCCCCACAGCTTGTGCCGGTCACGCAGAATCTGTTGGCATTTGACGGAGGAACCAGTCAACCTTTAGGGATCCTTCCAAAGTTCCCTGTTACTTTGGGAAAAAAACCATCTATATCGACATGATGGTTGTCCAAGGTGCTTTAGATTTCAGTCTTCTCCTTGGCGGTGACTATATTTATGCCATGGGAGCTCTTGTTTCTTCACTTTTTCGTGTGGTTTGTTTTTCGCACGATGGAAGAATGGTGACTATTGATCAATTGTCATTCTTTAGTCACCCGGTGCCTCCTATACCACTGTCATCCCCCATCGATTCTTATCCGCAATCAATACCTTCTTTGCCATAGGTAAACTATGTGGCTACCCGTTCCGTCTCCGCCTCTGCTGATGATTATGCAGATGGTCTCGTACATCATGTACTGGGGACATTGGAACCTGATCTGTCATTGGTGTCTAATGACATGTGTTCCTCCCAGAGCGTGATTCTTCCATCCAGTGAAGATCTCTTGGGAGTCATGTTTGTGTATGACCCATGAACAAGATCTGAGGAGAGTTCTTTTCTTATGTCGACCTCATTAAAAAATGAAACAAGGATCATGGAGCACAGTTCCTTGTCTTGTGTCAAGCTCATTAAAATATGAAACAAGGAGTGTTGAGGAAAGTTCTTGATCTTATGTCAACCTCGTTAAAAAATGAAAGAAGGGTTATGAGGATAGTTCTTTTACTATGTCAACCTCATTAAGAAAATGAAACAACTCCCTTTCCAAATCGAGTCTTTGCTTAAGATCTCGTAAAATTCAAGTCGAGTCTTTCCAAGATCTCGAAAGTGAACCTTCATTCCATCCACCTCGTTGAATGTAATGAGGCTTGGGGGGCATGTACCTCGATTTGCGTTATCATGTTGGGGGCATGCGAACTTATAACAAGCATAGTTTTTTGTTTCAAGCTTGTGTAAACATGAAACCGAATCCAAGCAGAGTTCTCCATGGTTCGAGCATGTGTAAAAATGAACCCATACCCGATTTACTTCTCGTTATTGTCATTTTTATCCGCTATATGAGCCTTGGTTATTTCATTCCATCGCCACTATCCCTTTGGCCCATCATATGCTTTCACTTGGTTATTTTTCCTTACCTGAGGAACCGTAGCGATGAGTGGTTTTATTAGCCAACCTCTTAACCATTACATGTTTTGAGCAGTTCCACAATTATTGAATTGAGGCTTCTGTGATCAATATCAGGTTTTGAGAGAATTTTTCTACGTAAATCACATGATATTTCTTTTGTCGACACGTTTCGAAACAACCAGTGTGATTCATCATTAGGACAAGTTGAAGAATCAGATCCAACTTTGCATGTTAAATACTGAGAACGGAACCTCCAACGGCTATAATTCTGGATCAGGTAACGGTTACTTGATCTAGAATTATAGCTGTTGGAGGCTCCGCTCTCACGATTTAACATGCAAAGCTAGATCTAATTCCTCAAATTGTCCTGATGATGAACCACAGTGGTTGGTTCGAAACACATTGACAAAAGATATATCATGTGATTTACGCCAAAAAATTCTCTCATAACCAGTTCCACCATTATCATAACCAGTTGCTACCCTTTATACCACTCCTTCCTCTAGGACGAGTCACCTCTAAGCTCTTTTCTGATTCATAAAATATGAAAAGATTGTTGAGTTTTTCCCTTTTTGACTCATTAAATAGAATAAAAAGGCGATCCACTTTCAGCTCTTTTTTGACCATATAAACATGAAAAGATCACTTGAATCTTGTCGTTTCGAGTTCGATACTAGTTATGAAACGACGTGTCTTCGATCACCTTTTTACTTTTTCAGATCAGGACCACTAATTATGAAAATTACTCCTTAGTCGTAATGGTCAAGCGATTCTCTCCGGTATTGTTTTCTACTTTTTTCGGGCTCGAGGGACACAAATTTACGAAAAAGGACCCCCCTGGAGTTTTCTTTTTCGTGTCTTTTTCAAACTCTGTAAACATGAAAAAGACTCCAAGTTTTACCTATGTCAGACTTGTTAAACCTTGACAACATTGGACTCGTCACTATGACGAGACTCGAGCTTCTCCTCCCTAAGGCTCGTTAAACTATTACTAGGTTGGATTCATCCAAAGGTCAAACTTATATCACAAGCATATGCTATCCCCTTCAAGCTTGTTTTTCAAAAATAATTGGGGTACTCTCCAACAATGGTGGGGGAAAATTTGGAATTCGTCATTGGTTACCTACAACAGCTAGTCACTCTTGAACATCAACACTTTTGCTTCTCATCGAGTTGCGATATCCTCACATCGTCATTGGCCTTCTGGGATTTTGGGTTACCATTTTGCCTCATTCCATATGATCCATGCTATTTCCATCAAACCTCTGATCCCTTGGTAACAAAACGTTGCCACATTCTAGAGTCGTGTCGCCGATATGTTCAAGAGTATAATCCTTCTACAGTTCACACCCTTACCTCCTCCTCTGATGCTCTGTTTCACCATCTACCACTTGTTCCTTATCTTGCGTCACTGTTGAGGGAAAGATTATGGCCCTCTTGCAATAGATCATCTCCTGTCGACACTAGCTCATTATCCAGGAGATTGATCTATAGATCCTTTTCGGTGACTTGGAGTTTATATGCCTCAATGGCAGGTTCTTCACACCCGACGATAGACTTTCATCATTGGTCTTCGATTGAGTGATTCCACGAGTGTTCAACTTTAGCCCATTCTTCACACTTAGTGGATTGTATTGGCTGTACCTTGAGATCCATTGTCATTATTGGTGGTTTCTCTTGTGCTTGTTAACGGTTTTCATTATTGACTAGTAATCAAGTGATTTGTATCATGCTCAACTTCAACACATTTGTTCTCATGCTAGAATTTGTACGAATATCAGTTAGGGTTTCAAGACCCCGGACTAAGATTACATATGTTCAAGCTATGTGGATTTTTTCGTGATTACATATATGACTCTTTGACTGGATGGCTGTGACTATACCTTTGTCATTATATATGGTCGTATCAACTGGGTGGGTGCATCCATACCATAGACCAATTTTCATATGTCTTTTGAATGGCTGCGCCCATGCCTAGACTACATGTATTTCACTATCAGAGATATCAGTTATACTTTTGCTTACAGGTTCTTCAAGGTGGTGTTCCAGTTCGGTCATGGTTTCGTAAAGAATTTCACCCCTCCCTCTCTCTCGAGTTCATGCTTTAGGGGGCATCTGTTACATAGTAATTTGTCATTGTCCTCATTCCGTCTGCTGTGTCATGTATCAAATACACATGTCCATATCTTCCCACTTATGCAAAAGGATTAAACAGTGCTCTCTGATGATGAAGAACTGACCCTTTTTCTTAAGTTTCTGCATCGTCGCTAATAAGACATTAAAAGGTGCGATGATCCCTTGTCATGAACTTTCTTGTCATGACACCATTGCCGGAGTACATGTGTTTCCAGTGATGGTGCGATTTTAGGCTTGGTGAGAATCTCCCATCTATTTACAGTGACGATTCATCTGAGCGCATTGCCTCCTTATGATGTCGTCACTGATCCTTAGTTCATGAGTGAATTTTTTCAAATAGTCGGCCTTCTGGGTGTTTCTAGAGATAGTTGTTGGGTTAGTTTAGGTCGCTATTCCTCCTCTGGGATGGTGGTTCCGCCTCTTGTGCAACCTCCCTTGATGATAAGCTCCCTCTCCCTCATTTCATGGAGGCTCCTCCTCCTATAAAATCACTCACCATTGCTATGATCTGCTAGTTCTTTAGTTCTTTTGTTGGGAGCTGCTAGTTTTGAGTTTGGTTTGAAGCAAAGTAGATAGCTTTGGTGTGAGTGTGACAAGTGTGGAATTGCTAATAGTTTGATAGGAGGTTATGGAGTATCTTAGCTTTGCATGAGAGCTTGATAGTGAGAGAGATCAATTGTCCTATTGGGAGACCCATTCTTAAGAGTGAATGCTTGAAGGAACATACCGACTGGACCCTCTAAGAAGACTTGTGACGTCAAGGCATGGTTGTAAGTTTTCTTTTCATTCATTTTTTATACAAGCAGTAACAATTTCCTATGTCTTGTGTAATCTACTTGATAGCTTGTGACTCCTTGACTTTATAAGTAAATAGATCATTGTTGTTCTCGGTTATCTGTTCTATTGTTTTCTTATGGTGTTTTAGGTCGATTTCTCTTTGAGGAGAAAGAAACAAAAGCTGGAGCAGCGCAACAGAAACTCCATTAACCGCCGGTTTGAGGTAGGCCTCCAACGATGACTACTTAGGGGAATCGATTGTTGTCTTGCCTTTGCTGTGACTAGACCCACTCTAGGGCTAGAGGGGTTGCCTCTGTCTGCAGAGGGAACACTTTCCTTTATCACAACTAGTTTCTACAATGATATTTGCCATTGAAGTTTTTGAATAATTTTTCTGATTACTCTCTAGAGTGTGCATATGCTACTCATTTTGGAGAGTTTTATAAAATATAATCTATATTTTAAAATTTAAATGCATGAACCTTCTATAATATTGTCATGTATGTAAGTGTATTTTAGATAGGTTTATTAGTATACTTATTTTTTGGTCTTAAAATTTCATGGTTGTTCTGGAGTGACTTTATCCAGGGATGTCATGTTCACTTCATTGTTACTTTTGTTTTATTTTTCTCTCAAACATTTTGACTATTGTTAGTCATTTGTCCCTTATGAAACACTCTCACTATCATTTTTATAATTCTTATAAGTAATACCTTTTCCAAGGAAGGATAATTACTACATTATGCTTTCCAGGAGGACATCACTTAGAGTAACTAATTGATATAAAAATTATTTATTAGTGTTTTCATCTCATCGTATGAAATTTACTAGTCCCTTGGAGTACATAATGCTTATAACAAAGTGATATACAAGGTTGGTCTCTAACTATTTACTAATCCTAAGAAGAGTTAGCGAAATGCTCTTGTATTATTGGAATATACTATACACACGCACACATGTATGTCTATGTATTTGGTTTTAATGTTCCATTCTTTCTTCACATTCTATTTATTTATTTATTTATTGATTACATAATTACACATAATATGGAACCCACTAATAATCACATGTGTTCTTTCCTAATTGGTAATGAGTGACACACATGTTCATGGTTCTTATTTCTAGTGACCAAAAAACCATACAATAACATCTATGAGCTACTATATTACTAATGTATAATTGTTAGAATAACACAATAAACTAATTTACTTATCAAAATAATATAGAATCCCTTGGAACTACTATGGGAGAAGGCATTTTCCTCTCGATCAACAAGTTGTAATCCAAACGGCTCCCCCTAAGCTCAGACTTCTCATCTCTCCCTTCTAATTGTCTCGACTATTTTTACATAGTGGTATTTGTTTCTTTCATTCCCAGTAGATTTTAGTATCATCCTTATTTTAAGGTATTCCCACTTTATCTTTAACTAATATATTTTCTACAAAATACAAAAAATATTTTCCTTTTCCCTTTCTAAGCATGCATTTCTCTCGAGTTATGCTTACGCTTATATTTCCACCCAAAATAAAATTTATCTCCATTTATGTTGTTTCTTGGTGCCAGTCTTTCTCCTAGGAACCTTGGAGAACTCTAGAAGTTTATAACTATGACCGATGTCAATTTCCTCTTTTTTTTGTGTTGGAAATAATGTTTAATACTTAGAGAGGGCGTGAATGAATATTAAGGCTAATTTAAAATTTATGCCAATTTATGTTTAACATTGAAACACGAAAACCATTATATACATCATCAACAACATATAATATGGTAGCAATATAAAATCAACACATAAACACAAGCACTATCAGCAATAAGCACATATAACATATAGGACTTAATGTGGAAACCCTTCACTATGAAAACCCTTGAGTGAGAAAAATGGCCTAAGCTTGTTTGTTATTTGATGGAAATAAGAGAACCTACTCTATTACATCGATGGATTTTTATAAACCCAAAATTATATGATGCACAAACTCCATTTGATTCTTTGCTAGGACCCACTAGCAGGAATCACCAACTCCCTTCTTCTGCAGACACCTAATTAGCTTACAAAAAGCACCAATTGAATCACCAACTTCATGGATTTTTTGCAAGCACCAATTGTAGCTCCTTCGATTTATGCAAGCACCGACTTGTAGAAGGAACCAACCCCCAAGCTTTCTTTAAATACCCACTATATGGAAGCACCAACTCCCTAGTTTGCAGTCTCCAACCCACTCTCAATAAATACCTAATATTCTATGTATATGGAAACGACTCGACCTGATTTCATCTTAGTGTTCAGAAACTTGGCCCATTCAACTAGCACATACTCTGCCCGATATTACGCTATATTCTCCTCTATATTCTATGATTCTCTTATCCCAAACAACACTTCATTCTTTTCTCACTCTACAACATCACATTGTTCTCGGCCCTCTCCTCTTAGTAGCATATACTCAACACTTGGGCCCTTCTATTCAATAAGATCTCTCTCTGTCTCATATAAACATTGTCACACTCTCAACTTCTCTCCATAGCATCAACACTCTTGGCCTTTTCCCTTAGAATTTCTAACCCTCAGAGCTCTCCACTCAACTATTTTGCATTTGCCTAACTTTCTCAATTGCAACCTTAGGTTTTGTTCCTCTGTTGCATAGGGAATGATGTTGTCTCTACTGTCGTCCATACTACCTGAGAGTGTACTATTAGCATGGATTTCCATATTTCTATTGCATCTATTACTTGTCCATTGTAATATCATTAAAAAATAAGAATGGGCTTCTGATTACTTATCAACTGCAATAACATTAATTCATAGAATGAGCACCTAAACATTTCTCCATGTTGATGCTCAATTCTCAGTTCATTTATGTAATAGAACAAGGCCCTCCATGCTTATTGATTTGATCATAGTGCTGAACTTGTATTTCAAGCATGGATTTTAAAGCTATGCTCAAATCCATGAGATATTTTCCCCACTTAATTCTTTTTTCTATGAGATACAGTTAGGTATGGCGAATTTTACACCTCCCCATATTTTTTATTTAATTTTTTATGACATTCAAGGAATATCAAGGAGTTCTGGGATGGGTGACCTCCTGGGAAGTCCCGGTTACCGGGTGCAAGCCCCGGAAGTGATGATTGATGCTATGTGATTCGTTCTCCACATTTCACTAGTTTCAATCCCACTTCTTCACCCCTGTGAGCATCACCCGATGCAATGAGTGCTAAGTGAACTATTCAAAAATCATGAGAAATTAGTCAATTACGACTACCTCTCATGGAAATGGTCATACGTTTGAATGACTTACTTAACGCAGTTGAATCCCAAAAAAATGATATCTAATATAATGCACTGCGTAAATCCCCCATACTTTAATTCAAAAAGAGTCAAGGGATCTCTACTTGAATGGTTCATGAGGCACAATACTTGCTAAGGTTTTGCAAATGGGGTAGCAAGCTAAGTGGGCTTGATTGTGGGGAAAAACTCCATAGTTAAGCGCGCTTGAGCCAGAGGAGTTCTGGGATGGGTGACCTCCTGGGAAGTCCTAGTTACCGGGTGCAAGCCCCGGAAGTGATGATTGATGCTATGTGATTCGTTCTCCACATTTCACTAGTTTCAATCCCACTTCTTCACCCCTGTGAGCATCACCCGATGCAATGAGTGCTAAGTGAACTATTCAAAAATCATGAGAAATTAGTCAGTTACGACTACCTCTCATGGAAATGGTCATATGTTTGAATGACTTACTTAACGCAGTTGAATCCCAAAAAAATGATATCTAATATAATGCACTGCGTAAATCCCCCATACTTAAATATCAAGGGTGGTTGATTATGTTTCAAGACAAACTCGATTAATTTTCTCCTACGCATCATGGTCCTTCACTGTCCTGAATTAGAGCTCTCGGCATTCACCACGAACTCAAATAACAATTTTGTCTTCTGATCCATCCCATATGTATAACTAGCTTATGGCGAATGAACAATCTAGTGTATCTGTGAAATATGGCACACAGTGCTCAAAATTTTCTAATTCATTCAAAATCCAAAGATGCATAAATAAGGTGCAATGACATATGTAGCACCCCTACCAAAAATGGAGGAATTATGCCAAAGGTTATTGACCCATCCATCCAACTATCCAAGCAGCTTATCAAAGGCCCAAATCCTATTTACTTCCATTTTCGCAAACATAATATCTGTGACTCCTTTTTATTTACTTAAGGGAATGGTCAAAAATGTACTGGAACTCCTTTAGCTCTTTCTTTGCTAGTGACTAACCTATTTTTCCACCATAGGACTAGGTTTGGTAACCTCCATCTAGGTGTCTAGGTGCTAAACATTTTTGCTAGCATGTGGGGGCATAATTCCCATTATAAGATTTTCCATCCCTAGTTCTTTTCTCTAGGTATGAACTCATGCCAGTGCTTTAGTCCGCATCCCTTTATCTTGATAGTATAGTTTGTGTCTCCTTTGTAAACCTTTAGGCATCTCTTAGTGGTATTATGGGTCTCGTAGGGTCCTACAACTCTTTTTTCGTTGGTCACTACTTGTGTATTGGCTCGCTGACATGTCCCAATGCTATCCTCATGTCCAAAACTATCTACGCACATTTATTTCCACTAGGGTGAGCCTTGCGAGTTTACCCCTTTGATGGGGTTCGCCTAACCCAATTTCCATTGGCCTGTGCTTTGACACAACCTCATATGCTCAATTTTCAGTTAGCTTGCTTGTTCCTCTATGCATATTCATCGAACCTTCCTAGCCTTAACCCATAGGATGAAGTCATGCTGATGTCACTCATGCCATGTGGTGCCTGCAGAGTTGTAACACGTGTCACCTATATTAGCCCCATTAAGCTACGCAAAATTCAAATCTACTTGCCACGTATCCCCATGTATTGATGTTCTTGTCAAAGAGGAGGGAGAAGATTATCCTAGGCCTTTCTTTTTGCATCGAATTCATTTGTTAATTTTTCTTAACAGTCCTAGCCTTCTTATAATGCTACGATCAACAAAACCTTCAAAGTGTTCTCACCAGGCTTGTGTGTCAAGTGGGTCTTACGTTAGCTAATGAAGGAGCTCTTCCCCGTTGTTGTTAAATAAATGTCCTCTCGATGCTTTCATCTTTCTTATGCGTGCCTTTGAAACCTTTTGGGCTCATGTTAGAAGGCTTACCTATATTTTGGGGTCCTCCTAATGCTTTTATCATTAGCTGCCACTAGCAACCATATTGCCATGGTCATCCTAGTCAATTTTCTTTGTTCTCCTTTATACATCTGTTCGGATGCACCCATCGAGGTCTTGTCATTGAGATGAGCTATTAAGTGGGGCCTCCATTGGCCGACATTAAAGCTCTCTATTTCTGTTATTCTCTTCCAATGTCCGCCCAATGCTTCCTTTAGTGGCTTCGGTAAAAATATCTACCAACTTGCTCTATTGCTTTTGGAGAAATGCCAAACTAACTTGCTCCAAGGGGTCCTCCTACCACTTTAACTTTGCACTTTTGACTTTGGGCAATCTAATCTTTAATTGGAAATAATTTAATATCTTGGAGGTCATTTACATAATTTTTAGGTGGACTAATCCGACAAATCTCCCTAAATCTTAGACGAAATCTAGTAACAAACAAGGAAAGAATTGTTACCTTTCCTTAACTTATGATTTCTTGAAACAAGTAATATGTGAGAGATTGCTTACCATTTATCGAAATTCCTGTTGAAGTCCCTTTTAGTGCCTTCGACAGTTAGCTTCTCCTTGATGCTTTAGAGATTGTTCTAGTGATTTCCACAACTTTGCCATGATTTTTTGAAGGATATCTCCATATACATAAATACACAAAGGATCGAAGCATCTAGTATATAAAATGACAGATAAATGAAACACTTAACTCAACATATATCATAGATTAAATCTATAACTAAACATAAACTTTGTGGATGATGAAGGAGTCTCATAAATTATATTAGAGAAGACATGATTAGGAAAGAACAAATTATTTTTTATTAAATAAAAGGAAGAACAAACTTACAACCTCAAAGCCTTAATGTTACAAGCCTGTTCTCACAATCTCCAACCTTTTCCTTGGATGTAAAGCATCCTAACATTATTTATGCAGCATAATCCTACATTCAAATTGTCCTCCCCAATCCTCTGGTGTGTGTTTGATTTATAGACTAAGAGTAGGAGGTTTGGCGTCATTTTCCTAAGGGATGAGATCCACAAATGGTGTGATAGGGGATCCACAAAGAAAGGGAAGTAGCTCCATTTTGGGAGGGATCAGGCTTGAGTAGGCATCCATTCAAAGTTGCTAGTTGGGAAAGATTCCACTAATAAAGCTTATATACTTTACTTTTTATTTTTTACTTGCATTAAGTCATGTGCGTAGGCCATAGTGAAACACATAACACACTTTTGCCAAACTTATAATGGTCACTTCTGCATATTTGTAGAAATGGACTAGGGAACTGCGCAGGAAGCCAAAGATAGGTTTTTGAACCTTGAGATACATGAATTTCATTCTCTTTGGGTTTTTTTGGGTTCTAGCCTTGCAAATGGATGCATTGGAACACTTTGATGGACATAGAAAATCCCAACCGACAGTCATTTTCCTAATGTGACAAATTGACGTGTAACAGATTGCCCCCTAAAGTGAAAAGTTACAAAAGGTATTTGATAACTAAAGTGCTTTATCATGCTAAGGTTTAGGTTATATACTGCATTCAGAGACCTAAAACACTTAATCAAATTTTATAATGCAATATAAAATCATCACTGAGGTAGGCATTCCCATACTCAAAGCATAAATGCCTCGAAGAACCAGTACAAAAATACTTTTGAAGGTCCATGTCAATAAATGACATAACATGGACACAACCATCGATTGATCTATGTTTACAATCATGAATATTTAATAACTCTGCATAGCCTGGATCGATGAAACTAGATCCAGGGTCTTGATCTCCATCTCTCGATCCATAGTGTGATTTTAGCCACATGAGTGAATCTCTTGTAGTCGAACATGGTAGAAACTACTTGATTACCAGTCAATGATTTGAATAGTTAACAAGTGTGAGAGAAACCACCACTAATGAGAATGGTTCTCATGGTACTTTCATTACAACAGATGCGTTGATGTCAAACACTCATAGAATCATTCAATCGAAGGTCATGATGAGAACTTATCTTCGAAGGCGATAAGCCTACCATTAAGGAATGCATGTCTCATGGTAATAAAGAATGTTTCTAGATAAAATTCCTAGATAGTGAGTTGAATTTGATAGGAAGTGACCTATTGCAAGAGGGCTTACGACATGAAAATCATGTAAAGTTTTGAAGAACAATAGTTTGGAGTAATCTGCGACTAACTCGGGGATCTTCAACGTGATTGAAGGTTACAAATTGCATGGTAATTTCAACTTAGGTTGGACTTCGCTTAAACATAATAATGATACAACATTTTCACTTGGCAACATTTGACGCAAAAATAATACCCAAACCAACTGAATACTTTCAATAATGTGTGGTCAATTAGGATACAAATGGATTTCCCAAACCAGACACACAAAAGTGACAAAGTGTCATGTTCAAGAGTGACATACTACCTTTTACAATATAACCAAACATTTTTCCCAATTTTCCCCACCATTATTGGCACATACCCCTTTATTGTTGGAAATCTTGAGGAGGATAACACATTCTTGTCCTGTAAGCTCACCTTTCATATGAGTCATTCGGAATATTTTTAACCAACCCTAGGAAGGAATTTTTTGGTCTCGTCATGATGATCATTTTTGCACTGTCTAAGTTTCACGAGTCCAGTGAAGGGGTAACTCAATTTTGTTTTCATGTTTAAAGAGTTTGAAAAGAAGAAAAAAGAAAACTTGTTCAGTTCCTTCAACGTAAAATTTTAATGAGCTCGGAGAAAGTAAAGGTCGGTATTTTTCCATTTTAGGGAGTCATGAGAGAAACATAAGTAAATGTCGCAGTGTCCTTTTCATAAATTTAGTCCCTTAAGCCCGAAAGAGGGTAAAATTCTTGTAGGAGAGAACTCTGTTGACCATCATTATTCAACGTATAGCTTTTTCATAAATAGTCTAGTTTAGTAGAGTAAAAAGGGTAAACATATACTGAATAAAGGACTATTCATTTAATTTTATGAGTTCAAATAGTCAACTACTCAACGATATTTTCATATTTAGGTAGTCTGAAAAGGGCGTAATGAAAGCACCTTGTCTTTATTTTTCGTAAGTTTTTAACAAGTTTAAAAAAATGTGAGAAAAATGTACTCATTACCAAAATGATTTCTTTTCATAAATAAATTGTGCTCTACATAGTTAAACTCAAAAATTATCATCAATACTAAAAAATATAGTAAACACATTAAAAATTGAATTTCAGAAGCTAATAGGCAAAAAATAATATCTTAATGGGCCTAAAAACTAATAAAAATCTAAAAAAGTAAAAACTTTTTATTTTTTGTGTTAATTTTACCTTTTGAGAGTCATAAAGTGAGTTTTCCACCAAAATTTTGGAGGTATATTCTCGGCAAACCGTTGGACCAAATCACGAGTCATCCTCCCCAGGGAAACCATCTCTATGTTATCTTCGTTTTCATTATTTTTATTTTGCTTTTAACCATGGATTTAGGTTTTAGTTTTGGGGGGGTTTATCAAATGAAAAATCACCCACAATGTGCATAGTTCATCTACATCAAGCTTGTGTACACCGACTAATTTTTTAACATAGAAAAATGTGATTGACGTGGTTTCTAGGGCTAGAACCATCCAAATCTGAACTCGTCTTCAAAAGTGGCCACTCATAGCATCAATGGATCTTAAAAAATCATTAAAAGCGGCTAAATGTTTTGTAAAAAATTACCACACTGCTTTCTAATGATCCTCCATGTTTATCTACTGCGTTTTGAGCTATAAAAATGGAGTGGAGAGAGCATGAACATGAAAAAAAAACTACTTTTAACCATTTAGAAACGTCACAGACGCTAAGGAACTATGGCCTATATAAAGTTTTCACAATTCCAGGCATGAAGGCCCAACTAGATTTGCTAGAATGGATGGTGAGTAAGTGGAATGTACATGAAGAGTGCTTCTTGATTAGAGACCATAGACTCGCTATAGATTCTAATGACATCTATTTATTGTTTGGGCTCCCACGCTGTGGAGTGAACATTTCTCTGTATGGACAGAGACAAGGTGGTGAAACAACTTCCACTGATCTGGTGCGTCATTCCTCTCAAGGAGCTGAACTCAAACATGGGCGTATTAATATCAAAAACTTGAAGAGGATTTCTTTGAGAGATACCTGGTTCACTATTTCATTATATTTTGGGTGTGCATCACTTCACTTGCTCACCATGTCTCAGATGTAGATTTCTGTAGAATGAGTGTAGCCTATTATATTCAACTGGTGTGAAGAGGTGGTTACCAACCTGAAAGGGCAAACTAACTAGAGTGAAAATCAGAAAACTCAAGAATTTTGGCTATGGTTACTTTGTTATCTTGTTTTTTCTACAGAGCATCCCCCTTCTCACTCCACATGTAGTCATAGATGGAGGAGGACCGTGAGATCATCGCATGTTGAAGTGGGTCACATTGATGGCATGCCACGGAGGTGGTGAAGGTCCAATAATTCTATATGCTCCTAAATTATTTGGATTGTTGGAATGCCAAATCATTATGATTGAATACCTTCCATATTCAGGCATGGATTACACAGGTGATCCAGATATGACAATATCAGCTCGAATGGAGAGGGGTGACCTAGGTAAAAACTTCACATTTTGGTAATTTTTTGTTTTTCAATTTTTATTTTTTTTTGAATCAAAAACTAACTATTTCAAATGATCATGGAAATGTGGCCCCTGTGAGACCAGCAAGACTAAGCATATTTCAAAGGCGCAGTGAGAAGCTAGTAGCTCCCTGGGTACAAAACCCCAATGCAGTAGAGTCATGGACTGAGTTGACCCTAGACATCCCAGATGTTGGGATTGATGATAGGCCTCTCTGCTATCAGAGGCCCGTTGCGGAGGTTGCTAGACTGATTAGTCGTTTGCTACGATGAGTAGATCACACTATTGTCTGCTACCATAATTATGATGTGTAACTATTATTCTTAGGGCTAGATTTTGTTTTTTGATGATGCATCAACAAGTATGGATAATAAAGGCCACAGGGCCTCATGTCTTTCAATGACATTTTTGTAAAACCACACTTTTTACAAACATTTTACTTAATGAAAACTACTACTTCTATCTCAGTCTATCTTGAACAATATATGGATGAATATTTTCTTCTATTTCTTATAGATCTTTACAAATTCCAATGCATCAATAATCCAATGTAACATAAGATAAATAGGAAAAGTAGTAGAAAATCATTAAAAGAATGCTAAAGCAATTATTGAACACAAAACATAATTAGAATGTACCCATGGAGAGACACATGCCCCCTGAGCTTTATTTGATCTACATAAGTATATGGTAAATTACTATTAGGAAGATGAAATAATGGTTTATTGATAAGGTCACATAAAATACTCGATTTAAAAAGGGACTTGTTTCATTTTTTTAATGAGCTTGAAATATAACTATTCTCATGAACTTCATAAGTTGGTTTCATTTTTATGCAATCTTGAAACGTAAATAATTATGCTCACAAGAACTTTATCTAATTTTTTATTGAGGTTGATGTAGTAAAATACTTATTCTCATAGTCAATTGTTTCATATTTTAACATGGTTGACACAATAAAAGAAGTATCCTCTCAGGCACATGTTTCATTTTTTAATGAGGTTGACACAGTAAAAGAACAATCCTCACATTTATTTGTTTCCATTGTTAACAAGGTTGACACGGTAAAAGAACCATCCTCATAGGATTTTTCACATTTATGCAAGCTTGAAACAAAAATAACTATGCTCTTAAGAATCTGTTTCATTTTTTATCGAGATTGACACATTAAAAGAACCATCCACTTCAAGACTTGTTTCATTTTTAATGAGCTTCAAATAGTACAAGGATCCTATAAAGTATTAAGAACCATCCTTTTAGTGACTTGGATCATCGCTTCCATTTGAAAGAAACAAAGGCTAAGGGATATTTCCCAACCATGGCTTCCAAGATATCTTCATCATAAGGAAGAATAACTCTCTCAAAATGAGACATGTGAAGAGAACAAAAAGGGTTAAGAAAATCCATTTCCAATTCCTCCATAAGGTTATGTATGTCACTTACCAGATCTAAGTTATAAGAAGTCAAGCAAAAAGTGAGAGGCTCACTTGCATCAGTAACTTAAAACATGGGATTGGTTACCACGTAATTAACCCATCGTAGGGTGGATACCACTTGCATATAAGGAACATTAAGGGATGTCCGGTGGAAGGTAGTCAAATCAAGACCAAAAAATGAAAGTTAGTCAATAATCACAATGCTTCCATTCTGAGGTAAAGAAATCATTTAAAAGAGTGTGGACACGAAAACTTTGATGGCATTGAAATAGTCTCGCCTAAGGAGAAAATTGAAATCCAAGGGGCCTTAGACTACCAGAAGATCAATACACATAATATTTACTTACAAAGTAATAGGTAACTTAATAATAATCCATAAAGGTCCATTGATGGTTCTGTTAAAAGCCAAAATATTATGTGTAGTGGGCATAGGCTGAGGGGAACCTAAATCTTGACAAGAGAACAAGAATAGAATACTAACATAGGCACCTTCATTTACATTGGTGTGTTGCACATTCTTACCATACGATTTCATAAGGATTTGGAAAGGGATGGCAGAAGGAATACAATGTCCTTTTAGTCTACTCCATTCAAAGGAAATAACCTCATTACTTGGAGGGGGGTAAATGAAAACCGATGAAATTCCCCCATGTGCAGAAGAATATGAAGTAACAGGAAGAACCCGGGAAATATTATTTTCACCCTAAAGGAAGAGTGGGATCAACTGAAGATTGTATCAAGTTGACCACTTGATCAACCAATGGTTCGTCAATCTTAGTGATGTGTATATCACTCTACAATTAAAGAGTGAGATTGATTGTACCTGGAATTAGATCAATCACTTCATCAACTGATGGTAAGTTGGGAGAAAGTTTACAGTAACTAGTTTGAAGTTGTTGTTGTGGAATAGTAAGTTTTTCCAATAATTTTGAGGCTTTATCCATATGAAAGAAAAGGTGACTATGATAAATCTATTTTCATAACCTACAAGGAAACCTAATTTTACCCTTTTTCCCAAGAACCTCACAATCACTAGTTCATAGATCAATATTAGGCTGATAAGAATTTTCTAACCATACTTCCAAGGCCTTAGGAATACTCGGACAATCAATAAGGAAGTGGCCACCCTTAGAAATCTTGCAAGGGTATTTGGGCTTGCGATTCATGTTGGAAGCTTCCTTGGTTGGTTGACATCTTTCTTGTATTGCTTCTTCATCTTCTTATTCCCTTTATTCATCTTCTTAGTCACCTAATTACTAACACCAAGGGTTTTATCAAGTGAAGAAGAATAAGGAGAATATGACATTTGGGTGAAGAAGGTAAAGGGTCAACATAAGGTTGGTGATGTTGAGATGATGAACTCGATTGAGGTGAAAAAATCTGTTGAGGTGCAAAGGTTTGGGTATTTTGGATTAAAGAAGTTGAAAATAACCACAACGATAAATCGATTGTGAATCTAGGAAGTGACAACATAGCCATATAAGGAGGACTGACATTTGAAAATTTAGGGAGAGGATTAGGATTCTCAATAAAATGGGGTTGTTTATTAGTAACTTCTAGTATTTTTTTCATTAGATTCAACTTTGATAAATTTCTTATCAATATTAACAATTGAAAATCACAATCCACACTTAAGGTCTATAAAAAGTAAAAACAATCAAAGAACATGCGCTAGTGAATGTAAGGAAGCAAACCGTGCGAACAATATTTTCACAATGAAATCACTAGTTGGCAATGAAACCCGACGTCACAGAGATCAATGTGAAAGGTGGATAAAGATAGAGTCGGTGGATCCAATTATGCTATTAATCTACTTAATGTACATGATCTGGTGCAAGTAATCTTCATTTATGCCATCTTGAATGAAGAATACCCTCCAAACCGGTACAAGTAAGTCTAGCCAAGATCTGTTCCAGTTAAAGCAAAGACTTCCCCTCCGTCATCACCTTAGGTAGCCCTAAGATTATGGTATCTAAGGTTACAATGTAAAACAATATACCCTGGGGGGATAGTCGCAGATCATACGTACACCCAATGGCAAAGTAAAAAATCTCAATCTGCTTGAAATTTCCTCAACATGGTTAATTTGAGGTTTACTTCCAAGTGATTCCCAAGCAACTTTGGGCACTATTTTTAATACATTTAAGTCACTCTACCATAACCAATGAAGTGGGGTCAATGATTCCACTAGGTCTGACATTATCTCGTGCTTAACTTCTTTGTCAGGGGAGCTTCCTAGAGCCAAATTGTAGTAAATGGATTTACTCCCTATCACAAGATTCTAATGTTTGTTTGAAACTTTGGAAAGGTAACTGACTTCCATATTCCAAAGGCCTACAACATGATTTAATGTAGGTGGAAAAGAGCCCTAAAAAAATAAAATTTTCTAAATTGATTTTAATAGTGTTGTTTTTAAGAGATGTTACTTACTCAAAGGTAAATGGATGTGAAACTCATGTTATTATGAATTGATGCAAAACCTTAAAGCAATCAAAGATGAAATTTTAATCTTTTATTTTCAATGAATTATAACCAAAACAAGGGAAGAGGTTTCAGTAACTTTTCAAAATACAAGAATCAATGAATCATTTTGAAGACACAAATCAAAGAGAAGGAAAAATACACGATTCTTGGCTCTTCTTTGAGAAATGAAACCTAAGTTCCTCAAAATATAAGTTAGAAGAAGAAAAACTTTTATCTTATCAACTTCTTACATACCCAAAAACAATCAATGAATTCTTCCTTCAACATACACAAACTGTAATATCAATTTGATGTAATGAGTTGGAAACCTCTATAATCGTAAGATTTTGTTGTCTTATAAAGAGAAATAATCTGTAATCTCTTTGGAAAAACAACAAACTCCAAATCACAAGTTCTCTCTTGAAACCCTAAATTTTCCTAATAGTAGTGACACTTTTCAATTTAGAAAATAAGTACTTAATCTAATTCTTTGACATAAAAAAGGACTGACTCAAACTATCCACCAATGACTAGTCCTTGTGTTGATTTATTATCAATTCACCAGATCAAACTTCAAACCCCTTTTTGAAAAAGTAAAGAATTCTTCAAAACGAGAATCCCAAAAGTCAAATCGAAATAAGGAGGAGATTTCCAGAAGGTAAACAAGTGTAATTAAATGGGAAAAAAAACTCTATGGACTTGATGAAGAGAAAAATGAAATTTTCAAAAATTCCAGGTATGTGGACAGGAAAAACATCAATCTAGTGAAAATATGCACTATTGCAAAGGGAAAAATATGTAGAAATAAGTTTTGTGCCTAATGATAAAGTGTGCACAATAGGAAATTTTTAGAAAAAATAAAAACAAGTCAAATAAATCATAAAATCTCGATTTTCAGTATTTCCAAACACTCATAGAGGGCTATAAAAGGATCAAAGGTCAAGACAAAGAGAATGATGGAGAGTGAGACATCCCCAATAGAGTCGCGAATTTGTTAAGTGGACTAATACCTTTTGTGGACAAGATAGATCTCCCTAAATCTCAAACAAAATCTAGTAACAAACAATAAAAGAACTTCTACCTTTCCTTAGCTTACAATTGATTGAAGAAATTAATATGTGAGAGATATCTTATTGTTTATCAAAATGCTTGTTGGAGTCCCTTTCAATGCCTTCGACAATCAACTTCTCCTTGATGCTTTAGAGACCATTCCAATGCTTTCCATAACTTCTCCATGATGTTTCAAAGGAGATCTGCATAGAGAAAAACACACAAAGGATCAATGCATATAGTATATGTAATAAAAGATAAATGAAACACTTAACTCAACATATATCATAAATTGAATTAGTAACCAATCATAACATGTGTGGGTGATCAAGGAATCCCACCAATGACATCAGAGAAGACATTCAATTAGGAAATAACAGTTGCC
Organism: Pinus tabuliformis; assembly: GCA_031772625.1. Classification (NCBI taxonomy): domain Eukaryota; kingdom Viridiplantae; phylum Streptophyta; class Pinopsida; order Pinales; family Pinaceae; genus Pinus; species Pinus tabuliformis. The sequence continues at coordinate 510,425,701 of CM062815.1, forward strand.
TTTTTATTAAATAAAAGGGAGAACAAACTTACAACCTCAAATCCTTCATGTTACAATCCTCTTTTGACAATCTCCAGCCTTCTCCTTGGATGAAAATATTCCTAGCCTTATTTCTATAGCATAAACCTACGTTCAAATGGTCATCCCCAATCCTCTGGTCTATGCTTGATTTATAGGCCAAGAGGAGGTGGTTTGTAGTGTCTTCCTAAGGGATGAGATCCACAAATGCTAGAAAGCGGATCCACAAAGAAAGGGAAGTAGCTCCATGATGGGAGGGATCATGTTTGAGTAGGCATCCATTTGAAATTGTTAGTTGGGAATGAATCTTCTAGAAAATTTTATAGACTTTTCTTTTTAATTTTTACTCATGTTAAGTCATGTGCACAGGCCATAGTGTAAGACAGAGCACACCTTTGTTCATATTCTAATGTTCTCTTCTATATATGTGGAGAAATGGGCTAGGGAACTATGGAGGAAGCCAAAAATTGGTTTTTGAGCCTCGAGGTATAGGAATTTCATTCTCTTTGGGATTGTTTAGGTTATAGTATTGCAAGGGGATTCTTTGGGACACTTTGATGGATAGCGAAAGATGAAAACCAATGGTCATTTCCCTAATACGACAGTATTATGTGTACCAACACTTCAATATACCATTGGAAATCTCTTTCTTAGCACAATCCACCAATGTTGCTTCTAAGAGTATTTGATCTCATCTCCTTAGGAAGATATGCCTTACAATTCTAGGACTCTCTAACCATCATAGCTATAATAATTCATAGTTTCTTTTCATATCCTACTACTATGATGGTTCTATACCTAAGGCTATACAAACCATTAAACTCCTCCTGGGATTGACACACCATGCATACTAATGCTAGCTCCTATTTCCATCAAAACTAACCTAGTTGAAATCAATGCCAACACATCTTCTATCACCATCCTCAATGTTCTAGGTGACATTAATGACAACACATCTACTTCCACCATCATCAATTTTATGATTAACATTAATTCCAACAAACATGCTATCATCATCCATCCAAACAATTCCAAATATTCAATAATCTCGCGCTTTCACATTGATGACCAACCCTTATGTTGCTTGTTAGCACTTAGAAATGTCCTATTGGTTGTAGGAGAGAAATTCCTAAGGTAATAATTCAAACCAATCTTACAGGTTTGAAGGCTAGCCCCTTCAATCTACAGAGACCACTCTTCGACAGCCTAACCACTAGATTTAGTAATTGAATGTATTGTTACACAATGGATAGATCTTCAGTAGTGTTGTTTTGATGTAGAATTTTCTTGGGCATGAGGTAAATAGTCCGTTGGGAAATTTTGTTAATGAGATAGGTTTATGTTAACTTACTAAGATATTGGCTGTTTGTTTAGGATTGAAAAAGGCAAGGTAAATAACACATCCTACACATTGGTCATCATCATAGATGGATGAAGAAAATAGGAGAATAGTCCACTATAGTAGGGCATATGAAATGAATCCTAAAGTAACCTTAGAAGATACGATTGAAATTATCCAGGTGGATGTTGGTGCCCACCCGCCTATTCCACATGGACCCCCAACACTGTCTCTTTCAATTTTTGTGTTTCCTTAATTGTATCACAGTTTAGTACTTGTCAATTTTCTCGGGTCTTGAACTTTCAAAGTTGTCTTAAGGCCCTAAACGATGTTTTTGAGGGAAAATTGGGGTAAACGTGATATTTCAACAGATGTTCACAATGCAAAAGTGGTGTTCCTTGGGTATATCATTCTAACAAGGTATTTTTCATGTCAAACATAGATCATCGCCAAAGTTACAACCCCGGGAAGTTGATGTATAAATTTACCCAAACGAGGCCCATAGTTTTGGTGCTTCATCTCGTAGGGTTAGGTTTTTTGATGTTTATTGTTTTCCATTATTTATTAATAATAAATAGGCCTATGAGCCTCATTATAACATATTTCATATGCATGTAGCAACCACATCGTTTCTCAAAGATAAGATACCATCACCCAAGCTAGTTTATTTCCATTATATTTTCAGGCATATTTCAATATTTGATATTAATGAAATGTAGTGTTATTTCTGTTGCATCTCTATATTTATGGTAATATCTATGATTTCTTACATTCATTCTTAAGTTTGAATCATGCAATTATTTTAAATCTATGAAACCAAGCATCAAAACAAGGATGAATTTTGTAACATTTACTCCTATTCAAATATGGAGAAGAACATACATTCAAATGATATTAAGAATAAGGAAATATCGAAACATACAGAGAATACATACTCAGACATAATATCACATGAATCTTTACATCACTGGTCAAAATCTACTGATCTTAGCAAATTGTAAACTGATAAAGCTTCCAATGCACAAGCAATGGTTATTCTTCTTTCAAAAACAAACTTTTTTTCCATATTTCTCATGTAATATATAGGAAAAATACAATAGATATAAGCTCCTCAAATTTTGGTAGCAATAATTTCAAGATGTGTACATTATTTGAAAGTTTAATTAAGAAAAATGACCATAATCCTATCATCTTAGCTACTTAGATCTTTATCTTGCACATATCATTGGTCAACATAGATTTGTAGAATTGTTGTGCATATCTTCTACTAGTATCCTGGAACAAGGACGAGGTCGTTGTTACATTATAGGATATGGAATTTTTGTTATGTAACCAACTCAAAAAATAGAAGAAAAGATAGATCAACGACTTCAAAATCAACCTCTTCGAGGGGAAACCTCCTTTACATTACACAAATGAACAATTCCTGTATGATACAAATGACAAAAGCTCCTTTCTATATATAGGAGTCTAAGGGGTCACAATATAATCAAAGCTGACATAACAATAATAATATAAGGGCACAACAATAACAATAGTGAGCTTCTATGGGGCACAATAATAAAAATATGGGGACAATAGGGGCACAAAAATAATAATAAGGGCTACAATGACAATAATAATGCAGGAATCACTAGTATTATAGGGGTCTAACATGCCTCACTCTTTCAAAAATGTGTTTTCCTTAATGCTTGAGTAGTTCTGGATGCTTCTGTATAAAATTTACATCCTCCCATGTGGAATCTTCAGCGGGTAAGTTCTTCCGATTCATGAGATACTCAAAAATTGATCGATTTCGTAGCTATTGAGTTCTTGCTTCTGTGACTGCTTCAGGTTCCAATACGATTTTTCCTTCCTCGTCAATTTCTGGTAATATTGTTTGAACTGGGAGCTTGTCACCTATAGCCTTCTTTAAGCATGAAACATGGAAAACTAGGTGCACTCAGGAAACTACGGGAAGCTCTAATTTGTATGTCATAGTACCAATGTTTTGAAACACCTTGTACAGACCATAATACTTTGGTGATAATATATTATCCTTCTTAGCTCTCTTGAGGGACATTTCTTTATATGGTTGTAGTCGTAGGAATACCCAGACGCCTACATCAAAACTTATTTCACTGCAATGTTCGTCTACCTGTTGTTTCATTCTATTTTGCGCCAAAGTGAGGTTATCCTTTAAGATTTTGGGAACTTTTGTTGATGCTCGATGTGATCTTCCACTGCTTGAACCTTATAATTTTCTCTCAAATATGATGTGATGGACAGTGGATGATATCCTTAAAGTTCCATAAATGTGGTAATTTTTGTTGTAGTATGGAAGGAAGTGTTATAACACCATCCAGCCAGATGCAACCATTTGACCCATTGTGTGTGTTTATCAGTTACAAAGAAACGAAGATAACCTTCCAAACATTTGCTTACTATCTTAGCTTTCCCATCAGATTGAGGATGATAACATGAGCTATGAGCTAACTGAGTACCAAGATAAGAATATAATCTTGTCCAAAAATTTTGTGTGAAAATGGGATCTCTATCGCTTACAATAACCTTTGGGTTTCCATGTAGCTTTTGAATTGTTTCCATAAATGAATTAGAAACTATATTGGCTTTAAATGGACGAGATAATGCACAAAAGTGTGCATACTTAGTAAGTTTGTCAACTACCACCACGCTGACACTCTTTCCTGTCGGGCTTGGGTAAACCTGCAACAACATCCATTGAAACCTCCTCCCAACATTGGCTTGGAATGGATAAAGGTTGTAACAAACCTGCGGTATTAATTGTTTAAACTTTATTTTGTTGGAAAATCAAACATTCCTCCACAAACTTTTGAATATCCGGTTTAAGGCCATCCCAAAAAAATTCCTTCTTAACCCCGTGGTAAGTTTTTAAAAATCTCGAGTGCCCTCCTAAGGGAGAGGTGTGCAACTCCATAAGAATCTTTTGTTTGAGTTGGGAATTCTTACATAAGTATAAGAGATCTTTTTACCATAACGAATCATTTTTTCCACCTAAATGTATCACATGTACTGGGATCTTGTTGTAACTTTTGAATGAGTGCCTACACTTCTTCATCATTCTTCCTTTCACCCCTTTCCTTGTTTATCCAATCTGGTAGGATAATAGAAATGGCGCAAAGCAATGCTTCCACATCCTCATCCTTTCTTTAGAGTGCATATACTACAACATTTTTCTTCCCTTTTTGTAGATGATTTCAAAGTCATAACCCAACATCTTTGTGACCCATTTTTCTACTCTTCTCAAGATAGTATTTGTTCTAAAAAGTATTTAAGACTATCATGATCTAATTTTTTCCTTGAAGTGTCTTCCCATAAGGTAGGGTTGCCGTTTCTTAAGTGCATATAGTATTGCAAACATTTCCTTCTCATAAATAGATTTGTGTAAATACTTTCCTTTGATTGGATGACTTTCGAAAAAAATGGGCCTTTCTTCTTATAGTAAAACAACACCAATTCCATTTCCCGAGGCATCAATTCCACAATAAAAGTTTTTGTGAAGTCCAACATAGCTAATAATGGTGCTTGGCACATTGCCTCTTTAAGATGTTGAAAGGCCTTCATTGATTTTGGAGTCCACGAAAATGCATCTTTCTTCAATAATGTTGTTAGAGGTGTTGTTATTCTCCCATAGTTCCTGCCAATCTTACAATAATACCCTGTCAACCTGTAAAATCCTCGCATATGCTTTATGGATGTGGGAATTTTCCATTCCTTAATGGCTTTTATTTTTCTAGGGTCTAATTTAACACCTTCATGGGATACAATATGACCCAGATATTCCACCTCTTGTACTCCAAAGAAACATTTGGAGCTTTTTAAATATAATTGTTTCTCCTCCAATAGTTTGAGCACCTTGTCAAGATGTTGAACCTGATTCTTCCAAGACTTGTTGTAGATTAGTATATCATCAAAAAATACTAACACAAATTTTCTAAGGAATGGTTTGAAAATGGAATTCATCAAACCTTGAAATGTAGAAGGTTCATTGGTAAGGCCAAAAGGCATGACCAAAAATTCATAATGACCCTCATGAGTTCTAAATGTTGTTCTCAGAATGTCTATAGTCTTCATTTTGATTTGATGATATGATGAATAAAGATCCAACTTGGTGAAGTAAATTGATCCATGCATTTCATCCAACAATTCATCAATGACAGGAATGGAAAATTTATCTTTAATAGTGAACTTGTTGAGCTCCCTATAATCTAGACACATGCACCATAATCTGTCCTTATTATGCATCAATACTACTGGAGTAGAGAAAGAACTTTCACTAGCTTGAATTATACTAGTCTCTAGCATTTTCGCAACCATACATTCAATTTCACTCTTTCGGGTGTAGGGATATGTCTAAGGCTTGATGTTTGTAGGAACACATCCTAGAATCAAACGAATAGCATGATCATGCTCAAAAATAGGTGGGAGGCCTTTGGTAGTATCAAATACCTTGGAATGATTGTCCAAAATTTTTTGGAGATATGGAGAAATAGTTGATTTCGATGTGGGAACCTCTAGTGAACATAATTGTGCAATTAAGCCTAGTTTTTCTTTCTTTAGACACTTTGTCATTCCGTTAGATCTGATTACCTTTCTTGGTTTCCCTATGATACCATTTAATTTAACTTCCTTTCCTTCCGAAAAAAAAATTCATGAAAAATTCATGAAAGTTAAAAGCTATTGTACCCAAGGGTTGTAGCCATTGGACTCCTAGTACAACATCAGCACCACCCATTGGAATGGAAAGAATTGGGATATTCAATACATATTTTGCCATGGATAGCTTGATATTATGGAACTTTCTAGACAAATTTATGGTTCCTCCACTTGCAACCATATCTTGACACTCTGGTGCTGGATATAGGAAGAAAGTTGATTCCTTGGTTATATTACCATGAATAAAATTATGGGTATTTCCCGAATCAATCAACACTATTACCTTTTTCTTCTTGGTATGTACTTCTATCTTGATAGTTTGAGGAGTGGTAATTCCGGCCAATGCATTACATGATATGGTCAGATTCATTTATTATTTCTCTAGGGTTTGTTCTTGGTGTATATTCTCTTCTTTTGACATTTCTTGTTCCTTTTCTTCCTCCTCTTCAAGATCTATGTAAAATAATTTCTTCTTAGCACACTTATGACCTTTAGTGTATTTTCTATCACAACTATAACAAAGCCCTTTCTTTCTTTTTTCTTCCAATTATTGTGGTGTCAACCTTGTAGGTTGTGGAAGGCTAGGGACAATAACACTTACATATTTATAGTTATGAGTGGTAGGCTTCTTAGATGCCATAATTTCTATTTCCATTTTTCTTGTCAACCTGAATGCCTTCTCCAATGAATTAGGTTCCCAAAGGCGAACCCCATGTTGGATGCTATCCTTTAAAGTCCCTATGAACACATCAATCCTATGCTCCTCTGAAATATATTTTACCCTTATATTCAATTTTTGGAAGTGCTCAATGTGCTCCATCATTGAATCCTTTTGTTTGAGATTTATCAATTGGCTAAACAAGGTGTTTCTTTTTGTATCCTCATAATGTGCTATAATTTCTTCCGTAAAAATTGGCCAAGTGAAAATTTGTTTACAAGAGCAAAGCCATCGATACCATACAAACTGATTTCCTTCCAAATATAAAGTTGCAATGCATACCTTTTGTGTGTTTTGCACATTATGGAGATTGAAATAATGCTCCATCTGTAGTATCCATGTTATGGGATCCTTTCCATCAAACTTCCTCATATCGATCTTTGGAACATAGTGGGTCTTCAATCCAATGTTAGAGTCCATGAAATCATGATTAACATTTCCTTTGTTCTCATCATGAGTTTCCTTTACTACCCTTTCGCCATTAGTAAGAATTTCTTGTAGAAAATTTTTCAAATTCGTCTTCAAATCCTCCATGTTGCCTTTAAGTTTTTCTTCTGTACCATCCATCTTAGCTTCCACATTGTAGAGCTATAAAAAGGGTCTCTTTCACCTCTAATTACCTCACATTAATATGTCAATCCGGGAGCGTTTGGTTATTTCAAAGAGTGACTCAATCTGAGGCTATTTGTCAGAGTAATGCTAGTAGTGCAGCGTTATGCAAAAATACATGAGCAAACGGATGCTTGTCTATGACTAAGTTACTTCAAATGACTAAATCACACACTCTTAAAGCTAGGCAACTTTATCAGTCAAGGGTTCGACAAAAATAGCACATCCCTTTGGAAACTGATGGAAAGGAAATTAGAGCATGGACCACGGGTCTGGGAGCGAGGCAGTAAATGATGAGGCTCACTACAGCCACAGATCGTCTCTCACACCAAAATAACAAATGCAAGTAAATGAAACAGCAGATAAAAGTGGAACGGCAAATAAGAAATTGAACAGCAAATCTAGAATGGAACAACAATGCTTAAAATGGAACAACAATTCTGAAATGGAATAGCAATCGAATAACTAAACCTCGCGAGCAGTAATCAAGCTTTATCCTATCAACTCAAATGCACTCATTGTAATCAAAACTCCAATCTTTCATTCTCCAAGAAAATCAAGCAACACGCGCTAATGGAACAACACTAATTACTAATAAGTTATGGAACAACATTTGGAAATCATACACACACAACACCCTTGAAAAGTAATCTGATCTAGCACCAATCATCAACATGAATTACAACTGTGTTTCAAAATGGAACAGCATTAATCCTGAATCATAAAGAACAAGTCTTTCAGATAAATTCCACAACACGAATACACAGCATAAGAGCTCCGTAAAAAAATAATAACAATGTTCAATTAAGTCTAATAATATTCAATCAACTCTGAAGGTATTGGTGATATAATGCAGAGTCAATATAACAGTTATAAAAACCTTAATGAACAAATCTTAACAGAGCATATCATGTAACTTATAAAGCATAACAGATTACCAACTAATGACGATAAGCAAACCACGCAGAAATCAAATCATAGTGATACAGAAGCAAGTGTCCTTCGGGGCCGGGCCCTTAGCCTCAAGGGTACACCGCTTTAAGTTAATCCAGACGCAGAGATAAGATAATGACCAAGTTTATATTAATGCATAAAATAGAAATTACAATGAACCAAGTTCAACGAGACTCGATGATCAAAGTACAATCTTTAACAGAATGTTACATAAAAGCATAATCCCCCCAAAGTTAACAGTGACGTCCCTTTATATAAGGGTGACGGTGGAGATGTCTAGGCAATAAGTTAAATAAAGCAGCGATCCCTCAAGATCGAATATCTTGAAGGATTCACCAAACTGTTAATCCTTAATCACTTCTTTTCTCCTCCGCCGAGCTGGTGCCTTCTCCTCCTTTTCCTGATCGGTTTGCTTCAACCTGCTTAGCCTTGTTTGCACTCGGTCCTTCGTCAAAGGGACAAAAGTTACCCCGTTGTTGTCTTTTTCTTTGGAATAGAAGCTCCTCGTTTTTACCCTTTCCTGCACAGGAGAATGACAACTATCAGCGGTTAAGTCTTGCATACTAATTCCACATATTTTTTTCATAATTCTTTATTGTTTTCCACATTCATGATGTAAAAGATTCACAAGTCCGACTGAAAAACCATTGAAATGATCATTAAAAACATACCTTTTTAGTACTCCACACACCCCCCTGCTTACCCTGTTTCATGCCCTCATGAAAACGTTGTAGTTGACATGCAAAGAAGTGAGAGAATAGGCTAGAGAAGGAATCTCATGCGGAGGCCTACAGCAATGGTGAGTGACTAGGTAGTCAAAGAACTAGCCTGTTTGACCCTCAAGCATCTCATATAGGGCTTTATATCCCAGTGCAGGGTTCCAAATAATTGGACTGCGGAATCTATATCCTAACCAGGATGGCCCTGCCCTCAAAATGCTTTTGCCATAGAGGTTCAAACGGTTGGCGGCTAATTGAAAATTCTCATACTTAAATGGCTCCCTGAGCTGGATGTTTGGATTCGAGGTTCGGTGCCGGAATTTGGCTGCATCAATGGCGAGGTCTTTGATAGAAAGAAAATATTCTAAACTTTGTTGAATGAGTGCCTCATGCATGTTTCCTAACGTTTCGATGACACCCGGAGTTCTCATGAGGTTTCTATGTTCTTTCCACAACCGTACTGGGTCCCTAGGCTCAGCCCTTACCCACAAGTCTAGGCCATTTTCCTGCCTCTGGAAAGTGTTATAGGCTTTGAGCCATTTAATCTAATTAACCCTGAATGAGATGAATGCTTGCAATTGAATGTCCCCAACAAAAGGGTCAAGGTTCAGCTCAGTCTCCTGATCTAGCACGAGGTTATGCAAATAAAATTCACATAGCAATCTCTGGACCTTCACCCCATAATGTTTACAACAATCTATAAAGTCATTGACAGTGTTAATTTGTATCGGGGCACCTGCTTTAACGGCTTTTATTTTTAATTGTAAGTATCGTTCCAGTAAAAACAGAGCATAGTTTCTGGCAGGGGCCCTACATGCTAAAACGTCATTATATAAAGAACACACAGTATCCATCTGCTTGATAACAGTATCTAGCCTACGAGTTACCTTTGCAACTTTCTCTTGTTCCTTTCTCCACCCTTCAAAGGCATGGCTTTCGAATTGGTTGACGTTCCTTAGTTATTGTTGGAGTTCTTCATACTTCTCACGAGGGACCGTTTGTTCTCTAAGCCTTTTCATTTCTTGGTGAGCCTGTTTCAATCCCTTGTGCAAGGTCCTTGTCTTTGGATCTCTTTTCCATGCAGCAGTGGAGGCCGGGAGTTTTACCTGAACTTTCTTATTGCGTTGTTTCGAGTTCAGAACCCTTATCACCCCTGAGGGTGGTGTCTCCGTTTGAATTTTCTTGTTGTCCATTTCTTTTTTAACACGAATACCAACTTGTTGTTGTTCCTTTTCAAATGGAACAACATTCTGTCCCTCAGCGTCATTTGGAATAGCAGCTGGACCTTCAGCCTCATTTGGAACAGCAGCTGGATCTTCAGCAGGGTTTTGATCAACAGGGTGATTTTTGGTCCTCTGCCTTTTTATCCTGCGGATTTTTACTGTAGTGGTAATATTTTTCTTCCCTGCAGTCTTCCTTACCCTCTGCCTCACTTTCAGGATCTTGATTTGCTGGTGGAGCTGGGCTATTATGCTCAATAACCTCCGTTGTTCCTTTGGTAATTCCCTAATTTCCAATGTTTTAGTAGAAGGAACAGTAGGCTTGCTACTACGTTCTCGGCCGTGACTAGTCCTTGGATCTTCCTCCTGGGGTGCTTCCTCACTGTTTTGTGCTGTTTGTTCTGGGGTAGGAACCCTAACTGGTTCCGTGACTTCTTTTCCTATCCCTACTTCCTTCGGAATTTCCTCTGGTGCCTTGGGAACAGATTGTTCCCATTCAGTGTCTCCTATCTCCTTTTCATCATGAATAGGTAGATTTCCTTCTTCTGCCTCTTCTGCATGTGGTTTTTCGAAGGTATCTTCTTCCCGAGGTTTGTCGTGGAGGTATGATGGAGTGGAATGTTGGCCATACTCAGCCATATTGGCCAAGATTGCGGCCAATTCATCTTCTCCCACTGGGTCCTGTGGTGGGCTACCTTCCTGCTGTCCCATTTCCTCCTCCTGCCTGGATTGTCCAGCTTCTGTTTCAGGAGGCTCATCTTTTGTTTTAGGAGGCTCAACTTCTGTTTCCAAATGCTCAGCTGCTTCCTCATTTTCCTCTTCGGATTGCTCAAGCTCCCATGGTTTCACTGTGGATTCTTAATGTAACAACAACTTCTTGTGCTGTTTGAAACACAGAGAGGGTAATAATTGTAGGATTTAGAAAAAAAACACAGAGTATGCAACAGAAATGACTTATGAACAACAACTTGTGTAGAAAAAAATAGAAGCATCATGCAGTTAAACCGTGCCATTCCCTGGTACACTATCTTTCCCGAATAGTGATCTGACACATAACATGGGGAATAATGAGGTTAACCTTGCCCCCACAATGCGATAGGCTGTCCCAGCCATCAAAGAAAGGAGCGACACCCGATCTATAACCAAGTCATAAAGGAACAGCGTATTAAAATATGCCATGCTTAGAAAAACAACGAATTACCGAAATCAAGGCGTAAAGTTGGATCCCATATTACGTAAGAGGCTGCTGTGATATGATGCGTGGCCGAGGGATAGGACGTCTGTCGTACTTGCCAAATCTCAAGTGGTCATTGTCACCTCCTTTGCCATGATTAGTGTAATAAATTTTCATGCGATATATAATTCGGGAAATAATGTATGATTAGTGCCTAGGATATAAGAAACAAAAGAGTATTAGTATCGTACCTATTGGTGTAATCAATGTGACTTCGATACCATTAACAGTGCTCTGCTGCCGACAGGTGTCCATAACCTTGGCAGAGTTGTTTATTTCACCCCTGGAACCATGATCCTTTATGTGCATATTAAGGAATGTAATGTCAAAGTGTAGGCCATTATGCTGGCTTGGTAACCAGTTAGCCATAATGCCATTCACGAGGAGGGGGTGAAGAGTAGGCAAGCCGGCTTGTGATGAGACCTCCTGTTCCAAGGTCTGTTTATTTGATATACCTTTTGGACCATATCCCTGGTGTGGTGGCCATAATGGGAATGTCACTTCACTTCCATCCTCATGATCATGGTAGGCTGGCTCTTGATGAGACCCCCTATCCTGCATTTGACAATTCATAATTCATTTGTTATTACTTTTTTTTTTCATAAAGCACTTTTCCTTATATATACACAAAGGGTGGTTCAACACTCCTTAAGAGTAGGAATGGTGGAAGAAGTCTTATCATATCAATAGGAGGATATAAACTCTTTGCTCTGATTCCTAAACAAAAAATCAAAGAGGATTAAAAAGAATGGCATGATAAAGATAACCAATCAAGGAAAAATTAGTAAGACAATGACAACAAAAGATAAGTATGTCCTTCCTTTTGTCCTCTTACCAATACAGAGCCTTATAAAGATAGTGATTTATAATTTTCTGATTTCAGTATGTTGGGATTTTGTATTCATTGCATAAGTGCATAGCTGTCTCTAAAATACTTTGAAAGAACAGGAGCAAGAAGCATCCTCAAATTTGGATCAGCAAAAGGGATAAGCTGTTTCACAAGGAGAGAAAAAGTATGCTAGAAGTGTTCCTTCTTTAGAGAAGAACAACAAAGGAGCATAGGTCTGAAAAGTGCACATGCCGTTCCTTTTGGAAAAGGAACAACGGAACACACCAATGCCATTCCTTTTGAAAAAGGAACAGTAGAAAATAAAAAAAATGCTTTCTCTCTTAAAAAAAGGACAACAACACACTCAAAATGACGTTCCTTTTGAAAAAGTAACAGCAAAAATCAAAAGGCAAAACAAGTAAACGTCGTTCCTTTGAAAAAGGAACAGCAAAAATCAAGAGTGTTGTTCCTTTTGAAAAGGAACAGCAGAAAAATCAAAAGTGTTGTTCCTTTTGAAAAGGAACAACAGAAAAATCAAGAGTGTTGTTCCTTTTGAAAAGGAACATGTTGGGTCCCTATAATACTAGTGATTACCCTATTATTATTATAGTTATACCCCTTATTAATATTGTTGTGTCCCTATTGCCCCCATATTGTTATTAATGTGCCCCATAGAATCCCTCTATTGTTATCTTTGTGGCTTTATATTATTATTGTTAGGTCGGCTGGATTATATTGTGACTCCTTAGACTCCTATATATAGAAAGGAGGTTTTGTCATTTGAATCATCCAAGAATTGTTCATTTATGTAATGTAAAGGAGGTTTCCCCCTCGAAGAGGCTGAATTCTAAGGCGTTGATCTATCTTTTCTATCTTTTCTTGAGCTGGTTTCATAACATTTGGTATCAGAACTTTGGATTCTAGGGTTTCGCTGCTCCAAACAGGTCATCGTGACATTTTCGCTATAATTTTTTTCTGTGACGTTTCAGAAGTCGCAAAAAAAACCCATTTGAGAAGAAATCGCACTGAACCTTGGGTCCTAATTTCATAACTTTTAGCGTGATATTTGCGGAGATATGATCTTTGGAAGTTGGTCTTTTTGCAGACTCCTGAATTACATTCAAAACAGGTGACCTGGGGAAAATTGTCATAACTTTCTCTCTGGGGATCGGATTGAAATTTCATGAGAAGTTACAGAAATAGGACAGACTGTAGTATCTTGTATGCATTGTTCAGATCCAAAGGTTGAAACAGTGACTCGTGGCACGTTGTACAAGTTCGCTCTACTGAACTAGTCTATAATCAAGTCACTGTGGGAGATTTCACATAACTCTTCCTTGGAGAATCCAATTTGGGTCAGACTTGTGGCATTGGAAAGAGGACACAAAGGGCTACTACAGGTCACAAATTTAGAACTAGATGATCGAAAAGTACAGAGATACATCAGAGGCAATATCGAGCTCCTACAAAGTGAAAAAAGGTGTGTAGATTTTCTTAAATTTTTGCTTAAGCTTGGTTTGAAAATTTATTTTGAAGGAATTCAAAGGGCATAATAGAGCATTATTATCGGTAACTGATGCCCCGAGGAAAGAAAATGCAAACACCTAGTAAGGAACCTGAAAGCTTAGCATGACTCATGAAGAAGAATAAGAAATGCTATATGATATATCAAAATTACAAGAACAAGTGCAACGAGTGTCACTTGCACAAAAAGCAACAGAATCTAAAATGGATGGTTTAAGAAAAGATGTAGAAGCTAAGATGGATGGTTTAAAGAAAGGTGTAGAAGCTAAGATGGATGGCATGGAAGCTAAGGTGAATGGCATGGACGCTAAAATTGATGGCATGGATGATAAGATGGAAGAATTGAAGATAAATATGAATAAGTTGCTACAAGAAATGGTCACTAAGGATGAAAGGGTACTAAAGGAAACTCATGATGAGAACAAAAGAAATGTTAATCATGATTCCATAGACTCTAATGTTGTATCAAAGACTCACCATGTTCCAAAAATTGATATGAGGAAGTTTGAGGGCAAGGATCCCGCCACATGGATATTACAGATGGAGCAATTCTTCGATCTTAATAATGTGCAAAAAACACAAAAGGTACGTATGGCAACTTTATATTTGGAACCAAATCAGTTTGTATGGTATCAATGGCTTTTCTCTCATAAACAATTTATCACTTGGGCAATTTTTACGGAAGAATTGATAGCACATTATGAGGATACAAAAAGCAACACTTTTTTTAGCCAATTGATAAGTCTCAAACAAAAGGGTTCAATAATGGAGCACATTGAGGAGTTCCAAAAATTGAACATAAAGGTAAAAGATATTCCAGAGGAGCATAGGATTGATGTGTTCATAGGGTCTTTAAAGGATAATATCCAACATGATGTTCGCCTTTGGGAACCTGATTCATTAGAGAAGGCATTCAGGTTAGCAAGAAAAATGGAAAGCAAAATTATGGCAACCAGGAAGCATACCACTCACAACTATAAAGACGGAAGTGTTGTTGCCCCTAGTCTTCCACAACCTATAAGGTTGACACCACAACAATTGGAAGAAAAAAGAGCAAAAGGGCTTTGTTACAGTTGTGATAGCAAGTACACTAAAGGTCATAAGTGTGCTGAGAAGAAATTATTCTACATAGATTGTGAAGAGGAAGAAGAAAAGGAGCAAGAAAGGTCAAAAGAAGAGGATATACTCCAGGAACAAAGCCTAGATGAAGAAAAAATAAATCCGACCATATCTTGTAATGCATTGGCAGGAATTACCACTCCTCAAACCATCAAAATACAAGGACAAATCAAGAAGAAAAAGGTAATAGTGTTGATTGATTCAGGAAGCACCCACAATTTTGTTCATTGTAAGGTACCAAAAGAATTGAATTGCTTCCTATATCCAGCACCAGAGTGTCAAGTGATGATTGCAAATGGAGGAACAATAAATTGCTCTGGAAAGTTCCATAATATCAAGTTATCCATGGGAGAATATGTATTGACTAGCCCAATGCTTTCCATTCCAATGGGAGGTGCTGATGTTGTACTAGGAGTCCAATGGCTACAATCCTTGGGTACAATAGCTTTTAATTTTCAAGAACTTTTCATCAAATTTTCTATGGAAGGAAAGGAAGTTGAATTAAGGGGTATTGCAGGGAAACCAAGAAAGATAATCAGCTCTAATGGTATGACAAAGCTTCTAAAAAAGGAGCAAAGAGGTGTAATTGCACAATTATGTTCACTAGATGTTTCCACATCGGAATCATCTATTTCTCCAAATCTCCAAAAAGTCCTGGACAATCATTCCAAGGTATTTCAGACTCCTAAAGGTCTCCCACCTATGCGTGATCATGATCATGCTATTCATCTGATTCCAGGGAGTGTTCCTCCAAACTTCAGGCCGTACAGATATCCCTATGTCCAAAAGAGTGAAATTGAACGTATGGTTGCAGAAATTCTAGAGGCTGGTATAATTCAACCGAGTCAAAGTTCTTTCTCTACTCCAGTAGTATTGGTGCACAAGAAGGATGGATCATGGCGCATGTGTCCAGATTATAGGGAGCTCAACAAGCTCACTATTAAAGATAAGTTCCCCATTCCTGTCATTGATGAATTACTGGATGAATTGCATGGATCAATTTACTTCACCAAGTTGGATCTTCGTTCAGGATATCATCAAATCAGAATGAAGACTGAAGACATTCCGAAAACAACATTTAGAACTCATGAGGGTCATTATGAATTTTTGGTCATGCCTTTTGGCCTTACCAATGCACCTTCAACATTTCAAGGTTTGATGAATTCAATTTTCAAACCATTCCTTAGAAAAATTGTGTTAGTATTTTTTGATGATATACTAATCTATAGCAAGTCTTGGAAGGATCATGTTAAGCAGGTTGACAGGGTGCTACAACTATTGGAGGAGAAACAATTATATGCAAAAAGATCCAAATGTTTCTTTGGAGTCCAGGAGGTGGAATATTTGGGTCATATTGTATCTCATGAAGGAGTTAAGGTAGACCCTAGCAAAATTAAAGCCATTAAGGAATGGAAAATCCCCACATCCATAAGGCATCTGCGAGGATTTCTCGGGTTGACAGGGTATTATCGCAAGTTTGTTAAGAATTATGGGAGAATAGCAGCACCTCTAACAACATTATTGAAGAAAGATGCATTTTCATGGACTCCAGAAGCAACAAAGGCCTTTGAACATCTTAAAGAGGCAATGTGCCAAGCACCGGTCTTAGCTACACCGGATTTCACAAAAACCTTTATTGTGGAATGTGATGCTTCAGGAAATGGAATTGGTGCTGTTCTAATGCAAGATGAAAGACCCATTGCTTTTGAAAGTCGTCCAATCAAGGGAAAGTTTTTAAGAAAAGCTATTTATGAGAAGGAAATGTTGGCAATACTCCATGCACTTAAGAAATGGCGACCCTACCTAATGGGAAGACACTTCAAGGTAAAAACAGATCATGATAGCCTTAAATACTTTTTAGAACAAAGATTATCCTCTCAAGAGCAACAAAAGTGGGTCACAAAGATGTTGGGTTATGACTTTGAAATCATCTACAAAAAAGGGAAGCAAAATGTGGTGGCAGATGCACTCTCAAGAAAGGATGAGGATGTGGAAGCATTGTTGTGCGCCATTTCTATTATCCAACCAGATTGGATAAATGAAGCAAGGGAGGAATGGAAGAATGACGAAGAAGTGTGGGCACTTATTCGAAAGTTACAACAAGATTCCAATACATCTGATACATTTAGCTGGAAAAATGATTCATTATGGTACAAAGATCGCTTATACCTCTGTAAGAATTCCCTACTAAAACAAAAGATTCTTATGGAATTGCACACTTCCCCCTTAGGAGGGCACTGAGGATTTTTAAAAACTTACCACAGGGTTAAGAAGGAATTTTTTGGGATGGCCTTAAATCAGATATTCAAAAGTTTGTGGCGGAATGTTTGGTTTGCAAACAAAATAAAGTTGAAACAATTAAGACACTAGGTCTATTACAACCTTTATCCATTCCAAGCCAACGTTGGGAGGAGGTTTCAATGGATATTATCACAGGTTTACCCAAGTCTGAGGGAAAGAGTGTCATCATGGTGGTAGTTGATAGACTTACCAAGTATGCACACTTTTGTGCATTATCACATCCATTTAAAGCCAGTACAGTTTCTACTGCATTTATGGAAACAATTCAAAAGCTACATGGAAACCCAAAGATTATTGTAAGTGACAGAGATCCCATTTTCACTGGAAATTTTTGGACAGAATTATTTTCTTGTCTTGGTACTCAGTTAGCTCATAGCTCATCTTATCATCCTCAATCTGATGGGCAAACTGAGATAGTAAACAAATGTTTGGAAGGATATCTTTGTTGCTTTGTATCTGATAAACAGACACAATGGGTCAAATGGTTGCCTCTGGCTGAATAGTGGTATAACACTTCCTTCCATACAGCAACAAAAATGACCCCATTTATGGAACTTTATGGGTATCAACCACCATCCATCACATCATATTTAAGAGAAAATTCTAAGGTTCAGGCAGTGGAACATCACATCGAACATCAACAACAAGTCCTCCAACTCTTAAAGGATAACCTCGTGTTGGCACAGAATAGAATGAAACAACAGCCAGATCAACATCACAGTGAAAGAAGTTTTGATGTAGGGGATTGGGTATTCCTACGGCTACAACCATATAAGCAAATGTCCCTCAAGCAAGCTAAGAAGGATAATAAATTATCACCAAAGTATTATGGTCCGTACAAGGTGTTGCAAAAGATTGGTACTATGGCATACAAATTGGAGCTTCCTGCAGCTTCTCGATTGCAACCAGTTTTCCATGTTTCATGTTTAAAGAAGGTTATAGGCGACAAGCTCCCAGTTCAAACAATATTTCCAGAACTTGACGAGGAAGGAAAAATTATATTGGAACCGGAAGCAGTCACAGAAACAAGAACTCGACAGCTACGAAATCGATCAATTTCAGAGTATCTTATCAAGTGGAAGAACTTATCCGCTGAAGATTCCACATTGGAGGATGACAATTTTATGCAGAAGTATCCATAACTACTCAAGCGTTGAGGACAACACTTTTTTGAAGGAGAGGGGCATGTTGGGTCCCTATAATACTAGTGATTACCCTATTACTATTGTAGTTCTACCCCTTATTAATATTGTTGTGCCCCTATTGCCCCCATATTGTTATTGTTGTGCCCCATAGAATCCCTCTATTGTTATCTTTGTGGCTTTATATTATTATTGTTAGGTTGGCTGGATTATATTGTGACTCCTTACACTCCTATATATAGAAAGGAGGTTTTGTCATTTGAATCATCCAAGAATTGTTCATTTATGTAATGTAAAGGAGGTTTCCCCCTCGAAGAGGCTGAATTCTAAGGCGTTGATCTATCTTTTCTATCTTTTCTTGAGCTGGTTTCATAACAGAACATCAGAAAAATCAAAAGTGTTGTTCCTCTTGAAAAGTAACAGCAGAAAAATCAAGAGTGTTGTTCCTTTTGAAAAGGCAGAAAAATCAAGAGTGTTTTTCCTTTTGAAAATGAACATCTGGAACACGCAAATGCCATTCGTTTCAGGAATGGCAATAATCGAAATCTTTGAGCAAAAGAACACATTTAGTTCAAACATATGTACACGAACGAGTTTGAAGAAAAGAAATTATGTACAAATTGTGAAAAGAAATGAATTCCTTAATGAATTACAGGTGAGGAAGACTTCTCTTCCTCTCCTAAAATCTCCATATCAGTGTCTCTGCATAGCTGTTGGCAGAAGGATTCGCGAGTGAGTGGTTTACGATAGAGACGAACTCAGTGCCCATTCACTTTGAATGCATATCCAGAACCGTCAATGGTGATTAAAGTGATGGTCCGATTGTCATGTACCTTCTGGATTTCATATGGTCCCAACCAACGAGTCTAGAGTTTCCCAGGGAAGTCCTGAAACTGAGAGTCATATAACAGAGCCCAGTCTCCCTCGTGGAAGACATTGTTTTTGATGAGTGCATCATGCCATTTAGCTCGCTGCTGTTGAATCAATGCTGTATTTTGTAGTGCAGAGAGCCTAATTTCATCCAATTCATTGATCTTCTGTAGTCGATTAATCTGTGCCTCGGTTAGATCTAAGCCAATTTCCTGTGTTGTTCGTAATGTTTGGATTTCAAATTCTGTAGGAAAAATGGGTTGTTTTCCAAACACTAATTGATAAGGTGAGTAACTAGTGGTGCTTCTCCATGTTGTTCTATAGGCCTAGAGTGCTTCAGGTAGTCGGGCAGCCCAGTCACGCCTATGTGACGCAATGGTTTTCGTTAGGATTGATTGTATTACCTTATTGTTGCTTTCTACTTGTCCATTCGCCTGTGGGTGATATGGAGTAGTGATTTCATGCTGGACATGATAATTATTAAGTGTTGCAGCTAATCTATTGCCAGCGAATTGTGGTTCTCCGTCTGTAATTATTTCCCTTGGAAGGCCATAACGTACAAATAGATGGAGCAGGAACTGTATGACAGAGTCCTCTGTGGCTCTTGGCAATGCTTTTGCTTCAACCCATTTGGTGACATAGTCTGTTGCCACCAAGATATATGTTCTCTGATTTGATGAGGGGTTGATGGGTCCAACGAAATCAAGAGCCCATCGCTCAAATGGTTCAATGACTAACTCTGGTTTCAGAGGCATCTCGTAAGCTTGACCAGGACGTCCTGCTCGCTGGCAGCTGTCACAGGCTTGGAAAAATTTCTTTGCATCTCTGAAGATCGTGGGCCAATAATATCCTGTTTGTAATACTTTGTGTCCAGCTCTACGGTCAGCGAAGTGTCCCCCACATGGTCCATCATGACAGGCTTTTAGGATGTCAAAGATTTCATCTTCCCGAACACATCTCCTGATATGCATGTCTGCCCCTGTGTGAAACAAATAGCCCCCAATCCAGGAGAATCGAGTACTCTTCTGAACAATCTGTTTTCGTTCATTAGGGGTTAAGTGTTTTGGTAGCTTACCTACTGCAAGGTAATTGGCAACATCAGCATACCAAGGTGTTCGAACGGCAACAACAAAACAGATGTTCATCCTGGAATTGATGTTATCCTGCTGCTGCATCAATTGGCTCTGGCATTCTTGAGAGAAAATCGGCTACAGGATTCTCTTTTTCGGGCCGGTCCTTGATTGTGATGTCGAATTCCTGCAATAAGATCAACCATCTAGTTATTCTGGCATTTGTGACAGGTTTATTTGCTAAATATTTTATGGCGGAATGATACGTATACAAGATAACAGGATAGCCTGTAATATAATGTCTAAATTTATTGACAGCATGTATTACATCTAAGAATTCTTTTTCAATAACAGTGTAATTTAATTCAGCAGGAGATAAAAATTTTCTGATGTAATAGATAGCATATGGTTTTTTATCCTCTTCCTGCCCAAGGACTGCGCCAATGGCTGTATCTGAGGCATCAACTGATATCTAAAATGGCAAATCCCAGTTTGGTCCTCGAAGGACTGGGGCTGGGGATACGAGCTTCTTTAAATCCTTGAAAGCACGTTCACATTTTTCTGTCCAAAGAAAATCAACGTTACCAGTTGGTGCATATAAAGGTGCAGCAATGTGTGAATAACGTTCTATAAATCGTCTATAATAACCAGAAAATCCAAGAAAGTTGCGTACCTCTGTTTGAGTAGTAGGAGCGGGAATAAGCAAAAGTATTTGGATTTTGGTCGGGTCTACCTAAATGCCAGTTACTGAAACATAGTGTCCTAGAATAAGTCCTTCAGTCATCATCATGTAACATTTTTCGTGGCTTAAGCAAAGCCTGGTAGCTATGCAGCGTTGTAGCACTTTTTCTAGGGTATTTAGTGCTGGATCAAAATCATCTCCATAGGGTGTAAAGTCATCCATATATACTTCAAGTTCATCATTTATTAAATCTGCAAAAATGATAAGGATAGCCCTTTGGAATGTGGTGGGAGCATTACATAGGCCAAAAGGTAGAACTCGGTAGGCAAATGTTCCCCAAGGACAAGCGAAAGTAGTTTTGTCCTGGTCTTCAGGGGCAATCTGAATCTGATTGTATCCACTGAAGCCATCTAGGAAGGAAAATAATTTCTTTCCTACCAAAGTATCTAGCACTTGGTCTATGAATGGGAGAGGAAAGTGGTCTTTTTGTGTTGCTTTATTGAGTTCCGTGTAATCCACACAAATTCTCCATTTCCCATTCTTTTTTGGTACCACCACAAGTGGAGAGACCCATTTACTGTCAGAAATAGGATAAATAAAATTGACATCTAAAAGTTTCTGAAGTTCCGCTTTTACCACATCCTTTAGATGAGGATTAAGTCTTCTTTGTGGTTGACGGACGGGTCTAGCATCTTTTTCTATATAAATGTTGTGTGTACACAATTGTGGGTCGATTCCTTTCATATCAGGGTAATCCCATGCAAATTCTTGTTGATATTTTCTTAATAGATGGATGAGCTTAGTTTCTTGTTCAGATGTGAGGTTGGTATTGATATTTAATGTTTTTCCCAGTTCAATTTCCACAATTTTACTATTTGCGACAGAAGTAAAAGGTATTGTTTGATCATGTGTGTCTTTCAGAGGATCTTCTTCTAATTCATCATCAAATGCTGCTTCTATCATGTGGCATTGTGTGCAGGGTCCGGATTCAGTTTGACTAATGAAGTTGTTAATGACATCATATTCTGTTTGATCTTTAAAATCAAGTGCCTCTTTTATAATCAATGGAGATCTAATGTTATCAGTAAGGTATGATACAAGATACTTATTAGTATTAATTATTGTGACACTTGGCTGCGCTGGAGGGTATAGAACTAAATTCTTGATATCAGGTCCTTTGGTTATGGTCATATTTCCTTGCCGGCATCCAATGTAAGCATCGGCGGTGGCAAGACAAGGTCTACCTAGGATTAGTGGGTGTCCATCAAGTTGGGTTTTTGGATTAATTATCAGGAAATCAGTTGGATATTCCAGGAATCTACAGAGACCATGACATCGTGTAGAGTACCTTCTGGTCTAACCACAGATCAGTCAGCCAATTCTAACAAAGTAGAGGTAGGTTCTACAGATGTAATGCTGAGCTTTTGACAGGTAGTGGTTGTTAAAATATTGATTGCAGCTCCTAGATCAGCTAAGGCATTAGACATGGTCTGACCATAAATTTGAACAGTTACAATTGGATTTCCTGAGTCTTCATATTTAATGGGTGTTTCTTTCCCAGATAATAAATCAGATAAAGTACCGACAACTTGGACTCTTGGATTAGTTGTTATATTCCTCCTTGGTTTCTTTATGCACAATCCTTTAATAGTTTTTGCATATATAGGAATATCTTGAATGACTTGGAGGAACGAGATTTTTATATACAAGTTTTGTAACTCTCCCAGAATGTCAAAGTCAGGATACTGTAAAGGTCGAGGTATGACTAATCGTTCTGGGAATGGAGGAGAGGATGTGGTTGCTTGATTATGAGTCTGCTGCTCATTTACAT
This sequence comes from Pinus tabuliformis, assembly GCA_031772625.1. Classification (NCBI taxonomy): domain Eukaryota; kingdom Viridiplantae; phylum Streptophyta; class Pinopsida; order Pinales; family Pinaceae; genus Pinus; species Pinus tabuliformis. The sequence goes on from CM062815.1 coordinate 510,448,557, forward strand.
CCTCTTGTTGCAACTTGTGTTCTCTTGATAACTGATCTTCAATATGAACTGTTTTATCTCCCTCATTTTCAATGATACGTCCAGATCATAATTGAAGATCATTACACTCCCGCAAGTCGGGTCCTATTTTGGTGATTCTATGATTTGAAGAGATTGGACCGGCCTGTTATTTGGATTGGGGTTGGGTTGGGCTGGGAGTTGTGGTCTCAGATTAGACTGGGGATTTTGTTGTAAAGCTGGCACAGTAGGTTGAGGGAGCAGAATAATTCCTATTGGCTGTTGCATCAGTCTTTGCCAGTTTGTCTGCCAGGGTGAACTTTTTGAAGTAGGGGGAGTCCATTGCGAAGGATATGGGATATTTTGCCAATATGGTGGAGTATAAGGGAAATTCGGCCAACCAGATTGGCTTGGCTGATTCAGCCATAGGTTTGAAGAAGGAAATGATGGTGGTGACCAGTTTGAAAATGGGGGTTGGGACTGATTTTGCCACATATTATATTGTTGAGCATTATATTGTGGAGGCTGAAAAGAAGAGGTTGGGCCTAAAAACATACCAGATTGTCTTGGCTGCCACTGGCGACGCTGGTTGATCAAGTACACCGATTCTAGTTCTTCCTCTGCTTCCTTGTATACTGCTTTTAATCCAAGAAGTGAGGGGCAGCTTTCCGTCAAATGATCTTTTGTACAGATGGCACATGTTTGGACTGTATCCAGTGGACACTCCTTGTGACTATGCTTTTTCCTGCATCGGGGGCAGAAGATTGCCAAATTATGTTCTGCCTCCATCTGCTTCTGTTTGGCTTGCATAATATCAAGTTCTATAGTTAGTGTCCCTACAATATCAGTTTTAAAATATTCTAATAAATTTCAGTTGCTCCTTATGTTGATATTTTATTGTCTCTTGCAAACCGATCATATTCTGCGGGTTTTATTCTTGTGCTGCCTCTCGAACTCCTGATACATAAGTCAATAATGTCAGCAAAATTCTCTTGATAAATATCCCCTCTTCCCGTGATGTTTATTGTTTCAATCCATTGTTCCTTCATGCCCCTTATCAATGCAGTTTTTAACACATTATCAGGTAAAGGTAGTGATGCATAAGGAGATCTTTGTAAATTGTATTGAAAATGTTCCACATATTCTTTTAATGTTTCGTTCGGTTTGGCTGTCATTTGGAATATTTCGTCTTTCAATTCTCTAGACCTACAATAATCCTAATATTTTTTTAAGAAGGATTTTTTCATTTGATCCCAGTTGTTGATGACCCCACCACCTAGTCCCATAAACCATCTTAAAGCAGACCCCTTTAATGTAGAGGGGAATAATTTCAATTTCTGGGGATCGGTGGTGTAATCATATCCCCTGCACAACACATCAAATCGAATGAAAATGCATACGGATCTTTTGATGTGAGACCGTGAAATGTAGGGATATGTTGAAGAGGGATAGCTTTCATGGCCGCATTTGCTGTAGAATCCACTATAGGATATTGTAATGTAGAGGTTTGAGTATTTGGCTGGTTCTGAGCCATAGGATCGAATATATGCCAATAACCTTCTGGGATATCTAGGAGGGTATTCCTAGGTTGAGAGGGGATGATTTTAGGAGGGATAGTTTTAATGGCACTTCCTTTATCTGGGATAAGAGGAATACCTGATGTCTGAGGAGATTCGACTCCTTCAACAGTGATTTTCGCAGCGCTCCCCTTATCTGGGCTTTTTAATGGCTGATCTGTTCCAATGGGAGATTTTGGTTCCTCCGTTTCCCCTGTTTCTCCTTCTCCTTCACAAAAGTTGCTGAAATTCCCTTCTTGCAATAGTTCTGGAGTAGAATTTTCAATTTCTTGAAAGTCCTACTCTTCAGTTTGACTATGCACCTTAGGAAAGGCTACAGATGGTGATCCTGTGGCCTGAAGGGAACTAGTAGGTTGTTTAGAAATGATTTTCCTAGGACCTACTAATGGCTGAGATTCGATTTTCTTATAGATTTCGTCTATGAACGTTGTTCGGCCAAGGGTCACCGACCCCTTAGCTTTTTCGGGTTTGGATGGAAGCTTAATATTCTTTTCTGGTTTTTTTCTGCTTAGTCATGCACTCAAATGAACTACTAAATTCTATTCAAACAAAGCAACAACAAATCTGTTAGGAAAGTGGACAGTGGAGCAAGGCTTTTACATGCTCCACACGCAGGTTCTTACCTTCCGTTTTTAAGATCCAACTCTTCCCTAGTAGGTTCGTACACTAATCTGAAAAAGACAAATGGCTACACTCTTTCCCCGGCAATGGCGCCAAAATGTAGAGCTATAAAAAGGGTCTCTTTCACCTCTAATTACCTCACATTAATATGTCAATTCGGGAGCGTTTGGTTATTTCAAAGAGTGACTCAATTTGAGGCTATTTATCAGAGTAATGCTAGTAGTACAACGTTCTGCAAAAATACAAGAGTAAACGGATGCTTGTCTATGACTAAGTTACTTCAAATGACTAAATCACACACTCTTAAAGCTAGGCAACTTTATCAGTCAAGGGTTTGACAGCAATAGCCCATCCCTTTGGAAACCTATGGAAAGGAAATTAAAGCATGGACCACGAGTCTGGGAGCGAGGCAGTAAATGCTGAGGATCACTACAGCAACAGATCGTCTCTCACACCAAAATAACAAATGCAAGTAAATGAAACAACAGGTAAAAATGGAACGGCAAATAAGAAATTGAACAAAAAATCTAGAATGGAACAACGACGCTTAAATTGGAACAAAAATTTTGAAATGGAACAACAATCAAATAACTAAACCTCGCGAGCAATAATCAAGCTTTATCCTATCAACTCAAATGCACTCATTGTAATCAAAACTCCAACCTTTCATTCTCCAAGAAAATCAAGCAACACGCACTAATGGAACAACACTAATTACTAATAAGTTGTGGAACAACATTTGGAAATCATACACACACAACACCCTTGAAACATAATCTGATCTAGCACCAATCATCAACAGGAATTACAACTGTGTTTCAAAATGGAACAACATTAATCCTGAATCATAAAGAACACATCTTTCAGATAAATTCCACAACAGGAATACAAAGCATAAGAGCTCCGTAACAAAATAATAACAATGTTCAATTAAGTCTAATAATATTCAATCAACTCTGAAGTTATTGGTGATATAATGCAGAGTCAATATAACAGTTATAAAAACCTTAATGAACGAATCTTAACAGAGCATATCATGTAATTTATAAAGCATATCAGATTACCAACTAATGACGATAAGAAAACCACGCAGAAATCAAATCGTAGTGATACAGAAGCAAGTGTCCTCCGGGGCTGGGTCCTTAGCCTGAAGGGTACACCGCTTTAAGTTAATCCAGACGTAGAGACAAGATAATCACCAAGTTTATATTAATGCATAAAACAGAAAGTACAATGAGCCAAGTTCAACGAGACTCGATGATCAAAGTTCAATCTTTAACAGAAAGTTACATAAAAGCATAATCCCCCCAAAGCTAACAGTGTCATCCCTTTATATAAGGGTGACGACGGAGATGTCTAGGCAATAAGATAAATAAAGCAGCGATGATCCTGAGGGATTCGCCAAACTGTTAATCCTTAATCACTTCTTTTCTCCTCTGCTGAGCTGGTGCCTTCTCCTCCTTTTCCAGACCGGTTTGCTTCAACCTGCTTAGCCTCGTTTGCACTCCGTCCTTCATCAAAGGGACAACAATTACCCTGTTCTTGTCTTTTTCTTTGGAACAACAGCTCCTCGTTTTTACCCTTTCCTACACAGTAGAATGACAACTATCAGTGGTTAAGTCTTGCATACTAATTCCACATATTTTGTCATAATTCTTTATTGTTTTCCACATTCATGATGTAAAAGATTCACAAGTCCCACTGGAAAACCATTGAAATGATCACTAAAAACATACCTTTTTAGTACTCCACACACATCATTCATCTTGGCTTCCACACCTTTCTTTAAACCATCCATCTTAGCTTCCACGCCTTTCTTTAAACCATACATATTAGCTTCCACACCATCCATCTTAGCTACCATGCCTTTATTTAAACCATCCATCTTAGCTTATGCTACTTTGTGTGAGAGTGAATTTTGTTGCACTCGGTCTTGTAATTTTGATATATCATGTTGCATTTCTTCCTCTTCTTTATGAGCCATGCTAGAGCTTGTAAGTTGCTTACTAGGTGTTTCGATTTTCCTTCTTTGGGGAATCAATTAATGATAATAATGCTTCACTATGCCCTTTAAATTCCTTCAAACTAATTTTTCAACCAAACTTATGAAAAATCTTAAAATAACTACACACCTTTCTTCAATTTGTAGGAGTTCGATATTGAATCTGTTATATTTCTATAATTTCATATATCCAAGGTCAGAAATTGTGTCCCGCAGTAGCCCTCTAAGTCCTCTTTCCAACCCTACAAGTATGATCAAGCTTGGATTATTCAAGGAAGAGTCATGCCAAATCTCCCACAATGACCTGATTATAGACTTGTTTCATAGAGATAAATTGTATGAAGTGACACGTGTCACTGTTTTGAACTTAGGACCTAAAATGGATACACAAAAGACTACAAACCATCCTACTTCTGTAAATTTTTACTAAATTTCAATATGATTCTTATAAAGAAAGTTATGATTATTTTTGCCAAGTCACCTTTTTGAGATATAATTTGGGAGCCTTCAAAAACCATAAATTCCTTGGATCATATCGCCAAAATTATAGTGAGAAAAGATCTTAAATTTGGACCCAAGGTTCACTGAGATTTAGCTCAAATGGGTTTTAATGTCAGCTTCTACAACATCGTTTAAAAAAATTTATATCAAACACTACACAATGATCTATATGGAGCAGTGAAACCTTAGAATCCAAAGGCTCTGATACCGAATGTTATATAACCAGCTCACAAAATAGAAGAAGAGATAGATAAACGACTTCAAAATCAGCCTCTTTGAGGGGAAACCTCCATTACATTACAGAAGTGAACAATTCCTAGATGATACAAATGACAAAACCTCATTTCTATATATAGGAGTCTAAGGGGCCACAATATAATAAAGGCCAACATAAAAATAATAATATAAGGGAACAACAATAACAACAACAAGAAGCTCAATTGGTCAAATCAGTGCCTCGCCAATTGGGAGGTCACAGGGTCTTCTGAAAGCTCTTGGGGTCACAGCATAATAAGCTAATATCGTGGGTACAACATCCGTGAACCACATGTGCACAAACAATAACAATAATGGCTATAATGACAATAGTAATTGGGGAATCACTTGTATTATAGGGACCTAACAGTTTTTCACTTATTTGATGGCTTGATATCTTGCACGAACCTGTAAATTATGTTGAAACTCTGTAACTTATGTAACTGCTTACTCCTTTCAATGATTTCTTTGTTCATTTTTAGTTGTACTCCCTCAAATATATAAAAACCTCTGATATATTAACACAACCTATCAAAAATCATTTACTGTAAAAAATATTAAACTGTGTATGTAAAAATGTTGAGGGACCATTACGGCTTGTGTATTTCTCTACACCATGAAGTAGAATAATCACTTCTCCATGTATTCCACAACCTAAGCAATGAGGTCTAGCCCGTTTTGGCTCGTTCTCACCCTTATTGTAGGTTTCTCTATTATTTGGACATCCTTCAGCATTTTTTTCTTCTTTCTGTCAACATGCTTTGTTTTCCTCTATATCTTTCTGCTCTTCAATGTTTACACAACCTCCTCCTCTACATCAATAATCATTGTTTCTTTTAGCCTGGGGTTCATTTTAGCCTTGAAATTTAGTCTCATCTTGTTAGTATGGTGAGTGTAAGGCCTTTTTCCATAAACCCTAGGTTCTATCTCCTCTTCTTCATCTCTTGTTTCCATTTTTTTTTTGCATTTTTACTTTGTGGCTCTTTGTTTTGTCTCCTCTTATTCTAACATCAATTTATGCTCTCTTCTTTCCTCCTTTAATAAACCCTAAGCTCTTCTTCTTTCATAGGGTTTTCATTGTGTTTTTCAATAGGGATATGACTATGCTCTCCCTTTGTTTCCTTAGATAGGTTTTTGAGATAAGCCTCTTAATATGAACTAATCAATAGTACAAAATGACTAATTAGTTACTAAAAAAACAACTAAAATTTGCATACAAACAACCATTTTTCAGTCGGTGACCAATAGTAGCTAATTTACAGTATCTTATAACGTTACTATCTTTTAATCATTTTTAGCGTAGTCATTAATTGGTTTCCTCAATTTTACCATCTAGTAGTATATTTAGTCATAAATTTGGTCACTAATTTTTCATTGGTTTAGTCATTAATTGTTGCAATTAATGACCAAATATATAACAAAATATATTACTATATGAATCCTCAAGAAAATCAATTAATGACCAAATAAATATGACCAAAATGTTGGTCGTGTTATAAGATACTATAAATTAGCTACTAATAGTTATATATATGCAAATTTTAATAGTGTTATAAGATGTTGTAAATTAGCTACTAATAGTTGTATCTATGCAAAATTTAGGCATCATTTAATAATAAAATTTTTATTATTTGCAGTAGTATTTATCTTTTTTGGTATTTTCATATTCATTAAATAAACAACTGATTTAGTAGTTTCTATTCATTTCATTCATAATAATTATAAATGACTAATTTATTCATATATTCATTTTATTCATATTCATCATTAATTAATATAAACTACTAATCTAATAGTTTTAAATTGATTTTATGTGTTTATTATTAATCACCATAAATTAATTAGTATGATTTTGCGACTAAATTTTATGAAAATGTCATACAATGTGCATGTTTATCTAATATGATAACGCAAAGTTACATATGTTAATTACAAGACTAAATAATGTCAAGTGCAAATAAAAATAATCTCAGCCATATAAATTTTATTATATAAAACATCAAGTATTACAATATGAGTTTCCAACTTAATATGGGTTGGGTTACAATTTATACATGAAATATTGTTTCATCATTTCAAAACATTATCACTGTGTTTCCGAAGCATTGCAGGTCAATTTGCCAACTCTGAAGGCTTGACCATTAGTCTCTATGAGTGTGTCTTATGCAATATATTGGCTCTAAGGGTATCACTAGAAAAATTCTCTTCTCTCTATCATTTTACATTTGTCACTCTAGTGTTATTGTTCTCCCTTTTCTTCAATTGTTGCTTCTTACCATCAATATTAAGTTCCTCTCCTGAAAATGAAAGAAGATACATTGTAGAGTATAAGACATGAAAGACTATGAATACTTGAATATAAAATAAAGTAGAGTATAAAAGATTTATATGACATATACCTCAACTTTCGATAGTGGTCAACATGTGGCTAGATGACCTGTATAAACAAAGAAAATAAAATGTCACCATAGAAAATGGAATTGGAGGGGGATTCATCATGCATGCTAGGATTTTTTGTGTGTGCACACATCATATTGCTCAATTCTAATTGTATAAAAAATAAAGAGTATGCACAATGACATGTAGTGACATGTGTGTGTCTATTTGACTCAATGATATGCTTGATTTTTTAACCCATTCCAATCCTACCACAATTAAATTAAGAGAGACAAGGACATAATAAGGACTATCAATAAATGAAATTAGGGACTTTAGAATGCAACTCAATTGTACCTGAATGTAACGATAAGTATTTGCAGCTTCGTGGTCACTGATGAGCATCAAATCACACTGTGAGAAATTTTTTGCATTATGATAATTTGGTTGCACCTGCACTAATCCTCTGTAGTAGTCCTTTGACTTGTCTATAGATATAATTTTAGAAACAATCCTACTCCTACAATTCTTCCCTATATGGATCATCTTTGTCCCCCCTTATTGATAGTTATTTTTCAAGGCAACAGAATATAACTCTCCAATTCTATCATCGCCTTTCAAAACAATGCTTGAGTATTTCCAAGTGATTGTTGAACCAGTCTCTACTCAGGTGCATGAAATCCTTGATTTTCCCCTATACTACTAGCGTAACCCCTATACTGCTAGTGTAACCTCTTATTGTTACTATTACAACTCCCTTATTTATATTTTTGTACCCATGTAGTCCCCATATTTTTAGTATTGTGCCCTTACATTATTATTGTTATCTTGTCTCTCATTATATTATGACCCCTTAGGTTCCTATATATAGAAAGGAGGTATTGTCATCTGTATCATCTAAGAATTGTTCATTTGTGTAATGTAAAGGAGGTTTCCCCCTTGAAGAGGCTTATTTCTAAGTCATTGATATATCTTTTATATTTTTTGTGAGTTGGTTTCATAACATTTGGTATCAGAGCTTTGGATTCTAGGGTTTGGCTGCTCCAAAAAGTCATCGTGGAATTTTCGCTATAACTTTGTTTCTGCGATGTTTCAAAAGCTAAGAAAAAAAACCCATTTGAGATGAAATCTCGTTGAATCTTGGGTCTTAATTTCATATCCTGTCTCGCTATATTTTTGGAGATATGATCTAAGGAAGTTATGGTTTTTGCAAGCTCCCGAATTTCATCTAAAACAGGTCATTGTGGAATTTTCGCTATAATATTTTTCTACGAAGGTTCAGTCTCTAAAATTAAAACCCATTTGAACCAAAATCTTAGTGAAGCTTGGATCTGAATTTCAGATCTTGTCTCACTATATTTGTGGATATATAATCTGAGGAAGTTATGGTTTTTTCAGACTCCCGAATTACATTATAAATAGGTAACCTTAGGAAAATCATCATAACTTTCTCTTGGAGCATCGGACTGCAATTTCATAAGAAGTTATAGAAAGAAAATAGAGTGTATTATTCTTTATATATTTTTCAGATCCTAAAGTTGAAAAAGTGACACGTGGCACTTTATACAAGTGCACTCTACTAAGTCAATCTATAATCAGGTCATCATGGGAGATTTGACATAACTCTTCCTTGTAGAATCCAATCCTTATTAGACATGTGGGGTTAGAAAGAGAACGTAGAGGGCTACTATAGGACGCAATTTCAAAACTTGGAGGTCTAAAATTACAGAGTTACAGTCGTTTCAAGATCGAGCTCCTAAAATCAAGAAAATGCGATATGAGGAAGTTTGATGGCAAGGATCACGTAAATTGGATGCTACAAATGGATCAATATTTTGATCTAAATGAGGTGCAAATATTACAAAAGGTATGTATTGCATCTTCATATTTAGAACTGGATCAATTTTTATGGTATAAAGGGCTTTGTTCTCGTAAACCGCTTGCTACATGGTCAATTTTCATAGAGGAAATGATAGCACATTATGAGGATACAAAGAGCAACACATTCTTTAGCAAGTTGATAAATCTCAAACAAAAGTTTTCAATGGAAGAGCACATTGAGGACTTTCAAAAATTGAATATAAGGAAAAATGATATTCCAGAGAAGCAGAGGATTGATGTCTCCATAGGCACTTTAAATGATAACATTCAACATGAGGTTTATCTTTGGGAACCTGATTTGTTGGAGAAGGAATTGAAGTTGGCAAGAAAAGTGGAATAAAAATTATGGCAACAAAGAATTCTACCCTTCATAACTATAAAGATGGAAGTTTTGTTTCTCCTAGCCTTCCACAACCTACAAGGTTGACACCACAACAATTGGAAGAAAAAATAGCAAATGGGCTTTGTTACAATTTTGATAACAAATACATTAAAAGTCATAAGTGTGCTGAGAAGAAATTATTTTACATAGATTGCAAAGAGGAGGAAGAAAAGGATCAAGAAACATCAAAAGAAGAGGATATATACTAGGAACCAACCCTAGAGAAAGAAGAAATGAATCCAGCCATATCATGTAAAGCATTGGAAAGAATTACCACTCCTCAAACTGTCAAGATAGAAGGACATATCAAGAAGTCAAAGTTTCAAGAAGTGAAAAATCACATCGAGAAAGAAGAAATGAATCCGACCCTATCTTGTAATGCATTGGCAAGAATTACCAATCCTCAAACTCTCAAGATAGAAGGACATATCAAGAAGAAAAATGTTCAAGAAGTGAAACATCACATCAAGCATCAGGAAATGAATCTGACCATATCTTGTAATGCATTGGAAGAAATTACCACTCCTCAAACTCTCAAGATAGAAGGACATATCAAGAAGAAAAATATTCAAGCAGTGAAAGATCACATCAAGCATCAACAACAAGTTCTCCAACTTTTAAGGGATAATGCCACTTTTGTGCAGAATCAAATGAAACAACAGGCAGATCAAAATCACAATGAAAGAAGTTTTGATGTAGGTGATTGGGTATTTTTACAGCTACATCTCAAGCAAGCTACTTATGAGAAGGAAATGTTGGCAATACTACATGCACTTAAGAAATGGCGACCTCACCTAATGGGAAGACACTTCAAGGTAAAAATGGATCATGATAATGTTAAATACTTCTTAGAGCAAAGATTATCTTTAGAAGAACAGAAGCAGTTGGTCACAAATATGTTGGGTTATGACTTTGAAATCATCTACAAAAAAGGGAAGCAAAATGTTTTTGCAAATGCACTCTCATGAAAGGATGAGGATGTGAAAGCATTGTTTTATGCTATTTCTATTATCCAGCCAGATTGGATAAATGAAGCAAGGGATGAATGGAAGAAGGATGAAGAAGTGTCGCCACTCATTCAAAAGTTGTAGAATATCTCAATTCAAACAGTATTGCCAGAACTTGACGAGGAAGGAAAAATCATATTGGAACCTGGAGCAGTCATAGAAACAAGAACCTGATAGCTGCGAAATTGATCAATTTCAAAGTATCTAATCACTTGGAAGGACTTACCCTCTAAATATTCCACATGGGAGGACAAGAATTTTACACAGAAGCATGAAGATCTACTCAAGCATTGAGGACAACACATTTTTAAGGAGAGGGGCATGTTAAACCACTATACTACTAGTCTAACCCCTTATTGTTATTAGTACAACCCCTTTATTATATTGTTGTACCCATGTAGTCCCCATATTGTTATTATTGTGCCCTTACATTATTATTGTTATGTCAGCTCTGATTATATTATGACACCTTAGACTCCTATATATAGAAAGGAGGTCTTGTCATTTGTATCATCTATGAATTGTTCATTTGTATAATGTAAAGGAGGTTTCACCCTTGAAGAGGCTTATTTCTAAGGCATTGATCTATATTTTCTATCCTTTTGTCAGTTGGTTTCATAACACCTGCACTAATCCTCTGTAGTAGTCCCTTGACTTGTCTATAGATATAATTTTAGAAACAATCCTACACCTACAATTCTTCCCTATATGGATCATCTTTGTCCCCCCTATTGATAGCTATTTTTCAAGGCAACAAAATAGAACTCTCCAGTTGCATCATCGCCTTTCAAAACAATGTCTGAGTATTTCCAGGTGATTTTTGAACCAGTCTCTACTCAAGTGCATGAAATCCTTGACTTGTGTTCATCGTACAAACCTCTTTTCATAATAAAATTATAAATCCCACATCTTCATTCCTCGTCCCCGACATGCCAATTATTTACAGTGGAATAATTTATCATTGCTCCCTCGGTGCAATAGAGATCTACTATTGTGGCATGGAGATGATTGGTGTCATAAAATAGTATAGTTCATCCTTCAATATATGTCATAGAACTCTTGTCATCTCACATAACTCCTCTCATCTACAAAAATAAAAATGCTCTGAAATGCCTGGTCTCCATCTCATTCATCCTGAAATAAGTGGATTTTTCGATGGGTGAAAAAGTGTGCTTAGAGATTTAATACACGGAGCTATCACTAAAAAAATAAAAATACAGTCCAACATAATAGTTATCAGCAGGAGCGTCAACCCTGCCAAGCTACTTCCTAACTAGATAAAGATACTCCTGAATTACCTCTTATAACGAACAAAAGATAACGTCAGCTACCTATAGGGTATGCCAATGCATGGTAGCAATGAAAATATTGTTGAAAACAACAATGTTGGTCAATCTCTTATTCTAGTCAAGGGCATGCCCAACTTTTGAAATGTATCAAGCAGGTTAGGGTCCACCTCATCTAGGCTCCTCTTCTTCTTCTACTCTCTATGTTTAGGTTCAGAATAATACCAAAAGTCTTCAAAATTGATGGGTGCGTAAAAGTTATCAGGCCATTGAGTTTGCCCATTTTTAATCATTGTCTCTAAGAGTTGAATCTAAATTGCAAAAGTCGTCTAGGTTCCTTCTTTTTAGCTAAATTTAACCTAATCTTTGGAGAGTTGTAAGGTTTAATGAATCTAAGTATATTCTACTTAAAATATAGTAACATGGTTTTAAAATGTAGGCATTAAGATCAGAATCTAAGGATGAAACAGATAAGATTTTATGTTCATGATTACAAGAAATTTTAATTTCATGTAACAAAGTTTGAGGAAGGTCTAGCATTTGCATCCTACCGGAACATTTTTCTTGCATTACTTGAGCCCTTTTAATTTGGGCATGGTAGAGTTCATTATATAAACAATCAACCACTAGAAAAAGGTCAAAATAGAAAATAAAATTTCATGCATTATGACCCTGGAAACTTTAGGGAGGATCGAACTAATCTATACAATAAGGACATGCAAAATACTTGCTTTTCCATTGTCTTTTGATGAATTTTTGGCTGCAATCAAGATCTACATTATCATAATCATTAAACCCTTTGTACAATAAGGACATGAAAAATGGTTACTTGTGCGTTGTCTTCTAATGAATTGTTGGCCGCAATCAAGATCTGCATTATCATAATCATTAAACTCTCAAATCTAGATAAAATTTATGATTTGATCATATAAACCCCCAAAATTATTTACCCATAAGAACAAAAATTCTCTTTAGTAAAAAGGAAGAACAGAGTCCAAATTCATACCCATGTACAAATTACTAGAATATCATAATCATTAAACCCTCAACTCTAAATAAAATTTATGGTTTGATCATATAAACCCTCGAAATTATTTACCCATAAGAACAAAAATACTCTTTAGTGAAAAGGAAGAACAAAGTCCAAATTCATACCCATGTACAAATTACCAAAATATCCATGCCTAATGACCGTGCCCTTATCAAAATCATTAAACCATCAACTCTAGATAAAATTTATGCTTTCATCATATAAACCCTTGAAATTATTTACCCATACAAACAAAAGTCATGTTTAGTAAAAAGAAAGAACAGAGTCCAAATTCATACCCATGTACAAATTATCAAAATATCCACGCCAAGTGACCTTATGATTTGACCATATAAACCCTCAAAATTATTTATCCATACAAACAAAAATCCTCTTTAGAAAAAGGGAAGAATAGAGTCCAAATTCATACCCATGTACAAATTTCCCTTCCTGCAACTAATCATTGATGCTCTCCTAAGGTGTTTTTCATGCAAGCTCCATATGGGGCTCGAATCCATGAAATCCATAGATCACATTGATGGTCTTCTTTCATCTGGAATTTCCACACAGATATAGACAAGGTAGAGAAAAATACAACACCATATGGGGTTCAAATCCCATGAAATCCATAGATCACATTGATGGTCTTCCTTCTTTTGGAATTTCCATGTAGATATAGACAAGGTAGAGAAAAACATAGTGCTACAATGTAATGTTGTAACATGTGAATATTTTATTTAAGCCTAGCGCTAAACTGAAATGAAAAAGAAAAGAAATATTTATAATAGAAAAAATAAAAGAAATATTTGTAATATAAAACTAAATATATAAATTGCAATTGGGCTAAATGATTTATTTTTAATAAGAATTTGTTATTTTTGCCTAAGATGCTATATTAATAATAAGAAGAAAAAGTTAAATATGGTATTGGGATGAGTGTAAACATTTAAATATGACCTCAATTAATAATAAAAAGTTAAATTAATAAAAATAATAAAATTTAATTTGTTATATTTTGATTTTGTTATTAACTTGTGAATAGGCTTTGTTACAATACCATGGGTGAATACCATGGCTTATCAATACTACAAGTCCAAAAACAAAACTTCTTTCACAACCAAAATATTTTACAACAATATGACAAGATTCTTAACTATCACCCCACATTACGATAGATATTATTAACTTGTAAAAAATAGCTTTTGTTACAATACCATGTGTCAATACCATGGATTATCAATACCACATGCCCAAAAAACATAAATTATTTCACAAACAAATCTTTTATAACAATATGACAAGATTGTTAACCATGGATATTCACCCTCACTTTACCATGGATATTAACTTGTAAATCTCCTTTGTTACAATACCATGGCTTATCAATACCACATGTCAAAACACCATAACTTATTTCATAGTAAAAATATTTTATTTTAATATAATTTTACAACATTTTTTAATTGAATCTAAAAGGGAAAATGTTACAATTTGAGATATATCTAAACCCTCTATCCTCACTACTACTAAAAATATTCTCATAGAAATTAAATTAAGGTTTTAATAAAGTTAAGCTAAGATGGATATCCAAGGGATGAGAGCAAGTAAATTGACTCACGACCACTAAAAATATCCACATAGAATTAAATTAAGGTTTTAATAAAATTAAGCTAAGATGGATATCCAAGGGATGAGAGCAAGCAAATTGACTAATTATAATAGATTAAATATAGTGCATGTTTTTTTATGTTTTTCATTATTTTATTTTCTTTGACATGATTGATCCAAAATATATGTTTAATATTTTACAACCAATACCATGACTTATCAATACTACAAGTCTAAAAACCATAACTTATTTCACAACTAAAATATTTTACAACAATATGACAAGATTCTTAACCATGGATATTCACCCCCACATTACCGTAGATAGTGTGAACTTGTAAAAAATAGCCTTTGTTACAATTACATGGGTCAATACCATGGATTATCAATACCACATGCCCAAAAAACATAAATTATTTCACAATCAAAATATTTTATAACAATACCACATGCCCAAAAAACATAAATTATTTCACAATCAAATATTTTATGACAATATGACAAGATTGTTAACCATGGATATTAACTTGTAAATCCTCTTTGTTACAATACCATGGGCAAATACCATGGCTTATCAATACCAAATGCCAAAAAACGATAACTTATTTCATAGTAAAAATATTTAATTTTAATTTAATTTTTCAACATCTTTTTAATTGAATCTAAAACGGAAAATGTTACAATTTTAGATATATCTGAACCCTCTATTAACTATTGTAGCTATTGTTGCTACTTTACGAACTAGACATATATGATATGCTCCCCCTGAACATATACTACATCTACTTTGAATAATCCTCGAATTCTAAACATCTTAGGTTATTCGTTGAATACTTTCTCTGTAAATTCATCTTTTGACTAATTAAAAAAGAACGAGTACAAAATAAAACTGCAAATGGTATTCCTACTGCTACAAATACCAATCATTAGTGATGTGTTTTGGATTTCTCCTCACCACTATTACTACTGTTGAGACCACACTAACTTCACCTAATAATCCTAACAATTAACAATACTCCCCCTAAGATCATGCTACACCAAATATGTAGTGCTTAAATAATACCAATTACACCAAGAAACTTATACGAATTCGATAGTATACCAGGAAAACTCCCAAGACTCTTTCTCCAAAATAAATTTCCATTCACAAGAAAGTCTACTCCATCTGAACCCAAACATACCAATTGACGTAGCGGTACCAATTAACATATAGATACCAAATGAAAAATAAGGGACATGTAAAGCTTGTACCAATTGTGGTTATCAAGAGAAGAGTGCTAGGAATAATCAAATTCACAACTTTAATGAAATAAGGGTATTTCACCCAAGAAGAAAACCTTTAATTTGCTCAACAATCTTTCTTTTCGTGGATAAGAATGCTTGCCTAATATTTAATAAAGCAATTGTCCCTAAGTCAATGCTCTTTGTTCTCGTGAATCTACTTCCTTGCTCCTTTGTGGGGACTGGTCCTGTGGACCTGATTTAACTGTGGGCCTTTTATTGCTCCACATTACTATTGTAGTTCATCCTTTTCGCACAACATGAATTACTGTGAACTCCCATTCAAACCAAATTGGCTCCTCTCTCCTCTTTCTTGCAATGTTGATACACTTGAAATAAACCAATTTATTATGGTAATCCCAATGGGAACTTAACCATACCTCTATAGATCAGAGGTATCCCTTTTGTATAAGATTTATTATGTTTGTATTTGACTTATTTGGCCTCACATGAGGCCATTCCCTTATTTTAATAGAGAGAAAAAAAGGATCTACTCCCACTAGGTAAAATGTCCTCATTTTTTAGCCAAACCTTGTTGGGTTGAGTCCTGACAAGATAATTTATTTTCAGCCTCTTCTTCTTTGCTTTAGTTTGGTATTTTTCATGTCTACACATGGTTAGAGATGACTCCTCCCTTTTTTCCTCTTTCTTCACCCATCCTCTTGCATCCTTAAAAATTTATTTAGAAGGATATATTACATAGGCTATTGTTTCTCCTTCTTTCCAGAAGCCTGTGCTCATTGTAGATGGTACTCATAAACAGTTCAACCACTGGATTATGAGGATCATCCTTCATAGCCTCTCTATGTTTCTCCTTCAAAGAGGGAAAAACATCCTAATCATTTCTTCCTCCATTTATCAGCATGTCACTTTGACACAGAGCATTGAAGGAATACTTGTAATCCTTTGATTCATAATCTATTTTTTTTCTCAAGTATTGAGTTGCTCCATTTGCATGCATATGTTGAGAATGAAGATTATTCTTCTCATATATGTAGGCTAGTTCCTTATGCCAAAATTTTCCATTGTTGTAACAATCGACATGATATATGAGTGGGAAAAGGGATTGACATACTCAATGACATTCCTATCAAGGCCTATGTTACAACCAACATTATTTCCCCTATTGCTACTCCACACACCTTATTTTCTTACATGCCATATACAATCCATGAATTTATGTCCAAATTTATCACAAGAAAAATAATAACCATGAAAAGTATTTTGATAACTAAAGATATCTTTTATTTGAGGGCTTTTTCTTGAGGTGGAAAGGACCTCTATTTATTCTTCATGTGCCTTCCATGGTAGTACAAATTACTTCCTTGCATTCTTTCTTCTTGCTTCTTGGATCTCTTCTAATGCTATCCTCGTTGTTGTTGCTTAAAATTATGTTGTTTTCTTTTCTTCTCTTCTTGTTATTTCTTTCCTCTATGTTGTTGTTGTCCATTTTTTTTTTACTTTATTGTTGTTGGGACCGAAGCCATCCTTGATGAGAGGAGATATGTTCTTAACAAGAATATCATCAAAGGCCTTTCTACTCTCCTCAAGCCTATGATATTGAGATATATTTTTTCTTGCCCTTATTAGGTCATGTCTCAATGAGACAACTTTTGCTGGTAGTCTCTTACAAAGGGATTCTCTATCATTTTGTTGACTGGTCAACATCCCATTTAGTCTACTAGCGTCTTCATCTTTAGCATTAAGATAAACTATTATTTTGTCCAACTTCTCATTCTCAAGCTCATACTCCAACTGCTCATTCTACTCGATATTTGCTTTTGATAGCTCATTTATCTCTTTCAGAGAAAACATCAACTTTTT
This sequence comes from Pinus tabuliformis, assembly GCA_031772625.1. NCBI lineage: Eukaryota > Viridiplantae > Streptophyta > Pinopsida > Pinales > Pinaceae > Pinus > Pinus tabuliformis. Next base: position 510,466,185 of record CM062815.1, read on the forward strand.
TTTCTAAAATAGATCATTTCACCTAGATCATTTCCCTTGCTATCAGAGGTGATAGCATAGGAACCATAGAGATCCAAGTTCCTCTCTATGTCAATTTAGTTTTCCACAAGTTTGAGGACTATTCCATCTTCATCACTACCAAGGATACACCTATTCTCTTCATGCGATGTACTCTCTTCTTCTTTAGGGGATCCCTCATTTTCTATTGCAAGTAACATAAGTCTATCTACACCACTACTAGATGAACATCTACCATTTTCTTCCGATAATTATTATGAGCATCTGGAAGATATATGACCTATTTATTTACATTTATCCAATAAAAATAACTTACCTTATGTGAAAGAAGGCCTCTCATCTAATTCTTCATCATCCTCTCAAGAGTGATGAGTAGCAACTTACTCACTGGAATAAATACCTTCAATATTTTGAGCACATTTCCTTTGAGACACCTCCTTCTTCTTCTTCCTTTTCTTCTTATCACTAGTAGTTACATGTTCTATTTCACTACTTGAGAAACAAGGTCTTTGGCTTTCTCTTAAGCCACATTGCTAACTTCTTAATGTAGACATTGTAATTTGTTCAACATTTCATTTGTTGTCTTACAATGCCTCATCTTATCAACATATGCCTTTGACAACCCTTTCATGATAATCCTCTTGGCCAATGTCTTAAACCCATTCTTCTCTCCATATACCAAATAGAACTAAATATGTTCACTAATTACCATTAAATATACTTCCATTCTAATTATATAGATCTCATAGTCTAATCCATTTAAAAATGAAACCCCCTCTAGTTTTAGAAAAAAAATATTATCCGTTGTTTCCTTTTTTTTCTACCTTCAAGTGATTAAGTTATTCCTTAAGGAACCAGGCTATGCTACCATTTATTGGAAACAATGTTTAATATTGGGTGGGAGGGGGGGGGGGGGGGGGGGGGGGGGGGGGTGGGGGGTTGGTGTGGATTAGTATTAAGGCTAATTTAACTTTTATTTCAATTTATGTTTAACATTAAAACTTGGAAACCAACCATATACATCATCAACAACGTATCATGTGGCAAAAATATAAAATAAACACATAACACAAAAACCATGAGCAACAACCACATATGACACAAATGATTTAATGTGGAAACCCTTCCAGGAGAAAAACCACCTAAGGTTGTTTGTTATTTGATGTAAATAAGAGAAACTACTCGATTAGATCAATGTTTGTTTGTGAGCCACAACTCATAGGAAGTACTAACTCCATTTTATTTCTTGGTATAAACCATTAGCAAGAAGCACCAAATCCCTTCTTCTATAAACACCTAAATATATTACTAGAAGCACCAGTCGAAGCATCAACTTCATGGATTCGTTGTAAGCATTAACTTGTAGTGCCTTAGATTTATGAAAGCACAACTTGTAGGGGGCACCAACCCCTATGCGTTTTTTAGATACCAACTAGATGGAAGCACCAACTCCTTGGTGTGTGGGCTCTGACCCACTCTCAATAAAGAAGTAATGTTCTATGTATACGAAATCCATTCTACCTGATTTCTGCTCTATGTGCATCAACCTGGTCCACTCAACAGGTACTTACTCTACCTGATATTATACTTTGATCCCCTCTATGACATTCACTTTGTGCATCCCTCATAACACTTTGTTTTCTACTCACTCTACAGCATCACAATATTCTTGACCTTCTACTCTCAACATCATATACTTAGTACTCAACCTCTTCTATTCTACAAGCTCTCTCGGCCTCTCACAACATCATAGTCACACTCTTGAACTCTATCTGCAACGTTAACACTCATTTCCTTTTTCCTTAGTAGCACTAACCCTCACATCTATCCACTCAGCTAAGTCAACTATGTTGTATTCCCCTTACTTTCTTAATTTCAATCTTAGGTTGTGTTCTTGTATTGCACATGGAACTATGTTGTCTCTATTTCCATCCATACTCCCTAAAAACATACTCTCATCATGGTTTTACATCCTGTTGTTGTGTCTAATTGCTTGGCCACTACAATATCATTAAACACTAGGAATAGGCTTCTGATTACTTGTCCACTATAGCATCATTAATTCAAATAATGGGCACCTGAACATTTCTCCACACTGGCACTCAATTCCTGGTTCATCTATGTCCCATAACAAGTCTCTCCATTCTTATGGATTTGATCATAGTGGCCAAATTGTATTTCAGTCATGGATTTCAAAGCTATGGTAAAATCATTGATTTATTTTCCTCACTTAATTCTTCTTGCCATGATATCCAATCAGGTATGGCAAATTCTACACCCAAACATCTTTTGTATTTAATTATTGATGACCTACTAGGAATATCAAGTGTGTCTGATTCCATTTCAAGAAAGGCTCCATCAATTTTCTCCTGCACATCATGGTCCTTCACTGTCTTGAATCAAAGATATTGGCATTTGACATTGAATCAAATAACAATTTCAGCTATCAACCCATCCATGGCTATATAACCAACTTATGGTGAATGATCAATTTGGTGTATCTTCCAAGTATGGTAGAAAGTACTGAAAAGCTAGTGGCTCATTCAACTACACACATGCATAAATATGGCGCAATTCCACATTTTGAACCCTTTGCAAAACTATAGGAATTCCTCCAAATTTTTTCGACACATCCATCCAAGTGTCTAAGAACCTTATCAAAGTCCCAAAGCCTATTTACTTTCATTACATAAAAAGTAACAACTCTGAATCCTTTATATTTACTTAAGAGAATGTTGGAAACTATGTTGAAATACCTTTATCTCTTTCTTTGTTGATGCCTAATCTATTTTTCTACCATAGGACTAGGTGTTGTGACCTCCAGCTACACCTTTAGGCACTAAAACCTTTTGTTGGCCTGTAGGGGCTTAATTTCCCTTATAATCTTATCTACCCTTAGTTATATGCTACAGGTATGACCTCATGGTAGTGCTTTAGTTAGTATCCCTTTATCTCTACATTATAATTTTTGTCTTATTTGTAAACCTCTAGGTGTCTCTTAGTAGGATGAGGGGTTCTATGGGGTCCTCCTGCACTTTTCTCATTGGTGATTACTTGTGTGTTGGTTTGCCAACGTGCCCCAACACTATCCTCCTAACCAAAACTCTATGTGAATGTTTATTTACATTGGGGTGAGCCTTATGATCTTACACATCCCATGGGGTTTGCCCAATGTATTTTCCATTGGACTATGCTCTGGCACAACAATGTCAACCCAATACCAATTCATCCCATTGGTTCCTCTATGCACAATGCTTAAACCTTTTGGTCTTTAACCTACAGGATGACATCATGCTGACATCAATTATGCTATGTGTTACCTCCAGAGTGGTGACTAATTTCACCTAGATTTTTCCCATTAGGCCACCCAAAAAAGCCAAATCTACATGCCATGTGCCCCCATGTACCGATGTCATGTTGGAATTACCTTAGCCAATAAAATGTTGCCATGCTCCTGTCAGAGATGATAGATAAAATGGTCCTGGGCATTATGTTTTGTGGTGAATTCCTTTTTTAATTTTCATAAGGGTCCTGCCCCTTTTACATTGTTATGGTCAATGAAACCTCCAAGGTTCTCTCACCGGGCTTGCATATCAAGTGGGACTTCCACTACTAAATGAGCGAGTTCTGTATTGTTGTTTTCAGAGCCATGTCTACCTAATGCTTTTATCCCATAACTTTCTTATGCCTATTTTTGAAATCTTCCAGACTTTTGTTGATGGGTTTACCTATATTGTGGGGTCCTCCTGATAGCTTTATCATTAGTTGATGCTGCCAACCATATCCCCACAATCATCCCGCTCAATTTCCTTTGTGCTCCTTATACTTCCACCAATATGCACCTGTTAGGATATTGCTACTGGGATGAGATGTCAAGTGGGACCTCCACTTTCCAATCATAAAGATCTTAATTGTTGATTTGTTCTGCCAATGTATTCCTGATGCTACCTTTAGGAGCTCCACCAATTAGCTCTGTTGCTTTTGGAAAAATTCCAAACTAGCACACTTGAAGGGGTCCTCCTAACACTTTAGCTTTGAAATTTTGGCATTAGGCAATCTAATATATAACTGGAAATAAGTTATGATCCATGAGACCATTCAAAAACTTTAATACACTATTGGAGGTATCCTTTCAAACAAAACCCAACTATGGAACTTCCAGGAGCATTTGAGAAGCTCCTAAGGAAGAAATTCCTTCAATTCCTGGGACACCCTAACCATCGTATTTATAAGACTTTATAGCTTCTTTTGATATCCTTCTGCTATGATGGTTCTTTACCTATGACTGTAGCAACCATGAGACTCCACCTAAGCTTAACACACCATGCATATCAATGCTAGAACTAGTTTCCATCATAGATAACATAGTGGACATCAATGCCAACACATTTTCTGCCACCATCCTTAATGTTTTGTCTCACATCAATACCAACACACTTGCTACCACTAGCGATCTAAAAATGCCAACTATCAAACATTTTGTCCACATATTTGACCGAATCACTTCAACAGTTTTCCTAGACAACAAAGAACCCCAAAATACTCACATATTGTTCCCATAGTATTTCAAAGAAAATAAAAATAACTTACTATTATAAAATCTATTTACATAAGACAACTAAACATAATGTTGGACCTGCAAAAAAATTTCTAACTTTAATATTGACGAGTAACATCATGCAATAAGGATTATACCAAAATAATTGCAACAATGTATTACATACAATTACCTTTGGAATACTTTATTCTTTTATGTCTACTTGTAAATATTTATGTTAGAGGCATTGGGTATGGAGCCAAGAAAAATATAAACATTTTGACTGAAATATGTAAATAATTAAGTAAAATTACAAACAAATATTGATTTCATTTGGAAATATTATGGGAACCAACATGTGTTTAATTAGGTTGCTCTAATTTTAGAAAAATGTTGATGTGTTTGACTCCTAAGTAGTGGATATGATAAAGATGGAAATTGTCACAATTATAACCTCCTACAATTCCCCAAGGATTCATGAGGAAAAAATAACACCAAGGGACAATGTAACTAAAGGGATATTTTATCTTGGGTGGGGGGAAAGGATAGGCATAGTTGGAGAGTAATGCATGTTGGAATATAGAGAAGAGAATCCTGCGGAAATCATACAATAGAATATAGAGAACAAACATTAAAAATAAGTATGTCACTATGGTTTGCACGGGGAGGAGGGAAAATATAAACAAAAGGAAAATAATTTGTTGATAACGGAGATGCTCGAGGATCAGGGGGAATTGATGTGTTTGCAGCTCACTAGTTGGGAGGAATGTGCGTGTTCATGCAATATTTCCAAGTATTCTTATTATTGAAGTATGTAATCCAAGCACATGTGTTCTAGTTTGTGATTATGACCAACAAAGAATATATATGAGTCTTCATACCAAATAACATACAGAAGTTGAGTATATGTTGTTATTATATATAGAGCATAGTTAATAATGAATTTTCATTCTAGCATATGAAATTATTTATGTAAATGTGATGATAAAGAGAACTATGAAAGGTATTAATACACCATGGTATCTCCTATAAACTATTTTATATTCTTTAGGGAAGAGCTAAGTAGTTTTAGTCTTTTGTAATTCAATATGGAATGATTGCCTCCTTATCAAATTTTCAAGTGAATTCAGTGTCCATTTGATATCATAAATTACAGAGTCGGCCAGAGTCTTTCATAGGAGGTAGTTACAGAACTTGCTTTTATACCTAATTTGTAACTACTCATGTAAAAACTTTACAAAGAAATATTTTGACCCTTAACTTTGGCCTAATGTTTTAAGGGAAAAGCAAATAATTCAATCTGATACCTTGTCGAATATCCAAAGAATATCTAAACACATTCGTGGTTGAGTGATAATATTGTTTTTTGACAAGTATTGTTGCTTTGTTTATGTATTATGAATAGTGAAAAAATAAATGGCTAGGAAGTTAAAAGAATTAAGGAGACCAAATATACACAAATAAAGGAACACATTCATAATTTTTGTTATATATCTATATATATATATATATATATATATATATATATATATATATATATATATATATATATATATATATATATATATATATATATATATATATATATATATATATATATATATATATATAGTGATGGGTGGAGAACCCTAGTTATAATGGATACAGAATATTCTCAAGCATGAACATCTCTAAAATGAGTTGGATAAGAAAACTCTGAAGTTAAATTGAATGTAACATTCGAAACACAAAGTATCAAGAGAATAAAAATCTAATGCCTGAGCTAATGACATACTAAAGGTCGATCATTAAAAACATCCTATACGATAAAGTTGTATAGAAGCAACCATTACAGTCATTAGTCAATATCTTTCTCCATATCAATTAAATACATGTGGAAGAAAAGAGGAGTTATGAAGGGATTCTTACTTAGAGAAAGAATTATAGTGATCTATATTGAGATAACTCTGAGAAGAAGTCCAAATTTCAGACCTTCCATACCAAAAGTGGTACTATTAATACCCTCATATATTTTTGTTATAGCTAGTCAATAAATTTTGTAATGAAAGTTGTTGCAAAAACTTAACTTTGCACTCTTTAAGTAGTTGTGTTATCGAAAGACCTATTTGGAGTTTATCAAACTTGGAATTTGAGAATATTCTCTAGGTTATAATAATTTCTTATAAGGAAAAGATTTTCAATTATAAATCACCATTTTTACAAAATCTAAAATCCTTTTTTCTTGAGATAGTATATTGGTGTTCTGAGATCAAATATACAAGGGTCCATATTACCCTGTAAAATATAAAAAGGAGTATTCTTTAATTACTAAGGAAAGACATGAAGATTCTTAACCTGAGTATCAAGATTCAGAGAATAGTAGTGATGTTTAGTTCAATAATTGGTCATATATTTACTTCCACCACAAGATTGATGCTTTTCCCTTAGGGATTTCCTCGAAAGAAAGTATATTGAATATAAAACCATCAAATAATAGGATGTAAGGAAATTATCTTAATAGTTAAAGTTTATTGTAAAAATATTAATTTGGCATACTTGAGGAAGTAAGGGGCTACAAGAAGGAAGCCCTTTCCCCTAAGGGAATTAAAGTAAGTAACCAAAACTGAAAGTGAAACAAAAAACTCAAGGTATATATATGAATTAAAGGAAAAGGAGAATGTACATCACCTGATAGAAATTCTCCTTATTGTTGACAAGATATGGTGTTGATCCGACAAGGGTTTGTTTTGACTGGTGCATTTCCCCTTGTAACCCTACAAGTAATTGAGTAAGGAACCCTCTTCATACTCCATCGAAACTATGAAATAATCTCTTATAGGAAAAAATATGTATTAATTTTAAATGAAAAACCCTTGGGATTAATATACAAGAAAAACCTCCTTCAACAAATAAATGGAATAATCGTGGTAGATAAAATATACATGTAAACCATAAATCTAAGGTTAATCAACTCGAGTTAAGGGAAAATGTCAGGGTAAAACTTTAAGCTCTCTCTAAGACCTGTATCATCCAAAAAAGTCATTAGTCAAAGGATTTGTTATCGAAAGAGACATTAGAAAACATGATGTAAAACTCTATCCTCCACATTCAATAAAATACTAGAAACAATTAATAATTTATAAAAATCCTTCGACATTATAAATACATAAATATACTGTGAACTAGGTTTACCTACCGTTGTAAGCGATTGATGAAAAAAATAAGTTGAAAGCAAAAAATAAATACCCATTACCTAATATTGATGATCTGTTTGATCAAGTAAGGAAAAAATAACCTTATCTAAGATTCATTTAATATGTGGTTACCACCAAACCAAAATTCAAGATGAGGATATACATAAGACTATTTTTAGAACTAAATATGGACATTATGAGTTTGTCGTGCTTCATTTTAGACTCACAAATTTCCCAGCTACATTTATGTGTCTAATGAGCATGTTTTCAACTAGTACTTGGATATTGCTTTATTGATCTTCATTGTTGAAATTCTGGTTATTCTAGGACACCAAACGATAATGAACAACACTTAAGAAGAGTACTAAAAACACTCAGATACATTGTCTATATGCCAAATTTAGCGAATGTGAGTTTTATCGATATTATATTTAGTATCTGGGGCATGTAGTATCGAAATAAGGAAATATGATAGACCCTAAAAAGGTCAAGGAAATTCTCAATTGGCTTGCTCCTAATGATGTAGCTCACATCAGATCCTTCATGGGAATTAGAGATTATTATTGTAGCTTCATTAAAGGTTTCTCCAAGACGGCATATCCTATAACATCCTTAGAAAAGAAAGGAGTTAAATCTTTAGTGATAAAAAGTTTCAAGAAAGCTTTGACCCATCGAAATATTTACTAATTGTAGCTCCCATACTTAAGATTTTTTGTACCAATAAATATTATATGTTGTGTGAATATACTTTTTTGGAGGGAATACATGGAATTTAAATGAAAAATAATGATGGTATAACTTATGAATTTTTAAAGTTAAAGGAACATCAAAATAATTATGTTATGTATCATCTAGAACTAGTCATAGTAAATCATACTTTGAAATTCACATTATTAATTGATCATATCAACCTCAAATATTTCTCTAGCCAACTAGATTTAAATTCAAGGGAAGGAAGGTGGATGGATTTCCTTAGTGAATTTGATTTTGACATCAAACACATTAATGTAAGAGAAAATATAATTTAGATGAATTGAGTAAAAGCATAAATAAGATCAGTGAGATAGATTATTGCAATGTTAAAGCATAACTTGACAAGTAGATCAGGACTATAGCCTTAGAAATAAAGAATACAAAAAAATACATGAAATATTTTTAAATCAAACTAGCTCAGTGGAAGGATCGGATTATGCTCTGAATAGTGATGGTTTGTTGACTTTTAAATATACATTTTATATTCAATGTGTGCATAAAATTAAACTATTCATCCTACATGATTAAAATAAGCCTTTTTCAGATCATTTAGTCTATCAAAAACTTATCAAAACAGTGAGAGAAGGAATTTATTGGTCAGAGAAGAAAGTAGAAGTGACTACATATTTAAAAAAATGCCTGGACTCTCAGAAGGTTAAGGTGGAACACCAACATCCTAATGGGTTATTAAATCGCTTACCTATTCCTGAGTGGAAATGGGAAATTATTTCAATATATTTTATTATCAGGTTACCCAAAACTAGAAGAAAACATGATTTTATCATTACTGTAGCTGATAAACTAACAAGGCCAACCCATTTTATACTAACAAAATAAAATTAAAAAGTTGTTCACATAGCTAAAAATTTCATGAAGGAAATATTCATAATTAATGTGGTACTAGAAACATTCATTTCTGATAGAGATGCAAAATTCACATCAAATCTTTGGAAGCCATTTTTTACAGAATTAGATACATAGTTGAATTATGGTACTTCTTACTATCCGCAAACAAATGGAAAAATTGTTACAACCAATCATATCCTTGAAGGCATGCTTCATATGTATATAATGGATCAACTGACCAAATGGGAAGATTACTTATGGTTGAATTTTCATATAATAAAAGCTATCAAGATCTCTAAACTTGAGACCCTTTGAATTCCTTTATGGATAGAAATTTTATACTACATCGAGTTTCTCTCAACTAGAAGATAAACTTGTTATGTGATTTGATCTCTAAAATGATAAGGAGTATGTGGTTAGAAAGGTAAGAGAAAATTTAAAAATAGCTCAAGATAGAGAAAAAGGTTGTGTGGATCATAAAAGGATTCACATGGAAAATAATGTCAACGAATATGTTTATATAATATTGAGAGGAAAAAGGAGTATATTGAGACTAAGAACCTATGCTAAATTATCACTTAGGCTATGTAATCCATTTGAAATACTACCTAGAGGAGGACCAACATTGTTCCAGCTAGTAATACTAGCCTAGATAAAAGTGCATAATATATTTCATGTATCATTTTTATAGAAATATATTCATGATCAAACTCATAATCATGATTGGAATTGGTACAGGTCGAACCGAAAGGAAAATCCTCTATGAATTTTAGATATGAGGGAAATGCTACTCTAGAATTGAGCAATCCTCTAGGCTAAAAGTGTTATGGAAGAAATTTGGCCCCAACGAGGCCACTTGGGAGGTGGAAGAAAAAATGAGACTTGTAAATATTTAAGTTAGAGACATTGGCTATGGAGCCATGACTAAATCTAAATATTTTTTAATGACAAATGTAAACAATTATATATAGTTATAGATAAAATGTTGCTTATATTTAGAAATACTATGGGAACCAACATGTGAGTAGTGAAGTTATTTTATTATGAGAAACCGTTCAAGTTTCAGTGACAAGTAGTGCAAAAGAAAAAGGTGAAAATTATCACAATTATAAACTCCCATGATTTCCCAAGATTTCAAGAGTAATAACTACCACCAAGGGACAATTTAGTTGGAGAGATATGTTATGATGGGTGGGGGCGTGAAAGGATAGGCATAACTAGAGAAAAATACATGTTGGAATGTAAGCAAGAGAATCTTCTGGAAATCCTAAGATAAATAGAAAGAACAAACATTGCAATGTAGGTCATTGCTATAGTCTATGTGGGGAGGAAGAAAAATACCAACGAAAGGAAAGAAAGTTGTTGGTAGGAGAGAACTCGAGGCTTAGTGGGAATTGTAATGTTTGCAGTTCATTGGTTGGGGGGAATGTGGTACTTCTTAAAACATTTCCAAGAATTCATATTATTTAGATAAATAAACTAAGCATGTATGCATGTAACTTGTGATAGCAACCAAGAATGAATATATGTATGTTCTAATAACATGAGCAATGAAAGGTAGGAATGCTACAGATGTTTTGTTTCCTAAAAACTATTTAATATTCTTACAAGAAGAACTACCTACGTTTATTATTTTTTAAATTGGTATAGAAGGATGACTTCCTTATCAATCTTTCAAGTACACTAGATATCCATTTGATATCAAAATTTATAGTCACCCAAATACTTTCTCACGAGTAAATTAGGGAGCATTTCTTTAAATGTAATTTGTACCTGCTCCGACACAAACATTACAGATAAATATTATAAATCTTAACCTCTGCGCAATGTTTTATGTTAGAAACTAATGATAGAATCTAAGACCCTATGGAATATATGAAGAATAAATATACACATTCTTGGGTAAAATATAATATTGAAATAGCACCATACATGATGTAATTATCTTAAATGTATGATTTTTTTGACAAACATTGTTTCTTTGTTTAAGTATTATGAATAGTGGAAAAATAAATAGCCATGAAGTTAAAAAAATTATAAAGACCAAAGTTACGAAAATAGGGGAAGGAATTCATAAGCTTTGTCATATATATATATAGGAAACATTATTTAAAATGGATACAAAGTATTTTCAAGCATGAGAATTTCCAAAACGAGTTGCATAAGCAAAATTTAGTCTAAAATTGAATACAATGTTTAAAACACAGAGTATCAAGATAACAGAAATTGAAACCATAAAATAATAGCATACTCAAGGTTGATCATGCAAAACCCTTATATGATAAAGCTATATAGAAGCAAACATGGTTGTTATTAGTTGATACCTTTTTCCATATATATTAAATATAATTGGAAATTGAGATCTTTCTCCCTATATATTAAATATCCATGGAAAAAAAAGATGTGATAAAAGGACGTTGTTACCTAGAGTGGGAAATATAATGTTATATGGTGAGATAACTATAAGCAAAACTCTACCATTGAAACCTATGATAGTAAAACAGATACTATTAATACTTCATATATTTTTTACAACCAATGAATCAATTCTATAACTCTATAACGAGAGTTTTGTCAGCAAAAATTACCTTCAAAGTCTTTAAGAGACCATGTTTTCAAAAGACCTATTAGAAGTTTATCAAATTAGGAATTACGATGTTCTTGAGGTTATAATAACTAAGTAATTAATCTTTATTTTTACGAAAACTAGTAACACCTTTTCTTGAGATAGTATATTGGGTGGGTGTGTATTAGCGTGTCAAATCTAAAAACATAGATTCTTTATCCGAGAGAAATTGTGGAAAAACACCCAGGAATGACTGTAAGATTCTAAACCTTTGTGCCAGGAATCAAAGAATAGTAGTAAAGTTTGGTTCAGTATCTAGTCGGACTTCTGCATACCACAAGATTGACGCTCTGTCGTTAGGGTTTTCCTTGAAAGAGAGTATCTTCAAGCTATAACCATGAAAGAAAAAGATGTAAGGAATTTCTCTTAACTGATAAATTTTAATGTAACAATTTAAATGTAGCACGTGTGAAGAGGAAAGGGGTTACACGAAATAAACTCTTTATCCTAGAGTAAATATAATAAATATCTATAACTCAAAATAAAAATAAATACAAAGGTACAAAGATCAATGAAAGGAAAAACACATGGTACGGAAAAGGAGATGGTACATCACCTCATATAAATTGTCCTTGTCACGAAAACATATGACAATGAGCTGATATGCGTTTGTTTCAAATTGTGCATTCCCCTTGTAACCTGGCAAGTAACCGAGTAAGGAAACCCTCATGATGCTCCATCAAAAATTTGGATGAAAATACTAAAGGCGAACCCCTATATTAATTTTAATTGAAAATGTTGCGGGATTAATACATAAGAAAACCGTCTTTCAAGAAGTAAATGGAATGAGTGCAACAACTAAAATATACATGTAAAAGCTAAAGCTAAGGTTAATCAACCTATGTTAATGGTGAGCATTAGGGTACTATTGCTAAGTTCTTTGGATGACCTGCATCATACGAACCATTTGTCAGTCGGGAGATTTGCTACTAAAAGACACATTGGAAATCCTGAAGTCGAACATCATACGCCACATCCTATTAAAAAAACAAACAATTAGTAATAAGTAAAAAATGTTTGGCAGTATAAAAACGTAAATAGACTGTGAACCAAGTTTACCATTGTCACAATATAGAAAGGAAACCCCACTGTCACAAGATAAAAAAGAAATCATATTCTCTTTGAATGGCAGTATCCAACAAAACCCTAAGCCGACACTCAAGAGCTCCCTACCCGTGGAAAGCACAAACAATATCAAATGCGAAGGTAGGAAGCGTATTCATTTAAACAGGGAAGGATCTTGAATAGTTGGAACTATCCAAACATTATAATCAATATGAAACAACCATCTAGAGCACGTCACATGATAGGCCTATGTCTTGAGCCACATTCGGCGGTCAGAGTGGTAACACGTCTAACTTGTAACCAAAAGGGTACTGGTTCAACTCACATTAAAATGCAATCGTCGAAGGGGGTCAGAGTGGTAACAAGTCTAACTTGTAAGCAAAAGAGTACTGGTTCAACTCACATTAAAATGCAATCGTTGAAGGGGGTCAGAGTGGTAACAAGTCTAACTTGTAAGCAAAAGAGTACTGGTTCGACTCAAAACGGGATCAATTTTAGGAGTAGCGTAGTGTAACCTCCAACTATTGTCTGCATATCTGAGTAGTGTAACCTAACCATGTGACATTTGACATCACAACATAACAATATATATATATATATAATCCACCCTGTCAATAAATGTATTCATGGGCTTAGTAAAAATGTATTCAACCTTACCATGTGACATTTGACATCACAACATAACTATATATATATATATATATATAAAATCCACCCTCTCAATAAATGTATTCATGGGCTTAGTAAAAATGTATTCATGGGCTTAGTAAAAGCAATACCATGTTGTATGAAAGTTCAATGGATAACCTAATACCATGTTTCATACAATGGATAACATAAAGCGCATGTATGCTAGGTGGTAGGAATGTCTCGGAGTTTGTTGTATGAAATTTTAATGGATAACGTAAAGTGCATGTATGCTAAGCGGTAAGAAGGTCTCGGAGTTTGTTGTATGAAAGGTTTAATGGATAACATAAAGCATGTGTATGCTAAGTGGTAGCAAGGTCTCCGAGTATGTTGTATGAAGGTTCAATGTGGTATGTTAAGTAGTAGGAAGGTCTCGAAGTGTGTTGTATGAAGGTTCAATGGATAACATAAATCATGTGTATGTTAAGTGGTAGGAAGGTTTCGAGTTTGAGTAGAAATGAGATGATATCAATATGGTGTTTTCATAGCACCCAAATCATGATTTTAATTACAATAAAGAATTTACATAGTAAGATGGAGATATGTATGAAGGTTCAATGGATAATATAAAGCATGTGTATGTTAAGTGGTAGGAAGGTCCCGAGTTTGAGTACAAATGAGATGATATCAATATTGTGTTTACATAGCACCCAAATCATGATTTTATTACAATAAAGAATTTACATAGTAAGATGGAGATATACTCAATAGAAAAGTGTTGTTTATGTGAATGTCAAACTAAGGTTAAGGGGTTGATTCTCAATTCTTTTTTTATGTATATACAGTCGTAATTATTTTTTAATTATTCTTCAAAATGAATCTTAAGCAAAGTATTGAAGAACATATGATTGGGAATTTCAACTAGTTGTGAAATTGGGAAGAGAAATTTTCACCATATATCAACATTGGATTGATCAGAATTAAAAATACATATTAAACAAAAAGTTTATGTGTAAATTGGAGGTATATTACAAGGAATATGTGTTTTTAAAACTACTTGGGTTCATTTTATGTGGTCCAGATATTATTACATTTTAAAGTGAACTGGGTGTTCATATTTGTGGATCAAATCTCATTTCCATATTTTTTTATAGTCATTTGAGTTTAGTTCATGTGGTTGAGAGAAAGTTATTTTCTGATGCAGAAGCATTCAATGGTGAGGTGACAGATGGACATGCTGTCTAAAACATCTTTCAGAAAATTTCACTTTGATTTATTTTACTGTTAACTTTTTCCAATAAGGCTGTTACAGCCATTGTAAATTTCTTTTATTTATTTCCGTTTCTTTTTTAGTTATGAATGTGAGTTTAAAAATTAGTTTAACAACCATAACAGGAAATGTAACTGTGCAATGTAACCGTAGGTAGTTCCTCAATTGAATGAGGCTACCTAAACTATTAAAATACATTTCATAGAAGGCACGAGGGTTGCTACCCAGAGAAGGAAAATAGAAATATATTGAGATTGTAAAAGTTTGTTGACAAGCATAAACCAGAAGAATAAACATTGATATTTTCAGGTAACTAGAAAGATTGTTCCATGAATTATTTTCTGTAAATGTGCATGAGTGCAAACTATAAATGAAGAACGAGTATGAAGACTATGCCAACATAAACATCTAAGAATGAAGGATGAACATAGGAACTGTGTGCAAAACCAGGAAAACGACATCCACCATGTATAGCCAAAGGTACTCGCAGACCAAACATTTTATCGTTCATCAATAGAATTTCTTTTTATCTAAATACGCTTACATGTATTGAGAACGTTACACAAATAATTGTCAAAGAAAATTAGCATTTCAAGCTTCATGCTGTTCCATATTCACATTCCGTATACAAACACATAGTTCCAGGTTTCCACGAGTCCCATCTCATCTACAGAAGAGAGGGCTAGAAACCCTCGGCCAACATGACCAGACAAGAACGAAAATAAAAGCCAGACTACAGAGCAAGATATAAAGAACTGTAACAACGACGAAACAACAGAAACAACAATACCAACTACAAAGTCACAGTCGTGAAGACCTGTAGAAAATCGATAACCCTACATAACCTATGGAGAGACAACTATATATTGTTTCGATAGACATAGCCTCAAAACATGCACTAGAACAAGTTGAAGGGAACGGTCCTACCCGTTTCAAACAAGGGCTACGACAGAACACTGGAGATATAGCGAGCCACCAAGTCCAAGCCCTCAAGACCAGTCCATGAGACACCTAAACAGCCCAACGGAGATGTTAGTTAAGGCAGCATAACCTGACTAAACAATAAACAAAAGGAGCAGAACGAAATGATGACAAAAAAAGCCGTAAGGTTACCTAAGTGACAAGAGGGTTTGGACAAACCCCGAACCAGCAACAATGCCAAGAGGGAAACAGGAATCGAGAGCCCCAACAAAAACCAAAGAAGCACGCTACAGAGCCATATAAATCCACAACTGCTCACAAGGAGTAGTATTGTCAGCAAGAGATACAGTAGCACGCAGAAGTGAAACTGGAGAAGGAAGATTACCTATGGAGGAAATTGGATAGTCACCTGAGCAAACGAGCTGAGAACCTGTCATTAGAAGCAACACAATTTATTAATATCTGAGCCATATAAACAAATAGACCAATCCAACGAACAACAAATCAAATGAGGTTTCTCAGTCACAGACCACCTTCAGGGTGAACGCACAATAGGGAGAACATTGATGGCGCTAGCAAACAAAGGAGGGCCGAGTGCCATAGCCATAACCAAGAAGAAAACCCGATAGAGGACGAAGCAGCTGGGTTATCAACAGAGCAAGTGAATGACTGGGAAAGGGTTTCCCAAAAAACCATCGAGCCAACACGAAACTCCAAAACCTCATGGACTATGGAGGCATTAAAAGCCTCATTAAAAATTCTCCAAAACCCTTGAGTCACTGTGCGGGAAGATCACGTGGTTCAGTCGCCACACAGTGTCCACATCAGTGGTCGGGTGTGTCATCAATTTTTGGTATCAGAGCAGTTCTTTCCTTAGGGAAGAAAGTTTAATTATGGAGGTAGGAAGAAGAGGAAGAGGAAGAGGTGTTCGGAGAGTAGCCAAAGATGGACTGCGTGAAGAAATCAAGGTCCTAAGTGCCAGGCTAGCAACAGTGGAAGCAAGAAGGCGCAGGGATCCAAAGGATGGTGACGACAGTGATGCAGAGACTATAGCTACAATAGATGGGTCTAAAGAGGAAGGACCAGAAATAAGATTGTTGAAATCCGTCCTGTTAGCAAAGAGCAAACTGAAACCTGAACTGTCAAATTATGATGGTCGTCTATCTACTAAATTACTTCTAGATTGTATTAGTGAGTTATTTAAATACTTCGAGTGTGAAGAGATTAGTGATGAAAAGAAGATCAAGTTTGCAGCTACGAAGTTGAAGGGGCATGCCACACTGTGGTGGGACAGTGTGCAAGTGGAGCAGAAAAGATCCAATAAACCATCGATTAAGAACTGGGATAGGATGGCGGCCAAGTTGAAGGGTAAATTTTTACCTAAAGATTATCAAATTGCACTTCATAGACAGGTAGAAAATCTGAAGCAGAGGTCAATGACTGTAAAAGAGTACACAGAGGAGTTTTATAGAGTAAATTTGCAAGAAGGTTATGTCGAGGACAACCTAGAGGAGACTGAAAGGTTTGTGAATGGGTTGCGGATGGAGATATTGGACGAGATCAATATTCTCTCTCCCAAATATGTAGAAGAGGCATATGAAAGTGCTTTAAAAGCAGAATAAAAAATTAACAGAAGGTGGAATGCGAGGAGAGGACGTGGTTTCGGACGAGGAAGAAGATAGTCATATGGAAGAAGCAGAACTGCCTGCAGCAATGATGAAGGCAGCAGTTCAAAAGCTGCAAGGTCAACAAATAAAGAGGGTAACACTAGGGGAGGAAGGCCTTACCAGCAAGGTAGACATAATGGCAGAGGCAGAGGAGCTGTCTACTAGTGTTAGAAGTTCCACAAATGGGCACACAGATTGTTTGGATGTCCTGAAAGTGATCAAGCGGGACAAGGGGGGCATATGTTGCTCACCCTGAGGAGACCAAGGCCCCACCTTAAGAAGTGGAGAACATGCCTAAAACAGGCAAAGCCTTGGTACTAAATAAAGTTTTATTAAAGCTAGCTAAAGAATCAGCTGATCTGACACAGCGGAAAGCTCTATTCCAGACTGTGCGTAAGTCGCAGGGGAAGTGTTGTAAATTGATTATCGATAGTGGGAGCACGGACAATTTGGTAGCCACAGAGATGGTGGAAAAGTTGGGCCTAAAGCGATTGAAGCACCCAACTACATACTGGGTGTCTTGGCTGCAGAAAGGACAACAATTGGTTGTTGATAAGCAGTGTGAGGTGAAATTTCATATTGGCAGATATAAGGAAAAAGTGACGTGTGACATTATGTCGATGGATGTATGCCATATACTGCTGGGAAGACCTTAGCAGTATGAGAGGAAGGTCGTACATGATGGAAAAACAAATTGCTATAAGTTCGTGAAGGATGGGGTCAAACACACATTAGTACCCATGAAGGAAGAAGCTACAGTAGAAAGCAGTGGGTTGAAAGCCTTGTTTCTAGGGGGAAAGAATTCCTACAGCAGTTGGGAGATGACGAGATTAAATTTGCAGTCGTACAGAGGCCAAGGCTAGTGTTAGTTCATACTGAAGTTAAGGATTTACCGGAAGAAATCCAAGATATGTTGCATGAATTCAGCAATATAGTAGCAGACGAATTGCAAGATAAATTACCTCCAAAACGGATTATCAGCCACCATATCGACTTTATACCAGGAACCAGCTTACCCAACAAAGACGCTTATCGCATGAGCCCAAAAGACAATGAGGAGATTAGAAAACATGTACAAGAATTCTTGGATAAGGCACTAATTCGGGAAAGCCTAAGTCTGTGTGCAGTACCAACAGTTTTGGCTCCCAAGAAAGGAGGGGAGTGGTGAATGTGTACCGACTCTCGAGCGATTAATAAGATTATTATTAGGTATAGGTTTCCTTTACCACGTATGGGCAATATGATGGACTCCTTAAGTGGAGCAGCTTACTTTTCCAAGATTGATTTGAAAAGCGGTTATCATCACATACGGATTCGAGAAGGCGATGAGTGGAAGACTACTTTTAAGACCAATGAGGGCTTGTATGAGTGGCTGGTCATGCCATTCGGATTGAGTAATGCACCCAGCACATTCATGTGCTTGATGAATAAGATGCTGAAAGAATACATTAGGAAGTTCCTTATTGTATACTTGGATGATATTCTTATTTTTAGTAGGACTAGGGAGGAACATTTCAGACACGTCAGGTGTGTCTTGGAAAAATTACAGCAAAATAAATTGCTATTAAATTTGAAGAAATGCACGTTTTTCAAGAAGGAATTGATTTACTTGGGGTTCGTGATCTCAGAGAATGAGTTGAATATGGATCCAAAAATGGTTGCAGCCATAGTCAGCTGGCCATCACCAAAGAATCTATTTTAAGTACAAAGTTTTCATGGGCTAGCAAGTTTTTACAGGAAGTTTATAAGGGATTTTAGCGGTATCTGCGCGCCCATGGTAGAGACTGTCAAGAAGGCCAATCAACCATTTCATTGGACTGATTCAGCTGAAAGGAGTTTTCAGCTGCTAAGAAAGAGGATTATTGAATGACCTATTTTGCAAAGAATCTATTTTAAGTACAAAGTTTTCATGGGCTAGCAAGTTTTCACAGGAAGTTTATAAGGGATTTTAGCGGTATCTGCGCGCCCATGGTAGAGACTGTCAAGAATGCCAATCAACCATTTCATTGGACTGATTCAGCTGAAAGGAGTTTTCAGCTGCTAAGAAAGAGGATTATTGAATGACCTATTTTGCGGTTGCCAGATTTTAACAAACTTTTTCAAGTTCATTGCGATGCCAGTGGAACAGCCATTGGAGCAGTGCTCAGTCAAGAGGATAAATCGGTGGCCTATTTTAGTGAAAAATTGAATGAGAGCAGACATAAATATTCATCCTATGATAAGGAATTCTATGCAGTAGTGCAAGCACTAAAACACTGGAGACACTATTTGTTGGGAAATGAATTCGTCCTATTTTCGAACAATTCTGTTGTGCAATATATTATGCAGCAGCACAAATTAAACCACAAACATGTGAAGTGGGTGGAATATCTCCAAAGTTTCACGTTTGTGTTAAAGTACATCAAAGGAAAAGCCAATAAGGTGGCAGACTCATTAATTCGGAGGATTTTGATCATGCAGGAGAGCAGAATACAGGTGTTAGGTTTTGAGCATCTTATGGATCTATACAAGATAGATGCAGATTTTTGTGAAGCATACGAAGCTTGCCAGAATCCGTTGTTGAGGGACAACAGCTTATGGTTAGATGTTAACCTACAGGAAGGATTGTTTTTCAAGGGTGGACAATTGCGCATTCCATAGTGTTCAATTAGAGAAAATATAATCCAGGAGAAGCACAATGGAGGTCTAGCCAGAGAATTTGGCGTAGACAAGACATTGGACTAAGTAATTCATTTTTATTATTGACGTAAGATGTGGCGAGACATGCAACGATATGTGGCTAGATGCAAGTTGTTTCAACTGTTGAAGGGACATAGTCAGAATATGGGATTATACACACCATTGCCTGTTTTGGATAGACATTCATATTCAGTTAGTTTAGATTTTGTTTTGGGTTTACCAAGGACACAGAAAGGGTATGATTCAATTATGGTAGTGGTGGAACGTTTTACGAAAATGGCGCATTTTATTCTTTGCAAGAAGACCAGCGATGCCACGCATGTAGACCACTTATTCTTTACAGAAATTGTCAGGTTACATGGCTTTGCTGACATCTATTCTTTTAGATAGGGACATTAAGTTTATGAGCCATTTCTAGCAGACTTTGTGGAAGAAATTGGACACTAAACTGAATTTCATTTCAGCTTATCTTCCACAGACCAACGGGCAGATTGAAGTAGTAAACCAAATTCTGGGAAATCTGCTACGTAGCCTTGTTGGAGAGAATTCATGATAGTGGGATCACGTACTCACCCAGGAAAAGTTCGCTTATAACGACTCTCCAAACAGGAGCACAAGAAGAAGCCCTTTCCAAATCCTGTATGGCATGCACCCTCGAGGAGTACATGAATTACGGTATTTGGGTCGGTTGGAATGAAAGAGTGCTGACAGAGAAGAATTCGCCAAGATGATTAACGAACTTCATGAACAAGTAAGAGCTAAGTTGCAAAACAACAGTCAGAAGTATAAACAAAACGCAGATTTGAAGTGATGGGAAGCGCAATTTGATATAGGAGATTTGGTACTAGTGCATCTATGAAAGGAAAGGCTTCCCAAAGGAGAGTAAAGCAAGGTGAAATTCAAAAAGATAGGGCCTTGCCGAATTTTATGAAAATTCTCTGCAAATGCCTACGAACTATAATTACCCCAAGGTATTAGGATCTCACCCATTTTCAATGTCGCAAACCTATACACCTATGTTTCTACAGAGGCATAGGAAGATTCAACCGATCACACGCGGGACACCCAAGGAGACAAAGAGATAGGGACATGGATCAAGCAGCTGCCCACAGCGAAGCCTTTAGAGATTGACCAAATACTGGACACTCAGGTAGCTTGGCAGACACACTGGAAGGAGTACTCACAGTACTTGGTTAAGTGGAAGGGTCGCCCGATAGAGGAAAACACCTAGATGGATGTTGAACAGATTCAACGCGCTGAATATTTGATTGAAGAGCTCATGGACAGGAGCCATGAGATTCATTCATCTCGGGAGCCGGATGCAGGAGCATCTAATGGCAAGGCGATAGATGGACATGCTTTCTAAAACAACTTTCAGAAAATTTCACTTTGATTTATTTTACTGTTAAATTTTTCCAAGAAGGCTGTTACAGCCATTGTAAATTTCTTTTCTTTATTTCCCTTTCTTTTCTAGTTATGAATGTGAGTTTAAAAATTAGTTTAACAATCGTAACAGGAGATGTAACTGTGCAATGTAACCGCAGGTAGTTCCTCAACTGAATGAGGCTACCTGAACTATTAAAAGAAATTTCATAGAAGGCACAAGGGTTGCTGCCTAGAGAAGGAAAATAGAAATATATTGAGATTGTAAAAGTTCGCTAACAAGCATAAACCAAAAGAATAAACATTGATATTTTCAGGTAACTAGAAAGATTGTTCCATGAATTATTTTCTGCAAATATGCATGAGTGCAAACTATAAGCGAAGAACAAGTATGAAGACTGTGCCAACATAAACATCTAAGAATGAAGGACAAACATAGGAACTGTGCGCACACCCACGAAAATGACGTCCACCGTGTATAGTCAAAGGTTCTCGCAGACCAAACATTTTATTGTTCCTCAACAAAATTTCCTTTTATCGTTCCTCAACAAAATTTCCTTTTATCTAAATACACTTACATGTATTGAGAACATTAGAGAAATAATTGTCAAAGAAAATTAGCGTTTCAAGCTTCATGTTGTTCCATATTCACATTCCATATACAAACACATAGTTCCAGGTTTCCACGAGTCCCATCTCATCTACAAAAGAGAGGGCTAGAAACCCTCGGCCATCATGACTAGACAAGAACAAAAATAAAAGCCAGACTATAAAGCGAGATATAAAGAGCTCTAACCATGACAAAACGACAGAAACATCAAGACCAACTATAGAGTCACGGTTGTGAAGACCTGTATAAAATCAACAACCCTACATAACCTACGGAGAGACAACTATATATTGTTTCGATAGACAGAGCCTCAAAACAGGCACCAGAACAAGTTGAAGGGAACGGTCCTACCCATTTCAAACAAGGGTTGAGACAGAAGACTGGAGATACAGCGAGCCACCGAGTCTGAGCCCTCAACACTAGTACATGAGCCACCTGCACAACACAACAAAGATGTTAGATAAGGCAGCATAACTTGACTGAACAATAAACAAAAGGAGCATAATGAAATGACGACAACAAAATCCGTAACGTTACTTGAGTGAAAAGAGGGTTTCGGCAAACCCCAAACCAACAGCAACACCAAGAGGGAAATAGGAATTGAGAGCCCCAACAAAAACCAGAGAAGCACGACCCCAGAGCCATATAAATCCATAACTACTCACAAGGAGCGGTATTGTCAGTAAGAGATACAATACCATGAAGAAGTGAAACCAGAGAAGGAAGATTACCTATGGAGGAAATTGGATAGTCGCCAGAGCAAACGAACTGAGAACCTTGCATTGGAACCAACACAGTTTATTAACAGCTAAGCCATATAAACAAATTGACCAAACCAACAAAAAGCAAATCAAATGAGGTTTCTTAGTCTCTTACCGCCTTCAGGGTGAACCCACAGCAGGGAGAATGTTGATGGAGCCAACAAACGGAGGAGGGTCGAGTGCCATAGCCATAACCAAGAATAAAACCCCATAGTGGACGGAGTAGTTGGGTTACCAACAGAGCAAGTGAATGACCAGGAAAAGGTTTCCCACAAAACCATAGAGCCAGCACGAAACTCCAAAACCTCGTGGACTCTAGAGGCATTAAAAGCCTCATTAAAACCTCTCCAAAACCCTTGATTCACTGCATGGGAAGATCACGTGGTTCAATTGCCATGCAACATCCACATCAACGGTCGGGTGTTTCATCGTTTTCCTTTCCATCTAAATTCAAATACTACATCTCTGTCCTTCTTTTTTAAAACTAATTAAATTTAGCTCAAGTTGTTGGGAGAAATTTGTTATCATTTGTACCTAAATTTAATATATGACACATTGAGCTCAAAAAACGGTTTTCATTCTAATACTGTTGACACATGTTATCTAAATATCTAAGAGAATATTTCTATCCTCCTCAATAGATTCAATTACAACATGTAATACATTTACAATATAATAAGTATTTTTATAATTTTTTTTTTTTTATCTAAATACACTCTCAAAAAATAAAATATTTATATTCCTCATATAAATAGCTAAAACATATATATTCCTCACCTAAAATATAAAAATATTTTTTATAAAAAAAGAAATCAACAATTTAACAAAAACAAAAATCAACAATTTAACAAAAACAAAATGATATAAAAACATATTCAAAAGCTAATTGAAAAACTATTAAACTTGAAAATTCACTTAAAAATATAAATCACGAGGCGTGAACCGATTTAAACAATGATCCGTTGACTTTCTTTTCCATTCAAAATACTCCCTATAAATGAACACAATGCAATGTAGAAACATTGTATTTAGTCAAATACATTATTACAGTGGTAATGGAGAAATTAAATATTTTAAATTTCATTGTAATTGAAGGTAAATATATTTCTTTTCTATATATGGATGTCACTCTTTAAATTTATAATTTTTAAATATTATTATTCATATAAATCCACTTATATGAACCCACTCCAAAGGTCAATTAATTCTTTGAGGTAGATAACA
Organism: Pinus tabuliformis; assembly: GCA_031772625.1. NCBI lineage: Eukaryota > Viridiplantae > Streptophyta > Pinopsida > Pinales > Pinaceae > Pinus > Pinus tabuliformis. The sequence goes on from CM062815.1 coordinate 510,490,345, forward strand.
TAACGTTAAAAAAGATAATTAAACATTCATGACAACTCATAATTAACATTAAACATCTTACAATAAACCATCACCCTTAAATATGATATTATTCTTTTTCTATTAACAAAAAAGCAAGGAAAAAAATAATAAATAAATAAATAATAATAATAATAATAAATCAACAATTAATTTATTATATAACATTTACTAAGAAGTCACCACCTTATCCCTTGAACCTTCTCCTATATCTTTCACGGATTACTTTTATTTTGTGTATAGGGTCACATTGTTAAAGCTCTTTTTCATGTATGACATGTTAGCATAAGAGGAATGGTCTATGCAACTTATTCCAAGGGTATTATGATTATTATATAATATTTACAATAATAAATTAATAATTAACTTATTATACAATATTTACTAAGTCACCGCCTTATCACCTAAACTTTCTCTCTCTTTCGCGAAGTACTTTTATTTTATGTATAGGGTCATATTGTTGAAGCATTTTTCCATGTATGTCATGTTAGCATAAAAGGAATGGTCTAGGCAACTTATGCCCACTGTCATATGATTATAATTGATTTTTTTTGGGTGAAATTAAAATGGTTTATAGAAGTTATAATTAATTGTGCGGGTAATTTTGAAATTTTTGCACTTATTATATAATGTTAAAACTATATTATTTTGTTAACACTTATTTATTTTAAATAGTTTTGTATTTGCAATTTTATTTACATATTATTTGATAGTCTATATAGTTTTGTATTTGCAATTTTATTTACATATTATTTGATAGTCTATATGTATTGTGATTTTGATTGGAATTGAGTTTGAAAAATTTATATTTTTGAAGAAAATGAATGGTTGAGATTTCAAGTTAGGTTAATATAATCCAATCTATAATATGAAAAGTTTGTTGATAATTTGTTAGTTTCTTAGATTTTTTTATCTTTTTAATTTATTTAAAAATCATTTGTGAAACAAGTTTTGGTAATTTTTTTTTTAATGAAAAGTGGCATTGGCATTCATTTGGTGTCGCTCCAGTTTATTTGTTATAGCTACTAAGTTTTGATAGATAAATAGTTGTATTTTAATTTTCTATATTTTCTATTCTAAAATTGTGTTATAATCTTGTTGAAAACACTTATCTTTGAGTTTGTTGCATAATGAAATAGAAATTTTATGAAAAGTTATTGAAGCTTAACCTCTTAATGTATGAAAGCTAATCTAAATATGGTGGTGAAACCACTTTGGTAATTCATTGATGAGAGTGGAATTTCATATATTTCACAGCTATAGAGTTTAATATGGTGTTATAGAGCTAGAGTTTTGATACATTTAGTTCGATTTATTAAATTTTCAATATTAGTAAACACATCATAACATTCAAATTTGATATTTAAATCAACTTTGTGAAATTTAATATAACTTTTAATTCAGTAAAGTTTAACATATAAATGTTATTTTCAAATTTATATAGTATATTGTAATTAAGTAAAATTTAACATATAAATGTTTGATATCTTCAAACTTATATTGAAACCTCTATTTAAAGAGAACTGAATTTTTTACTATTCATTATATATAATACATATCTATGTTGAGAACTGAATTTTTTACTATATACATAATACATATCTATGGTGCCCAATATTAATAGATATTAGAATCTTTTAATAATTGAATTAGAAAAAAAATATTAATTTCCATTCATTGTTATTTTCATATTTGTTAAATTAAATTTAGGAGCCCCTTATTTATCACCCATTAAGTTTTATTTTCAAACTTTAAAGGCCCATGAGTGACAACAAGGCCGACTAGTGACAACATGGTTTGAGACCTTTAGCTTTAGTTTGAATAATGTGGTTTTACTTTTGATACTTTACATGCTCCAAGCATGTCCTTCAAACATGGAGAGTATATAATAGGCTTCCTGAGTATACGTGGGAATAGTAAGGGAGTCTCCTCGTGAACTGTAGATGGTGTTTGTGGGAATAATAATAGAGTCTCCTAATGAACTGTAGATACTGATTATATAATTCGTAACACATACATACTACCATTTTCACTAACCTAATTAATACAACCGTGCATCTCAAGGCACACGCGTAATATGCTGTGCTTTACGCATTTCATTATCTATTATGAAACTTATGAAGTTCTATTAATTATATATAAACTTCTCTCGTATAATACGTTAACTTTTCTTTGATGTTGTTTAAATTATATAAATTAAATTTTATATTTCTGTAATATAAATATTTTAATTTATAAAATCTTTCTCTAGAGAAATTTATTCTTTTAAATCGTTATAATAAAATTATATACCAACGAATAATAGTAAGAAGTTATATCTTATTTTAAATTAGGTCTAAAATTTGGTTTAATAATTAAAGTATTAATAATAATATAATTGTTAAAATCTAATAAATTTAATGAAGCATGTGATGATAATGATGATTAATGTTTACTAAAATTAATGTGGTCTATCATATTTTAATAAGGGATTAATTGTGACTTTTTAAAATTTTATTTTTACGATAAAAAATGAAGGAATGAAATGCTCCAAAATCAATTGTAGATGTGATGAATTAAAAAGTGAGGAAGGTTAGATGTGTGACAAATATTTTGGAAAGGACAACAAATGTGAGTAAGAGCTGGGCAATCTAGGAGAAAATGTTTTTCATCTCCAAGGATCTTAGTATCGCAAAGATGGTAGGCTCTGTCATCCCAAGGTGCTTTGGGGAGTGTCCAACGCCCAATTTCACGATAAAGCTCATGAGAATTAGTTCAAATATTTACAATTTTCATTATGTTCTTGGTACTAGTTAAGACAAAGAGATAATGTGGATTAGAAAGGGTGGGGTTGAGTTCATCTTTGTAATAACTTAGCTTCCTTTTGCTCGCTAGCTCCTTATCATCTAACAATTTATCCTTAAATTTTGAGGTGAGAGTATTTTTAATAGTATCTTTATTGTCTAAGATTATTTCCTCCTTTTTACCCAGATGGTCCAGCCAAGAATCGACATCCTTATGCCATCCACGCCTAAGATGGAGGTTAGAGTTTTGGCTAAAGATCAAAGCAATTTTTGGAAACCTCTTGGCTTCTATGTTTTACCACTTCTTCTTGTACATCAATTACCTAGACATAACCATGTTTTTAATGGGGAATTGATAGCCTTGATTAGGAGGATAGGATAGACAATGTTTTCTCTAATATTGAGGTTGTAGGATATAAATTGCTTTTGAATCATCTCGATATTCCTCCTTGAATCTCAAGATATACTGCAGCCCCAAACCTCACATCCATATATAATAACATGGGTCACGAGAGTCCTAAAGAGTACTATTTTTATACCTCAAGTCCACAGATTAGGTGTCTTACAATTGCTTTCAAGCTCATAATAAACTTTCCAACCTCCAATAATCCTTTTTTCAATGTTGTATTTCCAGTTGAGTTAATGATGAGTATCACCTAAATATTTGTAGAAAAAAACGTGCTTCAAGTAATTATTATCATAGACAAAATTACTATGGTTGATCTTTTTGGATTTACTTATCATGACTATAGTCTTGTTGGTATTAACCATCATACCAATCTTGGAGTTTTAATCATGGAGGGTATTAAGCTGCATGTTTTGATCATCATAGCCTCTGGTTAGAATAGCATTTTCGTGAGCATAAATGAGAAGAGTCATGACCACCAGGGAGCTCGGGGCCACTACAACTTGTAGTTTCAAAACACTCTTTGAACTTATTGATGTAAATGCCAAAAAGGGAGGGAGATAGGTGACTCCATTTCTTAACCCCAAGATTGCATTTAATTTCTTTATACCACCACTTGTTGGTTTTCATCTTGGCAACAACATTCTCGTAAACTCGAATTACAAGAATTCCTAACTCGAGAGGAACCATTATCTCTTCAAGTATTTTCCATATCTTATCTCGAGGAAGAGTATCAGAAACTTTTCTAAGGTCAACAAAACAACAAAAGAGATCAGTATCACTATTATGACACTCCTCAAGAATGATCTTAAGCATGACAAGATGAACAATAGTCAAGTGATGTCTCCTAAAACTACCTTTATCTTTAGCTCTTTGATCATGACTTTCAATCCAAATGCTAATCTTCTTTTCCAATATGAACTCATACAATTGGCTAAAATATGGCTAATGATAATGGTCCTATAGTTAGAGGGAACAATTTTGTCCCCACGTTTAAAGATAGGCACAATAAGGTTTCATGTCCAAAGCATAGGGAAGTCTTGCTTTACTACCATATTGAGAATATTGTGGATATGAAGGATGAGGATCGACCTTCCCAATTTGATTATTTTAGTTTGGTATCCTTCAATGTCCGTAGCTTTTCCATTAGCAAGTATCTCAATCCCAAACTCCATGTCATCCAAAAAAAATATATCCTCCTTTATAAAAGTGTTTAATAATATTATTTTGTGATAATATCAATTTTTTAAATATTAGGTTTTAGTATTAAGTTTTTTCTTTTAATATCAAAATATTATATTAACTAACATTGTTAATATAAATAGTACTAATTATTATTAATTAATACTAATAGTTAACGATATAATTATTATTAACAAATAAAAAAGTTACTAAGATTAATATTGATAAATAATAGCATAGTCTATATTGGAATGGGGTGAATAGATTTTAATTTTAGATTAGGATATTTATTAGGTTTTAATATTAATATTTAGATAGTAGGGATTTTATATTAAGGTTTTAATAAAGTTTTATATTAGATTTACATAAAATTTTGAATATCAAAATTATATTAAATTTTAATATTAAAGTTTATATTAAGTGTCGTATAACTATAATCTAAGTATAGCCAAATATCTAAAATTTTGATTAATCATAATGAAATGTTCATTATAACATTTAAAATGATTAATTTTATTAATTAATTTTTAATAATATATATAATTAACTATACATTAATTAATTATTAATAATAATAATAATAAATAATTAAATATAAATACAATTTAATCAATATATTAGTTAAAATAATAATTTATTTATTAAGATTTAATCTTTAACAATATTTAATATATTATTTATACAATATTAAAATATTAAAATAATGTTAATATATATAACATTATTAACTACTAAACATTATATTATTAAAATTTCCATAACATATTAATATTATATATAATATTAACCAAAATATAAATAAAATTTACAATAGTTATTAATATATTTTATATATAATTATTACCTTATATCAATCACATTTACCAATATTAATAAAATTGTGACAATTAATAAAACATGCTCAGATAATTATAAGCGTGGCACAATCCCAGCAGAATCTCTTTGTATATGCCCAATTTAAAAACATGTTTCATACATAAAAGATTAATTCGCTAAACTACGTTCAGTTATCTCATTTAACATATACAATGTACATGTGAAGAATCATAAATTTTCATCCACGTTAAATCTGTGGTGCGCATAACCTTTTGTCCCTGCTGACCGCCATCTCTCCATTAGCATTATTAACTTGATCCGAGTCTGCGCATCTCTCACCCTATTTTGGTCAGCAGCTGTATAATACAACGGTCGACATTTACACATCTGTAAAGAAACGAACAGGAGGGAGCCAATGAATGGATTGGAGGAACCACGAGAGCTCACAAGATTTGTCAAGAGCTGTATAATATAACTCTTCTGCTTGAGCCCAATTCCCAAGGCAACCAACGAAAGCGACCCATCAACCCTAATCTCTGCATTATTAAATGAGAAGGCGGGCCTCATATCTGACTTCTCAGCTCTCTGAGACCAGGAGCAGCAGCAGGAGGAGAGACGACCTCATTAAGAGTGGGGTCACGGTTATGGAGTCAATCTAATCATGATGTGCAGGCGAAGACTCCCGTTGTATGCTCGAATTTTGAATTCATGTGATTGATTAAAAACCCTAAAAGCTTGGCGGCTGATAACGATGGATGTCGATTACGACATCAGAAATGAAATTAGAATAATGCGGAAATTAACTTCCAAATATATAAACATTAAGGAAAGACGTAATAAGTTATTCATTAAAATAATAACCGTTACTATATATAAAATTAATATTTTATTTCTTAGCTAAATATGTTTTATTATCATTTTCCATATTCTAAAATTATTAGAATGAAACAACTTTTCTAAATTCTAATTAGTCATTTACATGATATATGTTTCATGTGACACATATATGATCTATAAATATTTGTTAACATATATATAACATATATAATTTTTATATATATAATCATTTTATATTAATAATAATTTTATAATATTTTTTAAAAATAATTTCAAAATTTATCTCTATATAATTATTATATTATCTATTTTATTATTTTATCATTTTCCGGTTTAATGGTACTTTTTAAAAAAATTTAAAAATGGCATCCCGAGTACACTACAATAAAGAAGAATATTGAAACTCATTATATATATTGATTAACTATATATTCAACATAGAAAATGTATTTTTCTAATGCTCTGTGTAATTATATGTTTATTTGATAATCATGAAAAATAGGAATATTAATTTTTTTTATTAACATTTTGAATACTTTATATGTGTATTGTACTAAGAGGCGCACTCTATATCTGTATAGGTTAATACGAGGGTGTGATTTTGTTTGGAATTCAGTTGACAATTTTTTTTAAAAACAAAAATAAATTATTTTTTAAATAAAAATATTAAATGTGTTATAATAAATAATAATAATAAATATATATATTTACTTATTTTATTGTGTTTGATGAGTTGATATTATAATTATGTACAAAAGAGTGTAAAAAAATTGTAAAAAAATTTTATTTATATTTTTAACTATAAATAAAAGATTTTGATATGTATATAAAATAATATAATTTTATAAAAAATTAAATAAAAATAAAGTAATGAAAATTAAAAACACAAATATTTTGTATTCTCTTATGAATGTTATATATATAGATATTATATTTTAAAAATATTTTATTATAAAAGTTAAAATAGATTATTTGAATATCAAAGTACTTTATATTAATAACAACTTTAGAGAGAAAGAATATGTATAATATTGACTATAATAAAATATTTCAGTCTTTAAAAAAAACTTAAAGTAAAATTTTAATTATTTTGTGATAAGAATAATAAATGAGAGATGTATAATTCAGTCAAATTTTTAATAAGAAATTAATATGTTGCATTTAAAATAATAATAATAAATAATAATATATATCATAAATAAAATAAAATATTTAGATTTGAGTTAAATAATATTAATATGTATTTAAAAATATATTAATGAGAGAAAATTATTTAATTATGTACCATCAAGTATATAAATAAAATATCTTACTATATTAAGTATATGATTTAAAAATATATATACTTGTATTAAACTAAGTCATTCAAAAAAAATATGATTAAAATATTTTAAGTAATCACATTTTTTTAATTTTAAATTATATTGTTTTGGTCAATTATTTAAAATCTAATAAAATTAATTGAAATTAATGAATTCAATTAGCGAAGAAAATATTAACTAATATAAATTCGAAAATCTATCAAAAATATATGAAATAGTAATCATCCATAAAAATCTATCAAGCAGTAATCATCTAAAAAGACCAAATCTCTAAAAGTGCAGATATTTTTTTCATTCTTTACCTTGTAAAAAAATATTTATACCTACAAAATTTGATCTATATATGCTCATTAATATGAAATATATCAATAAACTTCACATTTACGATTTTTATTTTCATAGTCGTGTTCATTAAAAAAACGGATATCTTTGTTTATTAAAATTAATGTGTTACTAAAATTAATATGGCATTTGTATGGTATTTATGGAAAAAGACACCGTTGTATTTTTCATTTTTCTTTTGAAATGTAAGGGAACTTTAGAAGTGCGATGAAACTTCTGCAATTCTAATATTGTGTTCTAACTCTTTCCCGGATCACAAGCGTAGGAGAGAGATGCACTTTAATAAATAATTTCATGTTTTGTACTATAAAAAGTGTTTATATCTAAAATGATTTGATCTTTCTGAGGGCTGGTTAAATATGTGGTTAAAATACATATATACTCACTGATACGAAACATATGAATACATTTTTATTTTCAAAGTTTGGCATTGGTATGGTGTTTACAACGAAACGGATTTTTTTGTTTGTTTATTAAAATTAATATAGCGTTGGTTTGTTTATTAAAATTAATATGGCATTTGTATAGTACTTAGAAAAAAGGCACCGTTGTGCCTTTAATTTTTGTTTCGAAATGTAAAGGAACATTAGAAATGCGAAGAAACTTCGGCAATTCTAATATTGCTTTCTAACTCTTTTCTGGATAACAGTAGTAGAGAGAGATGCACTTTAAAGATAGGAATTGACGCTGGCTATTCTAACGCTCATTATTTATTTATCTGGAAACTCAATTTTGTCTTGTTTATATGATTATTAATATAATTGAAATATTTTGATATATGATTATACACTTTTTAGGTTGATCAATCAAATTGACATCATATGTATTTACGATGAAGTTAGATATTAAATTTTTAATAATAATTATAGATTATATGGAATTTAGATTTGTTTCATGAAGTTAGTAATTTTAATATTATGATTATAAAATTTCAGATTATCACTTTCTTGTGTTTATTTTAATTTAGTTATTAGTTATATTTTATAAATAATAATATAATAAAAATAATTTAAACCTTTGTTAGTGTAAGTTTCTCTATCCCCACGTAAATTGTGATAAGCTTAAATGTCTAGTAAGATAATTAAGATGTAAAAGATGAAAATTGTTTTATTAATTATTTAAAATAAGCTTGGGGAATTATTATTTTTTAATTTGGCTTATTTTAGGTGGTTAAACTTTCTCCACCTATGTTCAAACTATAAAATAGTTGAACACGAACAAATATTTTTAAACATATTTGTTAATTAATTTGTATTTTTTGTTGTTTAAAAATTCATATTGAATCATACCTATTTCTTTGTAAAATTTATTGTTACTTCTTGCTCACCATCATGGTCTTCTTAAAAGGTAACAAAATCTATAGTAGTGAGGGCTATTGTCTTGTAGACCCAATATTAAAAGGGTAACCAAATAGATGGTGGTGAGGGTTATTGTTTTATAGACCCAATATTAAAAGATTCTAGAACAGAATGTTGTTCTAGGTAGCTTGTTGATGAAGCATTGTTTGAGAAGCGTGACAAAATAATAACATATGGGTTTCCAAATATCACACTAATATGTCTAACTATGAAAACTCTAAAAGAAAAACATAATCTAAGAGCTTTGAACAATCAACATTTGTTGGATGAGGTTACTAGAGTCGGTTCATATGCCTTGGAGCTTGATGGAGTTTTAAGACCATTAGGGTTGGTCTTTGATATGCCCCAACCTAGCATCACGACTAACCTAGTAGGAGAATTTGTGGGATTGAACTCTTTGAATTTCATTGAGACATTCATTCATCACATTTTCGTCTTCATAGATTTCTTTGAGCACTTGTCCCAAGCATTAGAGGAAATTTCAACATAAAAGTGGTCTCCTAAGGAAAATAAAATAATAGTTAAAATAATTTAATAAGAGTTATCAATTTTGGAGGGGAAAGATAAAAAATGTTTTTTCTAATTGTATTTTTGGTTACCTCCTTAGAGATTTACTCAAATTTCCAATGTATACATTCATTGGATGAAATTAAATTCCGCGTCGAAGGAGTACCTATTATATATACTTTTGAGAAGACCCACTTTGATAAAAAATGAAGATACATTAAAAAAACCATGTTCAACATACTTTTTTAATCCATATTCAATTTTTATCAATGTGTGTTTTCTAAAAATTATGTATAATGGGTATCCATTGCATGTGGAATTTAATTCCACACCCAATGAGTGTCTACGCAAGAAATTTGAGCAAACCTATAAGGAGATAATCCAAAAATACAATTTAAAAAATATTTGTTCTTCTCTTCCCTCCAAAATATTTACATGCACCTCTTTTTAAATTTAAATGATTTCAAGTGGTCTACATATCATGATGTACAAATTACATGAAAAATCCATTAACACTTTTAGCTGAAATTTCCTCTAATGAAGAGAAATAAAATTAGAGTGTTGTTTGCACCTTCCCCTACTGTGACCATGATAAGGAAACTAACTTGAAACTTTAGTTCGGATTTCTCAATGATAATATCCCCTAGTGATCATAAATGGTTAGCGCTTCCGATTGAATAATCTCTATTTGGATTTGGGGTGGATTAGAAGACTAGAAGATGGTGGCAGTAGATTGGGCCTATGTTTTGACTCAAGGCCTACTTTAAGGACCATGACCTCCAAACCCCTTTCAAAATTTCATTCTTTAATATGGCATAGTAGTAAGGAGAAGGAAAACTACAAAAGTAAGAAACATGTAAAATGGGAAAAATCTAATAGACCAAATAAGACTCAATTAGGGGAGAGATAACAATAAGGTCAGGGATTGGGCCCAGATGATTGGAGGGAAAAAGTGAGATACAATTCATAAAAGGGGTTAAGACATGGATAGACAACGAGCATTGATTAAGGACCGAAGAAACCAAAGTAGCCTTGAAGTTTCTAATGCCATCACGTTGCCCTATAGACCAAGTATTAATCACCACCATAGAAAGAGATATAAATTTAGAGTTTGAAAACTATTGGACATAAGGAATGTTACCCATTTCATAAAATCCCACCAAGCATGGACAAGAAATGTTTATGTCCCCATATTCCATTCAAATGCATGAATTCTTGGTTGAAATCCCTAACTAGCCTCATCCATGTGCCTTCTACAAAATCTTATAGAGTTACAACTACTGATAGAGACCAATCTTGTGAGACTAGGGCCTTTATTTCTAAGTGACCTAGAAGGGGTAGTACCACAGCATAAATGTCCCACCCGCATCAAGGATTCTTCCCTTCCACAACAAAAAAGGTTGAGACCGTGACAGAGATTTTGTGAGCTCCTAGAAAATGTTAGGCTTTCCATCGTAGTACTATATATAGATGAGGTTGCTTGCATGTACAAACACACGGGAAGAATATCGACACCACCACCCCTTTTGAATGCGAGGATAGGTGGTGGGCTAGAAGGCCTACCCCTATACCACTCACTCTTTTTCCAACACCCTAATCATGGAATATTTGTCAATTAGTTTTTTTAGTAGATGAATTAGTAACCAAGCTGGTTTCATATGCATGCCACACATAACTGATTTCAACTACTACCAATATAATTGTTAGGTGCCTATGTATGCCCCTTTTATAGACATCAGTGAATTAGGGGGATTTGAACCTCAAACCTGCTAATACGTAGCACTTCATTTTCACAATCATTACCAATTAAACTACTCTCTAATGAAATATTTGTCAATTAATTTTAATTTTACATATTTAATAGAATTAAAATATAAATATTTCCAAAATAATAACAATTTCATTATAATTTAATTTTTTTAAGAAGAAACATGATGTTTCTAGTTATCCTTTTCAAATTTTCTTCTCTTAGATGGTTAAGCTCTCCAAACACTTGTTAAAACTACAAAATAATTACAAAGAAAACAAAATGTTTTGAAACATATTCATCAATTAATTTAAATTATAATATTTAAGAGAACTAAAATAATTACCTTAACATTATTAAAATAGTTGAAACTAAAACTAAATATTTAGAAAAGTATTTAAATGAAAATATTTAGGTATAAAATTAATTAGATAATTAAAAATATTTAAATAATATTTGAAATCTCATTCTGGACTAACTTATAATTATTTTAGTCAAATTCAAATCACCAATTTTTTATAACCACTTTAGAAAAATTAAAGAAACAAAATCATTGGACTATCTCACTCTTATTTTCGTATACAATTAAATTTAACGTGCATGAATATTATTTTCGTATACAATTAAATTTAACGTGCATGAATATTAATATGACAAAATTAACTTATAAATTAATTTGATTTTTATTATGTTACTTACTGAACAAAATCATTGGACTATCTCACTCTTACTTTCGTATCCAATAAAATTTAACCTGCATGAATATTAATATGACAATATTAACTTATAAATTATATTGATTTTTATTATGTTACTTAATATTAATGTGTATTTGAGATATCAATAATAATTAAATTTTATTTAAATAATATTTGAAATTTATTGTTTGACTAACTTATAATTATTTTAATGAAATTCAAATCACCGATTTTTTTATGAGCGCTTTAGCGAAATTCAAATCACCAATATTTTTTATAAGCACTTTAAAACAATTAAAAGAACAAAATCATTGGACTATCTCACTACTATTTTCGTATCCAATGAAATTTAACGTGCATGAATATTAATATGACAACATTAAATTATAAATTAATTTGATTTTTATTATGTTACTTAATACCAATATTTGTACTAGATAGATTTATTTGAATGACCATTTTTCCTATAACAAAAATTAAATTAATTGTATTTTTATTAAGTTAATTAATGTACATTTTGATATACTAATATTTATATCATGTAAATTTATTTGAAGGGATTAATTTATGTTTGGTAAATGTTGAAATTTGATAGAGAGAATGTTGAGAGAATTAAATCCATTATCACTTAATAAAAAAAAATACTTTAACAAATAAAACTCAACTAATTAGGTTAACTTTGAACGTTTAAATTAGTTAAAGTATTAATTTAATATTATATTTTTCCATCTTAAATCAACTCAACTAATTAGGTTAACTTTGAACGTTTAAATTAGTTAAAGTATTAATTTAATATCATATTTTTCCATCTTAAATCAATTAATATATATATATTTTTTTAGGCTTTCCTTTTCTATAACATTTAAATAAATATCAGCCTAAGATTGTTTTTTCTAAATTAATATCATATAAGTAGAGCATAACATTAGACACATGTTGACATGGTTTATTTTTTTAATTAATATCATCTAAATAGAACATACAATTAAGAGTTATTTTTCTTTTTTATTAATAGCATTTAAGTAGAGTGTAAAATTAGGGATTTATTGGGATATTTTATTTCGTGACAAAATATTTTTATTCTCTATATTTTTTTTATCTAAAAGTTAGCAATTGCTACATAGTAGCTAGTATCAGTTGATTACTTTAAATATATTTAAATTAAAGTAAAAATATTGAAGTCAAGTTATTGTTAAAGATTATAATCTAGACAAATTAGGTTTTATTGATTGGTATATTGAAGTATTTTGTTAATTTTATTTCTACATTGTGGTAGATAAAATGCTTAAGCTATAATAATTCTTTTATGGTAGTTATTAATTATAAAAACTATGTGTAAATAAAACAAATTCAACAAAGTTAGGAAAAAAATTCTTTTGCAATCTTAGAAATTAGTAACTATATATCTTTTTTGTTTGTAAGTTCGACAATGGTGAGGCAACATCATAATCATGTCCAGGAATAACACTTGAATAGAGTGGGTAATTGAGTAGTGACTTAAGATCTAGGAGTGCCTTAACGATGCACCCAATAAGTGTTTATCCAAGAGCCCATGGATAATTAACAACTATATATCAATAAATTTGTCTTAATAAAATTAGGAAAGAAATAGATATTAAATTACTTCATTTAAGAAAAATGTTAGTTATACTATCTATTGTTTAATAGATTATAAAATTATTCCATATTTGTAATGTTTATATCAATATGCCATGATGGGGTGCCCTAGTTGGCTTAAATGAGGATGGGCTTAATACAATCCAAACTCCCATCATGTCACCACTTGTGTTTGGTTTTAATGTGCTTCATCGATGAATGAATCTTGTAGAGAGCATTATGGTAGACTTAACTACCTCCTGTGCTAAGGTTTCCAGACTATTTGTAGCCATGTTTACCCTTTAGTGTGAGGTCCTAGCTTCTCTATTCTTATTTTGCTAGATCCTCATGTTGTTTCCTTTCTTCACAATGACATGTTGTTGGGGCTCTTAATCTGAGGAGTTGCTGTTTGTTATCCATCCATTGTATTTCTTCTCATTTTCACTAGTTATTTCTAATAGGAAAAGATTTGTTTAAGCCTCCTTAGTTTCATATCCTTCCTAATAGGATAGCATCTCCCTCTTCTTCACTTTGAGGCTTCTTGATTCTTCTATCTATAATCTTCTTAGATTGGCATAAGTTCTTCTTCCTCTAGTAGCCATGAATAAATAATGATTTTAATTTCACAAAGGAGGAGAAGATCACAGTATCGTCAATAGATCGAGGACATGATTTTCAGTAGTTTCCTATGCCCAAAATTACCATGCACATATGTCACCAAAGGTATAACTCATAATTCAAGATATCAAAGATGAAATTCACTCTAAAATACAATGGATTCTTAACTTGGAGGTAATGGAAGTGGTATCTCCATCAATTTTGCATAATAGAAACTTGTGAGAACACCAAAATCATTACCTCCACACTGTGGGTCTCTATTACCATGTGAAGCGACTTTTTTGGAAATTTTGGTGGATAACTGCCAAATGCAAGATTTCTTGTAGATGTGGAGGGACACTTACCTAGACTTGATATGAGATCACCTTCAAGCTATCGTTTTCATCCTGCTTGTAAATTTGAGGAGAATCCCATCAACTTGATCAACTCTTTGTCATCTTAATGCACAATTTTTTCCTAATTCTCACGATGTTTATTTTCTGGAATTATTCCCTAGTTTTTACTACAAACTCTCCTCCTATCTCTGGAACAAAATCATGATTTTCTGATATTATTCATACCTCTCTTCATTTGAAACCTTATAATACTATTATTTTGGTTATATTTAATTGCTAGTTTCATCATCTATGTGGCAACAGATCTATTTTCCATGAAAAACTAAAAATTATTAATAAATTGAATATAAATCAAATAATAATAATTGATAAGTCTTTATATATATATAATAATAATAACAGCATTTTAAAAGGAAGTCACATAAGTTATTATCAAATAAGAAAATCATATTTGGTAATATTCCTTCTTTATCAATTTATAATAATTATAAGTTACTTATATATACATCTATAAAAGAGTATATTAACATAAACTTATTTTTGAATATTTTAAATATTATCAATTTATATTTATTTAGTTCGATTTTGTTTTTATATTTTAATTTATAACTCTTTTATATATAATTATTTCATTAATCTTACCCTTTTATATATAATTATTTCATTAATCTTACCCATATGGGTTGATGAGAATAGAGTGGGGTGGTGAGGTAGAGGGGAGGGGAGGGTGCGTGTTGCCACTTCCCCACCTGACGAACGAGATGTGGCAACATTCCCTTGCAAGTCACATATTTAAGAAACTTAATATTACATGAAAATGGGTGCCATTCGCATGCTATACGATTATTGAATTTAGTTAGATTACCATGTGAAGGAATGTTTCTTATGGTGTTAACCAGGTATGAATTTATGGTGAGGGATGCACCAAGGATTAGGTGTATCATCCTGGGTATTGAAATCAATATGTATCATGGATTAATTCTACCACTGAAATACCCAATGCTTCATGGACAAACAAATCACAGTGATGGCAGTTGTAGTGGTGTTGTACTAGTATTTGTGGGGAGCGGGTCAAGTAGCAATTATGCATGGGAATTTGCAAGGGGGAGCACAAAGACCCTGGAATTTCAGATATAACAAATCATGAATGGGATAAACATGGACAATAAACCAGAGGGGAGCTATATTATAGGGCTCTTCGACCTACAAAGAGTCTCATTAAAGATAGAAATGATACACTAGGATGGTCAATCTGTTTCTAGGAAGGGTGTATCTTTTGGAGAAGGTGTTTCATTTGCAGAACCAATGACCTATAGATGGAAATATTCTCTATATGAGAAATATTTGCAACTCACGACTTAGTAAAGATAAGCAATCTCTACCTAGTATTATATTTCGAATCAAAAGCTCAGTGGATGACTTGACTATGAGTATCACCCTAGTACTGACTCACATGATGTGTGGAACGCCTCTATTTTTTGTTTTCACAAATAGCTCTTCAACACTCTTAATCGGTAATTTCCCTCCCTTAACTATGAATTCTTGTGGGAATTGAACCTCCATATTGTTGTTTCCTTTCTTTAGACTAGGGTGCATTACACATAAGGGTAGGAAATTATATGGAGGTTCAATCAATAGACGATAGTGTCGATAAGAAGAAAAATGTACAAGGTGGAGATGGTGTAAGACCCTGGGCTACACTAGGCCTCATCTAAGGTCATCTTGCTACCATGTGCAAGAAGGGGTGGAATCACACTTCTGTGGTGGTCTAGAGCTACCTCTTAATGGGTGGACTTACAGGACTAAGCCATCATGATATTTAGTGGGGTGGTGAGATAGTCATCAACTGCCACATGATAGTAGCACCTTCTAATGTAGGATACAAACTCTCAAATATTCTAAGTATAAGAAAATCTCGATCAATTTTGAAGACTCCTCTTTATCTAATCTAGGTTATCAATTTACTTGGCATCATGCCACGAAAAAGGTGCAAAACAAGAATGTACGTTGCATATTATGAAGCTCATGCAAGAAGAGGGAACTCATTTCTTTAAGTTAGGGAATGAGGATTGACAACATGATATCATGAGTAGCTACCTCTGCAAGTACATGAAGGATTCACTCAATCTCAAATGGAAGCATCCACTCAGCGAGCTACCCTCTTCGATGCAAATGAGGGTAGAATAGCAATTTTAGATTCCAAACACAGGGTTAAACCCAAAGAAAATCATGCCAATATATTTAGACAATTAAACTTTATTATCAAATAAAATTGATACTAGCCAGCATATTGACAGACAACCAAGAAGCGAAGAGAGAAATGCAGTAGACCATATGGATGGAAGATTGGCCAGAATTGGGCAACACCTTGGGATTCCTCTAGAAATACCCCAACCCCCAGTTGACCAAACAAGTCCAATCCTAGTTGTAGGATCATACTTTAATCCTCCCCCTTGATTGAATGCATACACAAGTTCGTGATCTCTTTTTTGCAAATATTTATGCTTGTGATTTAATAGGCCAACAACATCATAAGAGCCCTTTCGAGTTTTATTATGCTTTGCTTTTTATATCACTTATGACTTTACATAAGATATTTTTTTTGCTATGGTCGGGTCTCCCCGATAAAAAATTGGATTAGGCTATGTAGCCTTTGGTTGTAATCCCATGTGTAAAAGTTTTCAAAGTAAAAGAAATTCACTTTAAAAGAATATAAATTTATTATAAAGTTTTCTAATTATCCATCTTTTATGCATTTAGGTAAAGAATATAAATTTATGATATATATTATACTTTTAATATATATAATTTTATTAATCTATCCAAATATTTATATTTTAATTTTATGTAAAGTAATTAAAATTATATATTTAAATATATAAATTTTAAGTTTTAAAGAACAATTTTAACGAGTAAAAAAGTTAAATTTAATTTCTTAATGTAACAAGTTAAATTCAAATTCCTAATGTCATAATGTAGCCTCCTTACAACAGTTTCGAAATTTTAAAAAATATATTATATGATTATAAAACACAACCACGTGTAACAATTCCAAACCATGAGAACGAGTGAGTGTAAGTGATACAATCTAAAGAGTAAGTCGTAAGAAGTCTATCACTCATTGAAATCCTCCACGAGTTTAGAGAATTACAGTTATTATTATAACCCATGTAACCCTCTTCTTAATTTATTCTAACATTCTAACATTCTTCATAACTTGCACCAACTTTATGTAAATCCAAGGAGTCTTTATACCTGAATCCTCCAAACGTAATATCAACTTTATGTAAATCCAACGAGTCTTTATATACCTGAATCCGCCAAACGTGATATCACCTTCAGCGTCGTAAAGTATTAGCTGTATTTGGAGGGCTACATAATGCAGACAACCACTACTGTCTGTGAAATCTCCCGGCTTTTAATTTCCTCTGTCGTGTTTCTGGACTCTTTCTCACCAATTTGACTTTGTCTTTCCGTCATATTTGGCGTTATCGTAAGGCCGTCATGCAATACAAAATGGACATGGAAGTCAGACAGGTTAGCTGACAATTTTGTCGAATAACAAAGAAATAGCTCGTTAATTATTTGTTGCCATTTTGGAGGTATATTTTCCCGACCTAAAGCGACGTCTCCAAATATGGGGCCGGACTCAGGTGGTACTGGGAATTTATCTAGACGGTTGGTGGGGTCTCATATGTGATAAGAAAAGCATGCGGTCAAAGATCATAAATTATGGATTTTTATAATAATGCCTATAGGCGTTCCTATCTGGGTTTGCTCAGGGATTTTTTTAATTGAACCCATAGGTGTTCTTACGTGGTTTGGTTAGGTAAAATGAACGTTAGGTAAAATGAACTAATCAGAGGGGAGCAGGCTTGGAATTTGACGTCTGGTAAGATGTATTTTAGGTTTCAACGACAAGCTAAAAATTTAACCCGTTAGATATGACATTTCTTTTATATTTGCAACCCATCATAATGGTATCTAATTTTAAATTTAAACCAACAAAAATTATAATACGAATATCATTTAGCCGATTTTCCACTTAGCATAAGTTTAAATACAAGTAATTGGCTACACTCTTTGCAACCCATCAGAATGACATCTAATTTTAAATTTAAACCATCAAAAATTATAATACCAATACCATTTAAGGGATTTTCCACTTAGCATAAGTTTAAATACAAATTATAATACCAATACCATTTAAGGGATTTTCCACTTAGCATAAGTTTAAATACAAGTAATTGGCTACACTCTCAATCTCTCGGGCATGCCCTTATTAAATCCACAACTCCCCCATAAAGCATAATTGCATTGAATATTTATAGCTGGTAATTTAGGTTTCCAACAATTGTTGTCCACTCTCAAGCTCTATATTAAATCCACAACTCCGCCATAAAGCATAATTGAATTGAATATTTATAACTGGGAGAATCAGGTTTGCAACAACTGTTCTCCACTCTCAAGCTCTATAACTGTGATTACTCATAAAATTTTTGGTAAAATATTTTTATTTTTGGAAACCGAATGCAATTGACTTTTATCTATACGATTCACGTCAATTTCTTGTATAATGCAATGTCGTATAACACCCATAATTATTTATAGTTAGAATTTGTGTGTTTATAACTAAATTGGTTAAAGGTTCAAACTTTGTACAATCCTAATAACGAAATTGTTGTCTCAATTAAAAACTTTGTGGAATAATCTTTTAAGAAGAGGCCATATGATTATAAGTTTTTAAAATGGTTACTATATAATAATATGATTGATTGCATATATCAAATTCCAAATTTGATATGTTATTTATTTGTGTGAACTTGTCATATGCATTTTGAAATTTCACATATTCAAATTTAAATGGATTGAGATAGTACCAAATGCACCCAAAACTTTAAATTAATTGACATAAGTGTATCTATGCACATCACACTTCCTAAAGAGTTGAGAGACCATTGTGATCCCACTCGCATGCCCAACTAGGGTTTAAAATGTGTATAGTTTACATAGTTGCATTGCCCAACCAGGGTTTAAAATGTCTATAGTTTACATCGTTGCCATCAGTGAAGTAAAGCACTGAAGTATTTTGAGGTGTTTTTGACTTGTTAAAGAAATGCTAGGACTTACACCCAATGTGATTGTTGAGGTTGTACGTTTGATTGAGGCAAAGTTTTATGAGTTTTATGAATGTACATGATTTGAGGTTAATAAAAATTTAGTTATTTCAACAAGTGGTATGCACTTGAGGTTGGAGACTTTTCTTATTTAAGAAAAAAAAAATCAAAATGCTATAGTGTATTTTTTAAAATAATTTAATTATATTTTTTGGTGGACTTTTAAAAATAATTTAATTGCTTTTTTTAGGTTTAATGTTGATTTAATTAGTTATAATATATTTTGGGTTGTCTTATAAATTAATTGTTTTAATGATTAAATGAAATTAAAGTTCAATTTAATATAATTATAACACATAACTCTTAAATAAGAAGCAAGGATTAGTTGTTTTGCTTATATTTTCAAAAGTCTGAAGAATTTATAATGCTTTGTATGAGTAAGAATAAAAATAAATTATGGATATCTCATTATTATAAATCTTTTAGTCAAAAGCATTAAGTATGAGTCTTAGTAGTTTTTTTCTTTGTCGATTCTCTCTCTCTCACACACACACATATATACTAAATTAAAATCATATAAAATTTAAAGATACAAAAATCAATGGAATTAAGGTCTAATTATTTTTCGTTATATAAATAGCAAATTATCATATGAATAACAAAATCTATATCCTTAAATCCATTTTGCAAATTGAAATAATTTTTAATGTCAAATATTTTATAACATAAAATAAAATTGAGAATGAAATAACTTATTCTTTTAATTTGAAAATAAGAGACTATATGATTAAAAAGAGAGAGAAATAAACAAAAGAAATTACTATGGAATAAAATTGCAACAATTAACATGTTTATGCTAATTTAGGGGAAAAAAGCACTTTTAGAGGAAGATTAAGGAAAATTGAGATGCAAAAGTAGTTGAAAGAACGTTTCGAGATAAGGGGAGGTTGAAATTCACAAATTTGGGTAAAATGTAAAATGAAGGGCATGAAAAAGACAAAAACGTCAACAAATTTCCATTTGACGTGTAGAGAGGATTTGAAATTCCAGGTCTGGAGGGGAGTATTTTTGTCATTCTCTTCTCAATAGAAAATGGACACGTTGAAAAAAAACCTTTAGTCTGAGAACCGTCGAAATAGCTTCTTCTGTTATTCAACTCAAACTCCCACCATAGTAAGCAGCAACAACAAGTACCTAGTGGAAAGAAACAGTGAAGGGGATTTGAACCCTCGTGATTCTAACAATGAAACAAACCCTTTGACGATAATTGCGCCCATCCTTGTAGGAAGGGTTCGGTAGCGGGCTAGATGAAGCCAACATTCAAGGACCCATGAGAAAATTCACAGGCGTCCCCATGCTCGCAACTTCCTTTTCTGAAATCTAGATAGGCAGTTCCGCATCCTTCCAAGAAATGGAATTATACCTAGTGGAAAACTACTTTAAACACAATAAAGTGCATTTAGAAGAACAAACATCTCTTTAGCAGGATTCTCTAGGCATATATGTTAAGACGGAGGGACGTGATGGCTACAATGACCTCCTCACAAAATATATTTGTGTATGGAAGCCTCATGGTTGATGAGGTGGTCAGCGTGCTTTTGGAATGAGATCCTCCTTTTGCTCTTGTTGTTTCTATTGGACAGTAAGTGTACATGCTAATTTCTTGTGCATAAGCAAATAGCGTTTTCTCTCAATAGCTCAACCCATGCACGAAATCTCCCAAACTATAATTGTATTTCTTAAGAAATATGACATTCATCTATTTACATGCCGATCATATGAGAATTGAATAATCTATGTTTTATTTTTCCAATTATGGACTATTAGCCTCCATGATTGAACGTGTTGATCAAACTTCTCATAAATGAGTTATGCATCGGTTTATGTTGCAAAAGTAGGCATGAATGTAGATGGAAATAATGTAAGCAATAACTAATTATGTCAATAAAGTTCTAAACTACTAGGAAGTGATAATGTGAAATTCACAATTCAATGCAGTCTACACAGGTGTAGGGGCTAATGGAGTGATAGAGGAACTCCATTTCCTACTTAACATTTGTGAGCTTTGAATCCTTTTTAACGTCTTTAGGTTTATGGTATCCAACTCGGGAGTGCCCTAATTTCTTTGATTTTAATTGGGCAAAGCACCGAGAATGAATTCATAGGTATATCGGGTATTTTCTTTTCCAGTTCCTCATTTTCATTTGGATTATTCTCTAATGTTTGTGATTCCAACACAATGCCCTTTGTCTCTGCATTCAGTCATAGGACCTGTAGTGTCACAGGATCATTTTTAGGCACAAAAGGCATATGCTAGTAATGGATCATCTCCATCAAGTACTAGTAATGGTAGTACTTTTGTTTAGCTGTTTGGAGGGCCAACGACTGAATGTTACAATTAGTGGAAGTGGTTTGACAACTTTGCAGAAAATGCCTATAGAGACTAGTGAACAAAAAGGGAAAACAATGTTCACAACTGATGTTGCCTTATTTGAGTATATAAGTGGCGGTTGGAAGGAACTATTCAAGGGTGAAATTAAGGTGAATGTTTCTGCCATAGAGCCAAGAAAAGGAAGGCTTGTGATGAGGCCCAAAGGTAATTATATATTAGTCCTTAATACCAATTTTTTCCCAGACATGAAGTTGACCAGCATGGACAAGCAACGTATCTATTTTCCCTGCATGAATAGTGCTAGTGAATCTAAGGCACGACTTTCCACATTTGCAGTAAAGTTTAGAAATATTTCCATGGTTGAATAGTTCTAGAGAGCTGTAGACGAGCACCAAGTCAAATGCTCAAATAATTTGAAGGCCCAAGAAGGTTTCTAAAGGTTGAAGTTATTTAACATCAAGTTCAAGCACATATCTGATCTACAGTACAAGCACCTGGACAGTGACCCTGACTTTGCTATCATATTGTCCTAAGGTCTCCTTTTTCTTAGATGTTATAGAATTTAGTTAATTCTTGTTGGATACATTAGCTCTTCAAATAGGAGAAACTTTCATTTACTTCATCAAATTCTATCCTGTGAAAGGAGGTGAAGTTTGGAAAACCATGATACATTTCATGGGTAGCTGGAATATGTTCCCAGAGGCTATTCTCGGAAAAAATTCTCTCGAATGGTTTAGAAAACAATATTTTCAGTTTCAAGTATTCTATGTTGATTTTCTTGCCTGCATGTTTTTTTAATTCATTTTTTGGAGTAAATTCTCATATGAAGTCACTTTGATATAAAATTTATTATTTACTCTATAATGAGAGATATTTATACAGTAAAGTCTATATTTTACAAGAGTCAAATTTCTTTTAGTATCATTAAATAGGAATGAGTATGCATTGAAGCATGGAACTAAAGTGCATGAAAATTACAAATGTTGTTGAAGTCACTCTTATCTATTAGGATTTAATATATAGATTTACTTATCACCTAATAATACTTAGATTCTTACCATGTTTGTCATTTTTGGTTGATTTGCGCAGTTATTTAGAACCTATGTTTTCAATATCCAAATTATTGGTGTCTTTAAAGAGTTGGTTGATTTTTGTTGTATATATATATATATATATATATATATATAGAGAGAGAGAGAGAGAGAGAGAGAGAGAGAGAGAGAAAGTTATGATAACTCTTATTGACATTGAATTTAACTAGCCGATTTTATTGTGTCTAGATATTACCATTTTGGGTAATAATGAGAAAACTGGTCTTATGTAGATATCACACACCCTTTTATCCCTTGGAGAAGGGTTAATTTTCAAACATGTGGTCCCTTGAAAAGTAATTCTAAGCACTAGTAGCTAATGTATGATGGTTCAATTCCAGTTATTTTGTTGGCTATGTAGGTTAAGTAGGTGTACGAGGGTTGAAATATGGCATTTTACCTTGCACAACATTGTATAATGCACTTTATAAATATCTATATACGGTAGATCATATACACAAATTTTAGAGATACACTAATATTAATCTAACTTAGTTGATCACTTCATTCAACCTTTAAGATATGTGAATCCCTATTTTTGATCTATATCCAGTTGTTGGAAATATCCATCTAGGAGATGGATTTTGTGCCATATCCTATTGTAGGAATTGTGTATTTTAAAAGGAAAAATGGAAAATCTTATCAATTGAAAAAGAGGAGTGGCTTAATAGTGTGAGTATAAAGGCAAAGCATCATCATTACACCACAAAGAGATGGTTTCTCATGTTTCTTCTTGGTGTCAGTCTAGATTATTAGAGGGGAAAAGTTTATTGTGTTTAGGAATTGGATTTGAATCCTTTAGAGTGCATATTTGATTCATATTTATGTGCCCCATAATTTTGTGAATGTTCTGAACTATGTACATGTGATTTGTCAGCTTTGATCTTGCAAGCTCTCAGTTTTAATCCTAGACTTGCTTAATCCATGCCCAACTAAATGTTATCCATGTTTGATCTACATTTTCCATGCCTAAAATTTTTTTATTGGAAGGACTAATATGCCTTTCTCTTGTCCCTAGGAATTTATGTAAAGGGATTATTCTGTTCTCATGGCCAATTCGTTGATATACAATATTTTTTACATGTATATGTGTGAATTGTTATAATCTAAGTTTCATTTTGTGATCAACAATCATTATAGAGCTTTGAATTTTTCCTAGCAGTTAATGAAGAAGTCAAATTTATCACCACCAAGTCATTACATAGGTTGTGGGATTTGTTGTTCCTTAATTGTAGGTTTTAACCCTATACAGAAATTACCTACATACTAATTCTAAGACACATAAAATAAACAATGTGAGAGCATAACACATAAAACACATATACATAGAGATTTTCCCCTGGATACCAAAACTGGACTACCAGCTTGATTTTTCTTTATGTTCCTTTCAATGTTATAATACATATTTATACAAGCTGAAGTATCCAATACCATGGACCAAAAACCATCATGTCCAAAACCGTGGACCCAAAACCATCACGTCCAAAACCATGTGCGAAAAACATGTACAAAACCATAGGTAGGTCTGCCCAACCTAATATAGGGTTGAAAACCAAAATTTTTCGGGGCTCTACCCCAGACCCCATAGACTGGGGTTAACTTCACCCCTCAAACCCCTTGTGACTCCCCCTACTATGCAATCGGAGCAACGAAGGGGGGGCTCCACCCACCTTTAACCCCCCGGTTAACTACGTGGGCTAGTCGTGGAAAGAATATAACACAACCGAACATTAATCACATGGAAGACCTAGATGAAGTGGATTATGAAACAAGGACCATATCCTTTAGTCCTATTTTCAGGTCACATAAGGAGGTGGTTGAGCTGTGGAGGCACAATTGGCTTTAAGGATCATCCAAACTTCTGACATGATGCAGACATTGCAATTAGTGAAGTACTAGATGGAACACATGGAAGAGAAAATGTATCCTCAAATAAGGCCAAACCTTTAGTGTCCTTTAGAGGAGATCAAACTAAGAAGTAATGTTGTTGATATTTTCTCCTTTTTTGATGTAGATATTTTTTCCAAACATGAAAACATATTAAGGCCTTATTCCCTATTTTGTTGTGGCAAGTCCAGGAACTGGTCCTGTAAAAAATGTGTTGGTTGGAGAATTTATTTTTTCTCTCGTTTTTGTATTTCCCCTTTTTTATATATACACAAGCGGAATCTGTTAATGCCCTTTTTTATTTTCATTGTTTTGAACATAGTTTTGATATAAATATTGAAAGATTCATTATCGAACAATAGTCATTTTGTAAAAGAGAAAAATGATAAAGTGAGAAAGCAATAGTTGTAATATTAATTGAATTGCGTATATAATACTCCTTTTCATAAAATTGTAGGAGCTTAGGAAAATTTGTTAGAAAGATGGATTCTCTATTATTTGTTTGAGATTTGAATTTTCCAATGGAATTTTTTGTTTCACGAGGGGAGCCAAAGCCTTCTCTATACTACTGACTATTTTAGTTGCTTCTTGATACACATGTAGAAAGCATGCACTACATCACACTTTAATTTTAGATGAACCTACAATGGTAAAAAATAAATAAACAAATATATGTGTGTGTGTGTGTGGACCAACTAAGTTTCATAGGAAATTACTAAAAATGACTGTCAAAATTCCCACAGGATACATTTGTTGAATTTTCTTCTGGAGCTTCGAAATGTTGGGACCTTAGTGCTCTATTATCGATGAGAAGTTCATACCAAGTTGGTCCATGCAAGGGGATGTGTACAGTTGGAATAGTGACCTTCAGATGTGTGCATTCATCGTATGTTGGCCTTGGTGCTTTATGCCTATTGAGAAGTTCATACCAGGTTGTTGCATGAAATGGGGAGGGGAAAAGTGGGTACAATGGCCTGCACATATATGCATTCATCAAATGACTCTATGAGAATAGCGACGCTTCAACTCCCCTAACTCTAGTCAACAATGAAGTTGTCGAATCTCCAATTGTGGGCTTGCTTGAGAAGGCTACAATGCACTCAATTAGAATTTATGAGTTCCAACATCTTGCTCTTGCTAATCTCAAAATAGTATTCTAAAACTCCAGATTGGCTTTCAACAGGGTGTTCCTATGATGTTTTTCACTTCAGACTCCATCGTCTATGGGCTCGTTCATTTTAGAACCCATCACCTCTTTACTATCCAACAGGCTTACATTTTTTAGTCATATTTTTAGATGCTAAGAGATATATGAGATTTCTTGGCTAGAGGCTAATCAAATGGTACAATGAAGTAATTAACTAAGGAAGCAGAGAGGTAGAAGATAGATTTTAGATCACAGTTCTTTGGGCCTATCTAGGAAATGGCAGGTCATATAGTGAACACGTGGAGAATAATGTAGTACTTGCAAACAAAAATTTGTGTGATTTTCTCTTTTATGAGGGCACACATCCATGGTAATTATTTGTCTAAACCTTGGAATATTTGAGATCGGAATGCTATCTCTTAGAAAAATACAAGAGCATTAGTATTGTTTCCTCAGGTTTAGCTCCTCTTGTTCCTTTCAATTTTGTTACGTAAATTCTAAGAGCGGATCTTTGATCCTTTTCAAGCACAACCCTAAAGCACCATATAGCATAATATTTAGGCACAAAATAAATGCACTAGGATAATATCAAGAAGTCTTTGATATGTTCAAAATACCAACATTGGAAGAAAGATACATACACAAAACTCAAGAGAGAGGGTGTATTCAAATATGGCAAGAAGATTGATGGATGACAGAGTTGTACACATATTGCACTGTCTATAATCCATTTAGTATTAATAAAAGTCCATAGAAGTCCATAGAGTTAAAAATTGGAATGCTTGTGCACAAGTGACATGAAAAATCTTGTTTAACTTGGATTTTCCAAATAAATCTCATCGAGAGAAGGAAAGTTGTTAAACTAAAATATGGGAAAATGTGGCCAATGTCAAATGAGATGGAAAGAGAGATGTGATGTATTAATCAGATGCATAATTATAAACAATCATGTTGTATATATTTTTCTATTAATAGAGTTCCATTATTCTTGTTAGGAACAACTCACATAATCTCATTAATAATATTAACATAAATCCCATTTATTATGTATGAGTTATTTATCACTTTATGATAGTACATTATTACTCTTATACATCACATTTGTTATCTATAGAAAAAATGAACATTACAATGTCTAACACCCTATCTTGATGTTCATTTTTTTTTCTCATTATTGGTAACAAATCTTGGAATTTAATATGGTTGTTGCTTGATTTTGAAACCTAAAATAAGTCAATTCTATCTCATTGTTATGAACTTGTTGTTTGATGTAATCATGGTGGATTTCGACATGCTTTATTTTTAAATGATAAATTGGATTCTTTGTCATCTTGATTGCATTTTTGTTGTCACAATGTAATGAAAAAAAATTGCTACAGTGAAGGGAAGTTACTTGTGATATTCAATCAAGAAGAATATAAATTTAAAGAGTATGGTAGTGAAACTTAGGTGATGAAAGGAAAATTCAAAATATTTTCTTTACACAGTGATTCCTTTCCAAATAATCCTTAGTGCTACTTTTTTATCTAGCATAAAAGTTGAGCAATTCAACTAGAGGTTGTTGTCAAATGCCAATTATTCAGGCTATTCTTCTCCACAATTATGTACAAATGGCAAAGTTATTTTTTTGAGTGGTTATTTTGTACCATTGTCAAGAAGACTAGCTACGTTTTTCGTTTCTCGAATGGAAGTTGTAGAAAAATATTTATGGTTATTGTCAAATGTCAAGTAGTCGGAGAAACTTTTTATTGATAGTCATATAGAGGTGAGGGTAGTTCTTTCGTTCTAGTGCGAAAAGGGTTTTGTTGTAAATACACAATCTTTTCTTTCTTTCTTTCTTTTTTATTTGTAAAATGGATTTGTTAAGGAGAGGCTTTCAATTGTCTACAAATGAGGAATCCTCAAATGTGAATAGGTAACCTAAGCAAAGGGTGGTGATTTAAACTATTATCAATATTTCTAAGTGTTAGTTTGTAACAGAATTATTAGAAGGAACCAGATTGAAAAACGTGTCCATAATTTAGGTTATCTTTAAGAAGACGTTGTCTTGAGACTTAAGACAAAGAACCTCCTTTGCATGATGAACAGGAAGAGAAAGCATTATTTTCTTCTACATTGGAAAATTATTAGTGTAGTGGTGATCCTATTAGTGGACTAGAAACCACCCTATAGAAAGTTTGTGTGGGTAACTACATAGCTCATGAAATGTTGGTATCTTTTCTCACTAGATGTAGGTATTGATTTTGTGGAAAATTTTAAATAGCATTTTTACTTCAATGCTACCTGGATCGCTACCAAATATTTTCACATATCACCATTTTTATATTTGAAAGCATCCATGGTGCATATAGATCTTTTGATCTACAATTTTTTCCAATCTAACAATCATATTGGCATACCTTTGTACCTTTTTGGGAGATTGCTAGTAATATATTATTTTTTTTTAATTTTATTTTAAAAATGATTTTTTGTGTTTTTATTTTTTCAAATAAGATTAATTTATATATCATTCATTTTACAAACTAAATATTACAAAATCAGTTTGGCATGAAAAAACCTTCAGTTAATAGTAAACAACATCTGCAAGAATAAAGAACCACAACAACATTGGAGCGAAAAACCATTATAAATTATTGGAGTCCCAAATTTATCATCTGTGATTGGGAGATATATAATAGTCATTGACCAAGATGAAATAATAGAAATAGAAAGATATGAAAGTGAGAATGAAAGTCCCATAAGAAAACTAGGGATCCAAAATTATGTCAACAAAAGGGAAATAATTAATTTGAAGAGAGCCAACACCAAAGAAACATGACGATGCATTGGAATCATGTGCTAGACCATCACAAAGATGAACCTAATTCTCTGCCACAACTGAGAAGTACCTAAGAACCTCAATTACTAGCCAGAAATGATAGTGGGAATTGTTGTGTTTGTAGTTCATTGGTTGGGGGAATGTGGTAGTTCTTACAACATTTCCAGGTATTCATATTATTTAGATAAATAAACCAAGCATGTATGTATGTAACTTGTGATAGCAGCCAAGAATGAATATAAGTATGTTCTCATACCAAATAGCATACAAAATTTTACTATATGTTATTATGATAAACATAGCATAATTAAGAAAGAATATTAGTTGTAGCATATGAAATTATTTATATAAATTTAATCGTAACATGAGCAATGAAAGGTAGGAATACTACAGGTGTTTTTTTTCCTATAAACTATTTAATATTCTTACGGGAAGAACCACTTACGTTTAGTATTTCGTAAATTGGTATAGAAGGATGACTTCCTTATCAATCTTTCAAGTACACTAAATATCAATTTGATATCAAAATTTATAGTCACCCAAATACTTTCTCACAAGTAAATTAGGGAGCATGTTTTTAAATGTAATTTGTACCTGCGCCGACACAAACATTACAAAGAAAGATTATAAATCTTAACCTCGGCCCAATGTTTTATGTTAGAAACTAGTAATAGAATCTGAGACCCTATGGAATATGCGAAGAATAAATATACACATTCTTGGGTAAAATATAATATTGAAATATCACCATACATGATGTAATTATCTTAAATGTATGATTTTTTTGACAAATATTGTTTCTTTGTTTAACTATTACGAATAGTGGAAAAATAAATAGCCATGAAGTTAAAAAAATTATAGAGACCAAAGTTACGAAAATAGGGGAAGGAATTCATAAATTTCGTTATATATATATATATTTCTTATGCAACTCATTTTGGAAATTCTCATGCTTGAAAATACTTTGTACCCATTATAAATAATGTTCCCAAATGCTCATATTATATATATATATATATATATATATATATATATATATATATATAAATATATAATATGAGCATTTGGGAACATTATTTATAATGGGTACAAAGTATTTTCAAGCATGAGAATTTCCAAAATGAGTTGCATAAGAAAAAATTACAGTAAAATTGAATCAATGTTTAAAACACAAAGTATCAAGATAAAAAAAATTGAAACCATAAAATAATAGCTTACTCAAGGTTGATCATGCAAAACTCCTATATGACAAAGTTGTATAGAAGCCTTATATGATAACGCTGTATAGAAGAAACCATGGTTGTTATTAGTTGATATCTTTCTCCATATCTATTAAATATCCATGGAAAAAACAGAGGTGTTACAAGGACGTTGTTACCTAGAGTGGGAAATATAATGTTATATATTGAGATAACTATGAGCAAAAGTCTACAATTGAAACCTATGATAGTAAAAGGGGTACTATTAATACTTCATATATTTTTTATAACCAATGAATCAAACTCTACAAATGAAACCTATGATAGTAAAAGGGGTACTATTAATACTTCATATATTTTTTATAACCCATGAATCAATTCTATAATGAGAGATTTGTTAGCATATATTACCTTCAAAGTCTTTAAGGGACCATGTTTTCAAAAGACCTATTAGAAGTTTATCAAATTAGGAATTAGGATGTTCTTGAGGTTATAATAACTTAAAAAAAGAATTTCAATAATAAATCTTTATTTTTAAAAAAACCAGAAACACCTTTTCTTGAGATAGTATATTGGGTGGGTTTGTATTGGTGTGTCAAATCTGAAAACATAGATTCTTTGGCCGAAAGAAATTGTGGAAAACACCCACGAATGACTCCAAGATTCTAAATAACATTGACGCTCTGTCGTTAGGGTTTTCTTTGAAAGAGAGTATCTTCAAGCTATAACCATAAAAAAAACATGTAAGGAATTTCTCTTAACTGATAAATTTTAATGTAACAATTTAAATATATCACGTGTGAAGAAGAAATGGGTTACACGAAATAAACTCTTTATCCTAGAGTAAATATATTAAATAACTATCACTCAAAATAAAACTAAATACTCAAGGTAAGATCAATGAAAGGAAAAGCACATGGTACGGAAAAGGAGATGGCACATCACCTTATAGAAATTGTCCTTGTCACGAAAACATATGACAATGAGCTGATATGAGTTTGTTTCAAATTATGCATTTCCCTTGTAACCTTGCAAGTAATCGAGTAAGGAATCCCTCATGATGCTCCATCAAAAATTTGGCAAGCATCAAAAATTTGGCTGAAAATACTAAAGGAGAACCCCTATATTAATTTTAATCGAAGATGTTGCGGGATTAATACATAAGAAAACCCTCTTTCAATAAATAAATGGAAAGAGTGCAACAACTAAAATATACATGTAAACGCTCAACCTAAGGTTAATCAACCTAAGTTAATGGTGAGCATTAGGGTAGTATTGCTAAGTTCTTTGGATGACCTGTATCATACGAACAATTTGTCAGTGGGAAGATATGCTATTAAAAGACACATTGGAAATCCTGAATCGAACATCATACGCCACATCCGACTAAAAACCACAAACAATTAGTAATAAGTAAAAAACGCTTGGCAGTATAAAAAACATAAATACACTGTGAACCAAGTTTACCTGTTGCTATAGGCAAGGCATTGTCACAATATAGAAAGGAAACCACACTGTCACAAGATAATAAAGAAATCATATTCTCTTTGAATGGCAGTATCCAAGAAAGCCCTAAGCCGACACTCAAGAGCTCCCTACCCGTGGAAAGCAGAGACAATGTCAAAAACCAAGGCAGGAAGGGCATTCATTTAGACAGGGAAGGATCTTGAACAGTTGGAACTATCCAAACATTATAATCAATATGAACCAACCATCTAGACCACGTCACATGGATAGGTCTATGTCCTGAGCCGCATTCGGGACACGTAATGAGGTCCGATCTTCCTAGAAATAAAATGCAATCGTTGAAGGGGGTCAGAGTGGTAACACGTCTAACTTGTAAGCAAAAGAGTACTGGTTCGATTCACAACAGGATCAATTTTAGGAGTAGTGTAGTGTTACCTCCAACTATTGTCTGCCTATCCGAGTAGTGTAACCTAACCATGTGACATTTGACATCACAACAAAACTATATATATATATATAATCCACCCTCTCAATAAATAACAATATATATATAAAATCCAGCCTCTCAATAGATATATTCATGGGCTGAGTAAAAGCTTTGGACAATGCCAAGTTTCAATAAATAACAAAATATATATATATATATATATATATATATATATATATATATATAATCCAGCCTCTCAATAGATGTATTCATGGGCTGAGTAAAAGCTTTGGACAATGCAGAGTTTTAATACCATGTTGTATTGTTGTATGAAAGTTTAATGCCATGTTGTATGGAAGTTTAATGGATAACATACAAAAATAATATATATATATATATATATATATATATATATATAAAGTCTAACCTCTCAATAAATGTATTCATAGGCTTAGTAAAAGCTTTGGACCATGCATAGTTTTAGTACCATGTTGTATGAAAGTTTAATGGATAACATAATACCATGTTGTATGAAAGTTCAATGGATAACATAAAGTGCTTAGTTTTAATACCATATTGTATGAAAGTTTAATGGATAACATAATAGCATGTTGTATGAAAGTTCAATGGATAACATAAAGGCATGTATGCTAAGTGGTAGGAAGGTCTCAGAGTATGTTGTATGAAGGTTCAATGTGTTATGTTAAGTGGTAGGAAAGTCTCGGAGTATGCTGTATGAAGCTTCAATGTTGTATGTTAAGTGGTAGGAAGGTCTCGTAGTATGTTGTATGAAGGTTCAAAGAGGTATGCTAAGTGGTAGGAAGGCCTCAGAGTATGTTGTATAAAGGTTTAATGAATAACGTAAAGCATGTGTATGCTAAGTGATAGGAAGGTCTCGAGTTTGAGTAGAAGTGAGATGATATCAATATGGTGCTCTCATAGCACCCAAATCATGATTTAATTACAAGAAAGAATTTACATAGTAAGATGGAGATATACTTGATAGAAAAGTGTTGTTTAAGTGAACGTCAAACCAAGGTTAAGGGGGTTGATTCTCATTTTTTTCTTTATGTATATACAGTGGTAATTATTTTTTAATTATTTTTTAAAATGAATCTCGAGCAAAGTTTTGAAGAACATATGATTGGGAATTTCAACTAATTGTGAAATTGGGAAGAGAAATTTTCACCATATACCAACATTGGATTGATCAGAATTAAAAAGATATATTAAACAAAAAGTTAGTGTGTAAATTGGAGGTAGATTACAAGGAATATGTGTTTTTAAATCCACTTGGGTTTATCTTATGTGGTCCAGATACTATTATATTTTAAAGTGAACTAGGTGTTCACATTTGTGGATCAAATCTCATTTCCATATTTTTTTAAAGTCATTTGAGTTTAGTTCATGTGGTTGGGAGAAAATTATTTTCCTTTCCATCTAAATTCAACTACTAAATCTCTATCTTTCCTTTTTAAAACTAATTAGATTTAGCTCAAGTTGTTGGGAAAAAGTTGTTATCATCCGTACCCAAATTTATTACCACATGTGACACATTTAGCTCAAAAAATAGTTTTCATTCTAGTAGTGTTGAGACATGATATCTAAATTTCTAGGAGAATGTTGCTATCCTCCTTAATGGATTCAATTACAACATGTGATATATTTAGAAAATAATGAGTATTTTTGTAAAAAATTAAATATTCTTTTATCTAAACACACTCTCAAGAAATAAAACATTTATATTTCCCATATAAATATAACTCAAAGATATATATTCCTCACGAAATTTAAAAAAAAAAAATCAAACAATTTAACAAAAATTAAATAATATAACAAAATATTCAAAAAGTAATAAAAAACCATTAAACTTTAAAATTACTTTAAAAATATAATTCACAAGGTTTGAACTCCAAACCTATTTAAACAAGGAGCCACTATTGTGGCGGTAGTCCCTGCCGGGGTCTATAGGGAAGTGAAGAACTTGGAAAGAATAAATGGAGTGAACCACAGATAAGTAATTCATATAAGTTGTTGTTTTGACATTTACAGCAATAAAATGCCAGGGCCCCGCTGGACTCTCCTTCCTGCCCTTTGGAACTTGCTGGGAAGATTGAGCCCATGGATAAAGCAAAAGAAGCCACATTATTAACCTAATATGCAAGTCCAAGAGAGTGAAGTCCCCCATTTTCTTCCAGCGGGGTAGATAGGTACTCAATTTGAATTTACAGGGGTTTTCTTTCAGAGAAAACCAGATTTTTGCAGGTCAAAATGGATATAAAATGTTAAAACTTGGCAGTTTTTTATATATTTTGGAGTTCCATCCCCTAAAATTTGGGGGATCTCTTCAACTGTGTCCAAAACTCGTTCACTCAATCCCCAAATGGGAATGAAACATAATATAGATAAATATTCAAAACCCTATATTTATATTCTTGCCAAGTAATTCTGTCATTTAGGCAATTTTCACACCATTTTTTATAGTTGATTGGAATGCAGGCCCTGCTGGAAGAATGAACTCGAAATACAGAAAGCTAGTTTCCCTGTACTCTTTGAGACTATTCTGAGTAGAAAAAGAATCAAATAATTGATCAGAGTACGTCTCGAGTCCTTAAAATTATGATTCTCCTCTATCATCTATATTGTATAAGTTACCTATGACTAGGCCAATATCAGAAAATTAACAGCATTCTAATCATAGATTCAATGAGATTCAAAACCGTAGGAGCCTAAAAGGACACGATTCATGAATTGGAATAGCTTCCAGAATTTGAAGCGCTTACTAAATGATATTACAATCTTGAATAAAAGAATAATTTTGTTTCAAAGGTTTAGCCCATGAGCCAATACACATCCATGCTTGCTTCCAATAAGGCTTTTGCAAAACCACGTCGATCCATTCCATGGCATCACACACCGCTATGCCTTCACAAATCTGCCATTTTGAGATATGATCCACATAAATATATCAGAGCATCATCCATTGACATTGCAGTCAAGCATGAATTGACCCTCTTGTTTTAAATACTTAGCGCAATATGGCTTGTATTTATTAATACCTATCTGTAACCACGGGTTCAAGTTGCCATTAAAATGAAAAACAGGAGATTTTTCTATATCACGCTGATCAATTCCAAAGTCATGCCCTAAACCAATTGAAAGCCAAGAGTCTTGCAGGATTTGGGTCATATTGTAGAATGTAATCAGACTTGCAGGCAATGTCCCAAATCTCCACAGAATATTATACCTATTTTGCTGTTGAACAGGGAAAGAGCAACATTAAGATCAATAATATTCAATCCAGACATCCATGCACACGCATTTCTATCAAAACCATTTGGGAAAAACTTTGAAGAGTTAAGGTACTTACTCAAGTGATGAAACCTTACTTCACAAATAACCATGGCACCATTTACCTTCCCATGCAAATTAATACTCCAAAGAGGTGTCAGGTCCCTTTGCATGACCACATCATCATCTAGAAATAGCACTTTGTTCAGTCTTGGAAAAATTTCTGAAACCGAAAAGTGAGGATGATTGAAGGTAGACAAGTATTTACGTGTGTACCTCCTGAGAGTGGATGCTTGGTTAATAATATATCCAGATTTCCATGAGTCGTGCCAGAGAAGTTGTAACCAGTGTTGGAGTCAGTATCTTTGGCAACTATATATGGCTTTGTCTGGGAAATAATAACCTAAAACCATTCATTGGAATGATGTAAATATCCATGGGAAATCATTAAGGAAAGTACAAAGGATGGTACATTAATAGAAGTAAAGCAAGATAGTTTTTTTGCATACATTCGTTGCAGAAAAATTTGAGGTCTTTGTTACAACTTCATCTTTGGAAACCTTTGATAGTTCAGACCCCAATTTGTTTAGATCATCGAGATGCCTAGAAAGATTTCTCTACAAAATGGAGACAACAAAAGCTAGCTTTAATGAGAAAATTCATTTTAAAATTTATAATTTAAAAGCCCAGTAATATCAAAATCCATTTCTTTCACAGATCACCGACGTCAACAAACCAACATAGTATGGAAACAAGGATATATTATTTAATAAAGCAGTGAAAATTTTACAAAAGAACTATGGTAGTTATGAGATGGGTTGTATTTCTGATGGGGTTAGTGCCATAT
The DNA here is from genome assembly GCA_031772625.1 of Pinus tabuliformis. Classification (NCBI taxonomy): domain Eukaryota; kingdom Viridiplantae; phylum Streptophyta; class Pinopsida; order Pinales; family Pinaceae; genus Pinus; species Pinus tabuliformis. Next base: position 510,526,593 of record CM062815.1, read on the forward strand.
TCTGCAAGTACATTGTATAACATGGATTCATTAGAATTTGATCTTCTTACCACCAACTGGCAAAAGGCACGAAATAAAATTGTATTTAATACATAGCCACTAGATCTTGGTGAAATCTTATGTAATAAACCTTACCTCTGTTTGTTGTGAAGCATCATCTTGTTTAGACAGACTGACAGTCTTGGTAAAATCTGTTTGGTTCTGAACACACCAAATGTAGCAAGTAAAACGTTAGAAAACTTTGATGACATCCTTACATAATTCAGTACATATATGACTTGCACAGAAGAAGAAGAAGGAAAATTGACTAGGTTATTGACTTCGGATGTGTTTCCTTCGAATTCTTAATGTGAAGTTAACAATATATTGATGTTACACAAGTTAACAGAATGTATACCAGCGTTGGAGGGACTTCATCATTGATATAGCCTGCAAGAGAAACATACAACAGGTTACAGAACAACCAAATGACTTCTTTGATGTTGAAGAGATAAAGAGGATTCAAAATTTAAAAATAAGATCAAGCTGCTCAAAGGTACTCTATCACATGCAAGTTCCTTATTGCAAAGCGTTTCTAGTGGCTACTGAAGATGCCAAATTAAGCAATCCTACTACTGGTTAGCAGTTGTCATCGCCTAGTCACCACTAAACCAAACTTACTCTATACTTCCATAAAAAAACGAATCCTCCTTCAGACTCACAAGACAGATCTATCATTATCAAATGACACAAGGTTGCACCAAGATGGGAATGACACAATGGGCATCAGATTGGGGACTGCTACTTTCTCTCTGGCTCAGTTCTACTTAATAATTTTAGGAGCTTTAAAGAAGGGCAGCTTTTAAGAGTTCAGAAGAATAACTGTAAAACTAAGAAATTGTTCAGTTAGTATGCTCCTCAAGAAGCTGCATTTGGCATTTTTGTAAATATAATGAAAAAAACCCACAAACCTATTGATGAAATCCTTGAATGCACGCGACAGGAATTGAAGTCCACTGGCATTTGTGTCTAAGCTCTAAGAAAATAGTCTTAAGATTGCGTGTGGGTTTTCCAAGGAAGATGCATTCCATTTCAATGTCTAAACATCAGGGTTTAAGGCCTTAGTGTTTTGAAGCCCTAATCCTGTGTTCTCTAATCTTTGGCATCTAATGTGCGCAAATGCGATAGCCTTAAACTGTATCTGCCCTCAAACCTCACACTCACCCTAAGTAGCTAAACATGACAATGCAGAAGGAGAGATCAAAACCCTGAGCCTACAAACTCATAAAGTTCTGAAATAAGCCTCGCAGTGCCTGCTTTTCAATGAGATCTAATACAAACATTGGCCCAAAATATTCCACAGTGCTGAGGATCTAGGCAATCATCAAATGCCCATTGTCTTAGTATATAACAAAGGGGCAAAATCGTGCAAGAAAATGCAAACAACCGACTACAAATTCCAGGAATGGGTTTCATAAAAACCTTTAAGTCCCCTTGCCCAAGTACTCCAAAGCCAGCTTCTCCATACACGACATTCTGTGTGAAGGGGGCTTCAAATCATATAAAAAATGAAATGGGTTCAGATAAACTTACTACTCTGAAATCCAGCATTGAGTCCGAGCAAGAATACCAATGGAACGAGCATGGATAGAAGCACCAAAAACAACACTATTCCATATCTCTTCCATCCCTTCTTCATAGACATAATTTCCTGCAGAAAATGCTAATCAACGGGTGCTATACGCCCTCCGTGCTTGCACCATCAGATCTGGAGGTTCAATACCCACAAACTTATTAGTGGCTGAACAGAGATTTATCACCAAATCAGCAAATGACTTCAGCTTCGATACTATCAAAATCTCAGAAGAGCTCGCACTTGCTCAGCCTCGTTAATTCAGTAAACTCTAAGAGAAATTTGCAGCAGACATAAATTTAAACCATACATAAAGATCAAAAAGCTTCCCCTTAGACAAAATCCAATGAAAAATCCAAATATAAGTTATTGAAATGGATGTTATTTAACAGTTCCAAGGTTTTGACTTACATATAATCAAAATTTGTCAAAACACTAAAACATAATATACAACTCAAAACAACTGCAAGATTTGTAAGAAATAAACAACGCTTACTGAAATTTTTGTGATCTCATTATGGTTTGAAGCCTAAAGTTACATTAGATATTATAAAATATCACAATATACCATAAGATAGTCTATATAGAAAAATTTCGGATCTCAGAACGGTTGGAAGCTTGAACTTACATGGGACGCTATAAAATATCTTATCAAATTCACGGCGAATTCCCACCAAACTGTACCAAAAATGTAACCTGTTACTCTTTGCATCCGGCGCATGAGGCAGATAGAATGATAAGCCTTGGGTAGATATTGAAATAAGAATATTAGGAGCAGCAGTGTCATAATATAAGTGATTTATGCCCTTTTTATAAGGTCTATCACAACCAACCAGAAGAGCACTTGCACAAATAAATAGGCATTCAGTAGCAATAGGAATTAGAATGTGATAAAGTGTATGTAGGATTTATGGAAAAGATTAAATAATTATAATAAAAAAACTCTTTATACTTCAAGATAAGTTCATCTTTGCCTTCACCTAAAAAGATATCTAGATCTCTATATTTAAATAAAAATCAGAGAATCTAAGAATCTAGAAATATGTAAATCCAAAGATTGTCAATCCAAATGCTCTAAGAATTTAGTAAAATGCCAATCAACACGCAACTGCTCTAGGACTTTAGTAAAATGTCAATCAACACCCAGCTTGTGTAAGAATTTAGAAAAATTTCGATCAACAACCACCTGTGGAAGTGGCAATATGACAAATATATCAAACCAAAAGCCTTTGAGAGAACGCAAGTAATGGAGAGCAATTAAACGAGAATCCCAAACAAGTTTCCCAGAGCCCACTACAAGTGATTCCTTTGACACATATGAGATAGTAGAGAGCCTCAAACTCCATACCTGTAACTGTTACGATATATATGAAAAAACCAAACCACCTTGTTAGATAGATAGATTGAATGACAAGTTCACTTATGAATTTTAAACATAACAAGAAAAACAATTACCTTCAGCAAGGACGGCGCTAGCATCTCTAGCATGACTGGAGCGAAAGCCCTGAGTCGTATAAGAATTAAAATATGTTTCATCTAAACCTTTACCTTACAAGTAAACATGACTAAGTGTAGTAAAGAGGTAGAATAGGAAGAAATTGTGTATGCGTGAAGAAAATGGGCACCAGAATAATATTTGTGTGCACGGCACATGCGCATACTGAACTAGTAGTCAAAAAAAAGTTCTGGGTGGATTGTCCCCTACAGTCAAATCATCAAGAATGAATAGCTAAAAAAATTAATGGATGGGCATAGCTATACCTCCATCAATAAAATCTGTAAGCAACACAATCTAGAACCGTGGGCACGATAAGATTTTTCGGCCTCCTGGCATAACTCACCAATAAAAATTCACCTCAGGATCATTGTAAAATCGAAACTAGTAAGTGGGAGGAAAAAGAGAGTACCAGAGGGTTGGGACGAAAACTCGTTACCCAAACAAACACAATAAAAGTTTCTCCTCTGCTGAAGAATCGACGAGGAAGATTAACCATCTACAACAACAAAATTAGGGGTTAATCCACTGCTGTAGTAGATGATTTTAAACATGTGAATGATTACACGAGACCCTAACTGGAAGCATAAAAAACCATAGGGAACTCGGCTAAACCAACCAAATTTCAAAACTTACCAGTAAATCAACGTGGAGTTATGCAAACGGCGGTGCAAAAGAAAAACCATCCGAACTTATATCTATCGTTCAGGAATTTGACTTCAGGGCACTATGCAATGTCTTGTGTAGGCCATTACAAAAGATAAAGGACAGATCTACTCCATGTCCAGGCGGGTTTTTCGCCGATGCACACGGGTTGAACCCTCTTAGTTAAACATGGATAACATAACTAATTTCCGTCACACAAATGACCAGAAGGAATTAAGTTAGGGTTTAGGATTGGAGGAATAGCTAGCAATCATTACATCACCTCGATCGATCTGAACCATCCCCAAAACCCAAAGTGTGAAAAACATCCCCCTCCATCTGATATTCCGGTGATGATTCATGGCATGGCGAGAGAAGAGTGGCATGCTAGTCCCCAGGTGTACCATAGTAACGTAAAACACTTGAGCCATAGGCATGCCATCTGGTACCAGCTACTAAATTCGTGACAGACGCATTCAATGACAAGGGTTTGGATTCGTGCCGATCACGCCTTACGACAACCCAACTTGTCGTCCTTTGCATCGAACAATGTGAAGCCCGTAATAAGACTCCAATAATTTTCCACACCAAAACTTTGGTTAGACTTAGGTTAAAATGCTAATATAATAAAAAATACAACGGTCAACCTACGGTCAGCGATCGATCGATCGCAAATAGTCCCAGGCAGGGACTAATAATGATCCGTTGACCTCCTTTTCTATTCAAAATACTCTTTGTAAATGAACACAATGTAATGTAGAAACTTTTTAATTAGTCAAATACAGTACTACAATAGCACTGGAGAAATTAAGTATTTTAAATTTTGTTGTAATTATATATAGAGTATATATATATATAGATGCACCCTTTAAATTTATAAATTATAAATATTATTATTTATATCAATCCACTCCAAAGGTCGATTAATTCTTTGAACTAGATAACATAACGTAAAAAAAAATAAATAAACAATCTTATGACAACTCATAATAAATATTGAACACCTTAAAATAAACCATCACCCTTAAATATGATATTATTCCCCTTCTGTTAAGAAAATGAAAAAAAATAATAAATCAACAATTAACTTAGTATATAATATTTACTAAAAAGTCACTACCTTATCGAACCTTTTTCTATGTTTTTCACGGAGTACTTTTAATTTATTTTGTGTATAGGGTCACATTGTTAAAGCTCTTTTCCATGTATGACATGTTAGCATAAGAGGAATGGTGTCTATAACTTATGCCAATGGTCTTATGACTATTATATAATATTTGCAATAATAAATCAACAATTAACTTATTATATAATATTTGCTAATTCACCGCCTTATCACCTGAACCTTCTCTGTTTTTTACGATATACTTTTATTTTATGTATAGGGTCACATTGTTGAATCTTTTTTTCCATTTATGTCATGTTAGGATAAAAAGAATGGTCTATGCAACTTATGCCAAGGGTGATATGATTATAATTGATTTTGTTGGGTAAAATTAAAATTTTTTAAACATGTTATAATTAATTGTGTGCGTAACTTTGAAATTTTCGCACTTATTATATAAGGTTAAAACTATGTTATTAGGTTAACATTTATTCATTTTAATTTTATTTATATATTATTTGATAATCTATATGTATTATGATATATATTGGAATTAGGTTTGAGAAATTTATATTAACTTTGAAATTTTCGCATTTATTATATAAGGTTAAAACTATGTTATTATGTTAACATTTATTCATTTTAATTTTATTTATATATTATTTGATAATCTATATGTATTATGATATATATTGGAATTGGGTTTAAGAAATTTATATTCTGAATAAAATGAATAGTTATTATTTTTAACTTATTATATATTATTTACTAAGAAGTCACCACCTTATCACTTGAACCTTCTCGTATGCCTTTCACAGAGTACTTTTATTTCGTGTATAGGGTCACATTGTTAAAGCTATTTTCCATGTATGACATGTTAGCATAAGAGGAATGGTCCATGCAACTTATACCAATTAGCATAAGAGGAATGGTCTATGCAACTTATACCAAGGGTCTTATGATTATTATATAATATTTACAATAATAAATCGACAATTAACTTATTATATAATATTTACTAAGTCATCGCCTTATCATCTGAACCTTCTCTGTCTTTCGCGAAGTACTTTTATTTTATGTATATCACCTTTTTGAAGTTTTTTTCCATGTATGTAGTGTTAGCACAAAAGGAATGGTCTATGCAACTTATTCCGAGGGTCATATGATTATAATTGGTTTTGTGGGGTTGAAATTAAAATGTTTTATACGAGTTATAATTGATTGTGTGGGTAATTTTGAAATTTTTGCATTTATTATATAAGTTAAAACTATGTTATTATGTAAATGTTTATTCATTTTAAATAGTCTTGTATTTGCAATTTTATTTACATATTATTGCATATTCTATATGCATTATGATCTATATTTGAATTGAGACTAAGAAATTTATATTCTGAATAAACTGAATGGTTGAGATTTTAAGTTAAGTTAATAATTCAATCCATAATATGAAAAATCTGTTGATAATTTGTTAGTTTCTTACATCTCTTCATCTCTTTAATTTATTAAAAAATTATATGCGAAACAAGTTTTCGTTACCTTTTTTTCTTTTTTAATTATGAAAAGTGGTATTGGCATTCATTTGGTGTCGTATATTTTCTGTTGCAAAATTGTATTATAATCTTGATAAAAACACTTATCTTTCAGTTTGTTGCATAATGAAATGGAAATTCTATGAAAAGCTATTGAAGCTTAACTTCTTAATGTATGAAAGCTAATCTAAATATGGTGGTGAAACCACTTTGGTATTTCATTGATGAGACTGGAATTTCATATATTTCACAGCTATAGAGTTTAATATAGTGTTATAGAGCTCTAGATACATTTAGTTAGATTTATTAAATTTTCAATATTAATAAACACATCATAGCTTTAGAATTTGATATTTAAATCAATTTTGTGAAATTTAATATATATTTTAATTCGGTAAAGTTTAACATATTCCATATATTTCACAGCTATAGAGTTTAATATAGTGTTATAGAGCTCTAGAGTTTCGATACATTTAGTTGGATTTATTAAATTTTCAATATTAATAAACACACGATAGCTTTAGAATTTGATATTTAAATCAATTTTATGAAATTTAATATATATTTTAATTCGGTAAAGTTTAACATATAAATGTTATCTTCAAATTTGTATGGTATATTTAATTAGGTAAAGTTTAACATAAAAATGGTTGATATCTTTATATTGAAACATACATTATTTAAAAAGAACTGATTTTTTTTACTATTCATAAACATACATCATACATTATTTAAAGAAAACTGAACTTTTTTACTATTCATTATAAATATATATACATAATACATATCTATATCTATATACATAATACATATCTATGTCATAATACATATCTATGTTGCCCAATATTAATAGATATTAGAATCTTATTAATAATTGAATTACAAAAAAATATATTAATTTTCATTCATTATTATTTTCATATTTGTTAAATTAAATTTAGAAGCCGCTTATTTATCACCCATTAAGTTTTATTTTGAAACATTAAAGGCTTACTAGTGACAACATGGTTTGAGAGCTTTAGCTTTAGTTTGAATAATGTTGTTTTACTTTTGATACGTTATATGCTCCCAGCATGTCCTTCAAACATGGAGAGTATATGTGGGAATAGTAAGGGAGTCTCCTCGTGAATTGTAGATGGTGTTTGTCGGGATAATAATAGAGTCTCCTAATGAACTGTAGATACTGATTATATAATTCGTAACACATACATACTACCATTTTCACTAACCTTAATTAATACAACCGTCCATCTCAAGGCACACGCGTAATATGCTGTGCTTTACGCATATCATTATTTATTATGATAACTTATAAATCTCTATTAATTATATATAAACTTCTCTCGTATAATACGTTAACTTTTCTTTGATGTTGTTTAAATTATATAAATTAAATTTTATATTTCTGTATTATAAATATTTTAATTTATAAAATCTTTCTGTAGAGCGATTTATTCTTTAAATCATTATAATAAAATTATATACCAACTAATAATAAGAAGTTATATCTTATTTTAAATAGTAAGAGTTATATAGGTGTAAAATTTGGTTTAATAATTAAAGTGTTTATAATAATATAATTATTAAAATATAATAAATGTAATGAAGTATGTGATGATAATGATGATTAATGTCTATTAAAATTAATGTGGTTTATGGGATTTTAATAAGAGATTATTTGTGACTTTTTAAAATTTTATTTCTATAATGAAAAATGAAGGAATGAAATGCTCCAAAATTAATTGTAGTTGTGAAGAATTAAAAAGTGAGGAAGGTTAGATGTGTGACAAATATTTTGGAAATGAGAACAAATGTGAGTAAGGCAATCTAAGCGAAAATGTTTTTCATCTCCAAGCCTCTTAGTATCGCAAAGGTGGCAAGGTCTTTCATCCCAGTGTGCTTTGGGGAGTGTCCAATGCCCAATTTCACAAGAAATATCCTAAGAATTAGTTCAAACATTTGTAATTTTCATTATGTTCTTGGTACTAGTTAAGACAAAGAGATAATTCGGATTAGCAAGGGTGGGGTTGAGTTTATCCTTGTAATAACTTAGCTTCCTTTTTCTCTCTAGCTCCTTATCATCCGACAATTTATCCTTAAATTTTGAGGTAAGAGTATTTTTAATAGTATCTTTATTGTCCAAGATTATTTCCTCCTTTATCCCACAATGGTCCAGCCAAGAATCGACATCCTTATGCCATCCACGCCTGAGATGGAGGTGGGAGTTTTGGCTAGAGTTGGAAGCAATTTTGGGAAACCTCTTGGCTTCTAAGTTTTACTACTTCATCTTGTACAGCAAGTACCTACACATAACCATGCTTTTAATGGGGGAAATGCTAGCCTTGATAAGGAGGATGTGATAGACAATGTTTTCTGTAATATTGAGGTTGTAGGATATAAATTGCTTTTGAATCATCTCGACCTTCCTCCATGAATATCTAGATATACTGAAACCCCAAACCTCACATCCATATAAAATAATAGGGGTGATGACAGTCCCAAAGAGAACCATTTTTTTTTACCTCAAGTCCATAGATTAGCTGACTTACAATTGTTTTTAAGCTCATAATAAGCTTTCCAACCTCCAATAATCCTATTTTCAATGCTATAATTCCAGTTGAGTTGATGATGAGTATCAATACCTAAATATTTGTAGAAAGAAACTTGCTTCAAGTAATTATTATCGTAGACAAAATTACCATGGTTGATCTTTTTGGATTTAATTATCATGGCTTTAGTATTGTTGGTATTAACCATCATACCAATCTTGGAGTATTAATCATGGAGGGTATTAAGCTACATGTTGTGATCATCATAGCCTCTGGTTAGAAGAACGGTATCGTGAGCATAAAGGAGAAGAGTCACGACCACACCAGGGAGCTCGGGGCCACTACAACATGTGGTTTCAAAGCACTCTTCAAACTTATTCATGTAAATGCCAAAAAGGGTGGAAGATAGGGGACACCATTTCTTAACCCCAATATTGCATTTAATTTATTTATACCACCCCTCCTTGTTTTTCATCTTGGCAACAACATTCTTGTAAACTTGAATTACAACAATTCCTAACTCAAGAGGAACCATTATCTTTCCAAGTATTTTCCATATCGTATCCTGAGGAATAGTATTAGAAACTTTTCTAAGGTCAAAAAAACAACAAAAGAGATCAGTATCACTATTACGACACTCCTCAAGAATGATCTGCATGTCAATATGAACAATAGTCAAGTGATGTCTCCTAAAACTAGCTTTATCTTTAGCTCTTTGATCATGACTTTCAATCCAAATGCTAATCTTCTTTTCCAATATGAACTCATACAATCGGCTAAAATATGGCTAATCATAATGGTCCTATAGTTAGAGGGAACGATTTTGTCCCCACTTTTAAAGATAGGCACAATAAGGCTTCGTGTCCAAATCTTAGGGAAGTCTCACTTTACTGCCATATTGAGAATATTGTGGATATGAAGGATGAGGATGGACCTTCCCAATATGATTATTTTAGCTCGGTATCCTTCAATGTCCCTATCTTTCCTATTAGCAACTATCTTAATCCCAAACTCCACATCGTCCCAAAAAAAGATATCATACTTTATAGAAGTATTTGATAATATTATTTTGTGATAATATCAATTTTTTAAATACTAGGTTTTAATATTAAGTTTTTGTTTTTAAGATCAAAATATTATATTAACCTTAAAAACATTGAACTAATACTATTATTAAAATTAATATTTTTAATATAAATAATATTAATTATTATTAATTAATACTAATAGTTAACGCTATAGTTATTATTACAAAATAAAAATAAAAATATTATTAAGATTAATATTGATAAATAACATCAATTAGGTCGATAGCATAGTCTATATTGGAATGGGGTGAATAGATTTTGATATTAGATTAGGACTTTTGTTAGGTTTTAATATTAATATTTAGATAGTAGGGATTTTATATTAAGTTTTTATAAGGTTTTATATTAGGTTTATATAAAATTTTGAATATTAGAGTTATATTAATTTTTAATATTAAAGTTTATATTAAGTGTGGTCTAACTATCATTTAATTAGCCAAATATCTGAAATTTTGGTGAATCATAATGAAATGATTAATTTTATTAATTATTTTTTCATAAAATATATATAATTAGTTATACATTAATTATCATTATTAATGAGAATAAATAATTAAATAATATTTAAATATAAATACAATTTAATCAATTTTTTTTTTGTTGACAAGGGAATCCGCAACTAGGACAATCTCTCAAGTCGCATAACACGGGGTCGATTCTGGCCGCCACCACTATAACCCCTAGGAACTTCGCCTACCCGCTATAACAAAGATCTAGCTAAGTCCGCGGATTTGAACTCTTGACCTCAAATACAGAGTCAGCTCTACAGATGAACTACACCGTTACCATTTCACTTACCCCATACAGTTTCTTATCGCCGCGAAGGAGAGAATTGCTTTTCACCCCCTTCTTATTAACAATTTATGATCCTCGAGCCTATACTAACAATCCATATAGCCAATTCTCCCCCAGTGACAGTGATACAGTTTCTTATCGCCGCTAAGGAGAGAATTTCTTTTCACCCCCTTCTTATTAACAATTTATGATCCCCGAGCCTATACTAACAATCCATATAGCCAATTCCCGTTTTTTGAGAAATCAGAGAGATTTTGATCATGATTCATGTTCTTCCACTATTTTACTTATATAATAAGTTTTCTAATGGATCTAATACAATTTAATCAAACAATATAGTAGTTAAAATAATAATTTATTAAAATTTAATCTCTAGCAACATTTAATATATTATTAATAAAATTTAAAATTCTTAAATAAAATTAATATATATAACATTATTCACTAATAAACATTATATTAATAAAATTAATATAACATATTAATTATATATATAACATTACCCATTACTATAACATATTAGTGTTATATATATTTATAATATAAATAAAAATTATAATAATTATTAATATATTTTATATATAATTATTACATGATATCAATCACATTTACTAATAAAATTGTAATAATTAAGGAAACATTCTGTAATTTCAGGGTCGCCTATGATTTCATAGGCTGTACGATCATTCATAGCACTTTCTCATGGCTCCCACTTTGCAAGTGCTATTTCATGGACTATAGCATCATTAATGCACCAGATTGCCGTCACCCGGAGAGCCCATCGCATGCATGGATGCATGGATGCACATCTCATCACTCAGCTGCGGCAATGCCCGTTCCTGCCCGCGTCCGGCGCCGGTGTCCCTGCCCGCCTCCGGTTTGAGGACATAATCAATTCACCAACCTATCCATTAATGGACTTAAACTCTGCCGCCGCCTCCGTAGTTTACCAACTCAACCCACGCATTAACGGTGCCGGGATCCATAAACTCCATACGCTATCGAGATTTCAACCCACGCAATTACCGGTGCCGGGATCCATAAACTCCATACGCTATCGAGATTTCAGACCCGCGAAGAAGAACACGGCAGAGCAGCCCCTGCAACCAGCGAAGAAGAACACGGCTCTGCAGCGGCGAACAGAGATTGGTGATCACGGGTGACTTCCATTGCCCCGGTATTAAAACCTTTACGATCATAATTGTTCAATACTTTGTGATTATATATAGAAGGGTTATATAATTCCTTCATGGTGTATGCCCTAAAATGGCTAGATTAATTAGATTTAATTTTTGGGTTTGTTTTGGATGTTGTCACTCTGATCTCAATAATATATCTCAAGGTAATTTCTTGATTAGTAAGCCATCGATCCATAATTTTTCCCTTCTGTGAAGAAATATTTACGTTGTGCCATCTGTGCTTAAAAGTTGCATAGATCATATATATATTCTTGTCTGCGTGCTTGAAAATTGCATAGATCATATATTCTGGTGTGTTGGTCTCCCAAGTCCAACACTGTTAAACCGATCTATTACAAGTAAAACGAGAAACAATGAAGAAAAGAAAAAGCACGAGGCATTAAGCTTTTGAAGAATGAAATTTTGAAAGTTTATTGAAACTAAGAGACGAGAATTTAGCAAACTTGGTTATCTTCAACCATAGCGAGGACCCTGTAACTAAGAGAAGAGAATTTAGCGAACTTGGTTATCTTGAACCATCGAAATCAGCATTAATATTCGTTCTGGTCTCTGATTTTTCGAGCGCCACGGTTCATATCGTCAAATCCAGCTTGATATCGTTCTGATCTTGAAAGCTATTATAGTTTAATGAGAGAAGACCGCTTTCTCTTGGGCATGATGTTTTTGTTTTGTTATATGCTGTACTAAGGCTAAGTGATAGATTAGTAATATCAACTGTCTCATGAAATGGATTTTCATCTTTTTCATCTTCCCATTTCCCATTTCCTTGGCATAATCTTCCTGTCAATTGCAGTTCAGAAGGGTATCTCAATGGCTCCTGGGGCTTATCCATCGCATTACTTTGTTCATGTCGCAGTAATAAGATGTGAACCAGATGTTCGACCTCATTCCCCTGTCCACGAAGGAAAAAACAAGATCAACAAAATTTCATAGTTTCACTTACAAATTAATTGTAAAATGAATTTTTGCAAAAGAACTGTGTTGGCTAACTTAGTTGGTCAAACATTTCAGTACACGTCAATAAATGTGTAACAAACTAATTATTTTCCAAAAATTCGTCTCACAATAAAAATCTACATCAAAAAAATTATACATTATCAAATTTAAAAAGCTTCTTGCACTGCACAGTAACTCGGAAAATTTATCTAATTAATTAATTTAGTAAAATGAACTAATTATTTAGGGTTTTTTCGCTGACCTTCAAACTTGTCTGTGATCTGCAGTCGGAGTTTCCTTTGTTAAAAATATCAGTTGGAGTTGGAGTTTCTTTCGCGATATGACCTGAGAAATGAAAACACTTTGCTTTCAAGCCAGCAATTTATCTATTTCAAAATGTCAAACATGGTTCATGTCTAAATATTAGAGTATTAGTTCTTGTTTTAAAACATTTCTTTTAATACTTTACTTAACATGTAATATTTTTAGTGTCTATGAACTCTAAATTTGGTATACAGACCCTAAGTTTCCTATATTTGAACTATTGTTATATAATGAACATAATTTCTCTGTTCCTTTTTAATTTGAACTATTTTAAATATTTTTATTGGAATTCTTAAAATATTTTTCTATTAATAATATTAATTTTTTAAATCAATATTACATAAATGTAAAGATACATATAAATTTAAATAAAAACCCGTTTCACTATTAACATTTAATTTCAAAATTTTAATATAATTTATTTTTTAAAAATCGAATAATAATCGAAGTGTTAAATCATTTACTTCAGTTTACATCTTTAAAAATGCATAAGTTGTTGACCATTCTTTCAAAATTTTAATATAAATTATTTTTTTAAACATTAAATAATGATCGAAGTGTTAACTCATTCAATTCAGTCTACTTCTTCTAATGTCGAACTCTCAACAATGCTCCAATGATTCAATCATTTTTTGAATTAATAAAATAACATAATACAACAAGTGGACCCATCACCTATTTTAATAGTACATGCTATTCATATCTCTCCCATATTTGCCAAAATAAAAAGATATACTAAGCTTCCCATCCACATACACAATGTTCAGAACTATTCCTGTAACCAGTCTAAAAAGGGCCACTGAATATAAAGAAACAAAACTTACAGAATTTATTACCGTATCAAAAATCTTCTTCATAAGACGATACTAAAAACATAGAAAATGCAATATGGCACGGCCATTCAATAGAGCGCCCTCCTATCACCTCTAATTTTATCGATTTGAAGATCGATGCACCATGTCCTTCTGCTAGATTAGAGAAAATTCCACGGCTTACATATATCACAACAGGTAGTTTGTGTCTCACATCGATATAGGCCATGTTTTGCATTGTTTCCATTAGATTAACTCAGTTCCGATATGAACTGATTATACCCTTCTATTGATTATTTTCTGGTGTTGGGATTATTTCCGGATCTCTGTGTAGTCATAACGGCATTAACACCGCCATAAGGCTTATAAGTGAGGCTCGGCAACCGCAAGATAATTTATGTGTTAAGTTTTTATCGTATACAGAAAAAGTTGAGTTGCAACAAATAGATATGCTTTCTATCCAGTAACATATTATATAAAACTTTTTAAATATATCAAGGATTTAAGAACATTTTATTCTATTCCAGTTTTCAAAATTTTAGTGTTTAAAATGGATTTTAGTGTTTATTCTATTATTATGTTGTTCTTTTTAGATTATGGTATATGGAGAGAATTAGTGTCTTTACTCTCCTGGTTATGTTTGCAGGGAAAAAATATGTCCTGTAAATAAATGGCATCTTATTTTTCCTTTGTTGAAGACTCTATAGAGCCCTCCCCCATGGAGTGTGCGGGTTACGAGCAGTATGTGCATCTCCCCGAGCTCAGTGCCATGTGGAAATTCAGGGAATGGCCTGGTTGGTCTAGAGAGGGGTTGGTAAAGGCTGCCTTACCGTCATTGGAGATTACTTTTCGGTTTGTTCCGTCTGTCCTCTGTGACACAAGGACTTACATTGACAAAGAGGAATGGAAGAGAAGGCTTGAATCCTTAATTAGTTCCCAGATTGAGTTGATTTCAATGATTTGTGAAAATGACAAGCAGGTTCCCACTCTTCAGTTGTCAGTAAGTAGTGGTATTCTTGCTAGGAAAGTTTTCCACGAGGTATGGCAGAGACCTGGTGCTTTACCTGTGGTTAGCAGAACAAGTGAAGAGAGCTTACTTCCTCGTTTGGGTAGATGGAAAAGCGCTGAAGCTATGGTTTCTAGAATATGGCTTGCCATTGAAGGCCATATGCAGAGGAATCCCTTCACTTTAGGTCTGGGGGAACCAAATATGTCAGGTAAGCCTCTTCTTGAATATGATAGAATCTGCAAGCCAAGATATTTGCACTCTTTAAAACAACATAAACAGTTCCATAATCTAGAAGATGCCAAACTTTGCAATGTCCTCCAGATCTTTGAGGCCTGGGTATTTGTAGGCCAAGAATTGTTGCAGAGAGTATATGAAAGAATAGACTCTGGGGATTTCGTAGGAGCATCCAAAGACTGTTGGATGGTTGAAAGGATGTGGAACATGCTCACAGAAATTGTGAACTTGCTTCTAGTGATGGACCCTGATGATTTCCTTTGCCTTAAACACCAGTTGGCAATTAGCAGCACTAGTACGCTTGCAGGCGCATATTGCCTTCGGTCTGCCCCCCTTAGAGACCTTACAAATGCATGCAAGGAACTAAGGCATCTGGTGCCCAAAGTCATCGGTGTTGAGGCTGATCCAAAGGGTGGACCAAGGCTCCAGGAGGCACTTATGCATTTGTTTCATTCACATGGACTGCGCTCACATGACACTTCAGGTGCTTACCATGTTGCAACAATACATGTTCTGTTGGCCTTCCAGGCAATAGAAGCCGCGGTGAAAAGGTTTTTCTTCTCATATCAACAGCTGGTAGTAACAACCATGGGTAGCACTGAAATGAATGGTCCATCATATCTAGGTGCTTGTGATGCCCTACGTCAGATATATTTTGAACCACCTTATTTCCCTAGTGTGGATGGTGCAAAGACATTTTTGGGTTACTTTTGGCACTAAAAGTTACAACTATGGTGGATGGTACACTGGAAGATCTACAGACAAATCAAGTGAAGTTTACAAGAGAAAGAACAGTGCCTTCAATTTTTCAATGTATTACCCCAAATTCATACATACACTTTTTACATTGATAGTTTTGAATACTATACATAGAATTATATTGGATATAGGATTAGACTAATTTTTGTTCATCCCCATCAGTAGGAGCAATCAATAGAACAGTGCTAGAAATTTGAAAAAAAAATTTCCCCTCTACAACATGGATAGGATACTAAGGAATCATAGTGTGCAATTCCTCCTTTGTTAAATACTGTAAAAGATTGTCCAAAATTAAAAAGGTAATTATTAAAATTATTAAATTTTACGAGTTGTTTCTTTTTATAATTTTATAATTCTTTACCTAAATTCTATGATGAGTTTAACGATATTTATATAATTCATTATATAAAAAGATTGTAAGAAAAAAATAAATTATATTAATAAAATTATAAAAAAGAAATATAAGTTTTATATGGCCATGATTGTAAAAAAAATTGCATTTCCTGCATTTTCATGATAGCTATTATCAAGTTAGATAATAGGAATTACAAGGATTGAGAAATAATGCAAAATCATGATAATGTTATGGAATTCAATAAGAGAGATTTATTTCTGATAGACTATTACAAAAAAATTTGACACTGTTTTGGTAATGGTTAAATAAATTTTTACTCTAGAGATAAATACAGAGAAATTTTAACCTTAATTAAAAACCTGTTAATTTCAATATCAAGCCTTCCTACAATTATCTAAGGCTACCTAAAATTTAAATTTAATATGCTTCATAAAATTCAAGTTTCAATACCTCCGCGAATATACTGACGTAGCTCAACTAGATTTGTGGATGCCACTTCATAAACGCAACAGTGGTATTGGAAAATATTATGTCATCCTTCTAAATAAATACTTTTTCTTTTATATGGCACCTTTTAAAACGAGGATACCGAACGTCCCAGCAATGGAATTCGAACAAACATAAGACATATTTCTTTTGTTTGTTTTAGTTGTAAATGCCACACTTGTTTTTAGCACTTGGTATATATATGTAAATATATATATATATATATATATATATGTGTGTGTGTGTGTGTGTTGGGGGGGCGTGTTTATATCTGTTTGATATAAGTCTAAGTGAAACACAAATTTAGTAAAAAAAAAATTATAAACAATATCTTAACCATATATCTCATCATCAACTAATCTAAATTATAAATTAACTATAATATCTAATCCCTCTTTTTTATTTTCCAAGAGCCGCCCATCCCAGCTAAAGTATAATATTACTTCCAGTTTCTGAAAAGGAATGCTTGCTCGGTAAATCAATTTAATGTGCAGGGTGTTTCAAAGAAAGTTGCAAATATGGTTGTAAGTGTTAATGTACACGGTTATAGTTGAGACCAAAGGTAAAGCGCCCCAACTTTCATCCCAACCCAACTAAATTATAATATAGGTGCAGTTGTTGAAAAGGAGTACTGTCCTAAAAAATGAGTCCTCAAATATGAGTTTAATGACCATGGTATTGGAGGGAAGGTAGTAGATATGCCTATAAGGGTTAATGTACATAGTTATAATTGTGGGTGAAGATAATAATTAATTTATTTTATTTTTGGCCTAAAATTTAATGATTTTTGTTTTTTTATAAGATTGTAGGTTTTTTATTAAATTATATTCAAAATTTTTATAATGCAATTTTTTATTGGGTAAATTATATTTTTGAATGTATAAATAAATTTTGTTCTTCAATACTAATTTGTTTTAGTGAGATTGTAAATTTTAGTCAAATTATTTATAGTATAGTATCATTTATAAAATACGTTGTTCTTTAATCATATAAGTTTAAATTTAGAACATTGATAATGCATATTGCTTATAATCATTCTCTCTCCTAATATCTATAATTTGGCTTAACAATTATCATTTTCTTGCAGATTGACACACGATTTGCTCGCTTGTGCAGAGCCTAACCCCACGGTTTACAGAGAACAAAAACAATCATTGTAATTTTTCTTTAGTGGGTGACTGGCAAACTTTAGTGAATTGCCTTCACCTCTGCAATTTTTTTCCATATAGTTCGGATTGTTTTAATAATCAATATTAGTAGGGCAATTACTTAGCCTTTACTTTAAAATTTTTACATTTCACACATAGCTTAATTAAGGGGAAAAGTAAGTGGCCATAATCCAAGTAAAATTGCTTTGATTTTCATAGATTTGTTAAAATTGATTTTTGATAACATAGTTTTATATGTTTTCTTAGTATAGGAAAAATATAAAAATTCTTTTGGAAAAAGTTTGCTTTAAGTAGTGTTTGGAGTTTTTGAAAGAGAAAGGAAATTTTCGTGAGATAATTAGTGGTCATGAGTTGTATGCGTCGGAAAAGATAAAGAGATTGTTTCTTTGATTGTCTTTGCTACGAAAGTTGTCATTTTATAAATTTTGCATTCTCTCAACTCTCTTAGTTAGGATATTCATTGAAAAAGGCAAAATAGTTTAAATCATCCTAGGTGCATTTTTTAGTGGATTTGAGTCGAGTCTACACACCATTCAGTTTCATTTACACTACCTTTTGACTTAAAGAACAACCATAAAATTAACGCTTAAAGTAAAATTGACGTAGTAACTTTTTATTTACTAGGGCTCTGAAACACCAATATAGATCAGGCTAGTGTCTTGGAGTAGGAGAGTAATTAACTCTCCAAGACAGTAAAACCAAACAAGTAGCTCATCTTGTGGTAGGATAAATCCAATTGTTACAATTACGCTCTGGGAAAGCTCCTCTTAAAGGAGAAGCACGAGATCGTGTCCGAACCAGTGAGGGGATCAATCCTCCTTCATTGGGAACGACGCCAGATATACACGTACTACAAACGGTAAACCTCGGATTATTGTCGAGGAGCCTGGGGTCACTTGTCGGTAAACCTTGGATTATTGTCAAGGAGTCAGCAAGGGGATTGAGCTTGCTACTCTGCCCTTGCGTGTGTATCGGATCGTAGACTGTTCCCCCAGGTGTATTTGTTGCTATTGGTGACCTTAGTGACCATAATCTTTAGGGCTCTACCCGAGGTGACGGTGGAGGGAAGATCCCACTGTACCTGGAACAGACGTCGACTAGACTCACTTGGATTTTCTGGGGGGTTCACTTCACTCGAGACGGTTAAAAGTGGAGGAACTTGGTCCAGTCTATTCATTAAGCAGGTTGTCGGGGTAACTGTTTCACCCACCACTTCTGCACTGAATTCGACGACGTTGGATTTCATCACCAACTAGTGTTTTCGGTCTAGAAGGTTACTGTTTGCGTATGGTTTGACGCCCTAGATTCTTTAGGCGTCTGATTCAAATTTGTTTGGTTCTTTAGAGACTTTAGGTGGTTTGATTTGAGTTTCTACTTTGTCTGCGTGTGCAGTAGTTTAAAAGTTTTTAACTGTGGTTGAATTACCGAGACAGACCCCTACCAGTCGGGGCAAGTCTCCTGAAGTTGTCACCGTGGCCGATTTGTTGAGGAGGTCTCGTAGACTTCGAGGCCAACCTCCCGAAGAGGTCCCGAGTCATTTCGAAGGTTGGAAATTCCTTGTAAATCCTAGTGGCAGTAGAGTAGGTTCACTTGAAGAAGGAGGTTCACTTGAAGAAGGACAGTCTTCAGTGGTAGTTCATCCGGATTACCAAGGTTTAGAAACATGTTATAATCCTGAAGCTGTTGCAGTTTCAGAGCTTACTGGTAGTTTTTCATCTGCTAGTGATATAGGCGAAGAACCTGACGTATTTGAACCTGTTACTCCTACTTCTAGTGTTCCGGATTCACCAAGGGTAGAAAGAGTTATCACCGAAAATCTTCCTTCTGGTTTGATTGCTATTGCACTAGTCATCCTTCTATAACTTTCCAACATATGCTGGAATAAACAGATTGTAATTTGGGTAATTTTTGTAACTGCAAATAAGAACATACTTGTGTATTGGCAGGGTGGCTATGAGGTCCCTAGAAGTGATGAATTTGAATTTTTATTGGTTTTATATATAGTATTAGGTTTTCTCTCATGTTTTCTGTGAATGACATGGGTGAATTTTATCCTACACCCACTAGGTTATCGATATGTAATTTCGGTAATTTTGATTTCAAAAGATATTTTAAAGAAATGCAATGATTTCATTTGTGTATTCAATAAACACAAGATTTTATAATTGAGTAAAATATTCGCCATGCCTGGTGAGAGATTCGCCAAAAAATTATATATACATATTATATTATTGATAAAATGGCCTTCCATTTTTCCTATATAACATGGAGATTCGCCCATTTATTATATATATAGATTTAGGAGGGGTTCTTAAAATTTTCTCTGTACATGGTTAGTCTAAACTTGTCAGAGATATTTAAGCTTATTAATATCTTACTTATCGTACAATGTCATCTAAGATCCCCTGAATATTACTTAATCCCAAAGTGGTACGCTATGCATTGATCAAGACCATAATATTTACTCAAACTAAATTATTTTCAATGCAATTCGTACAGGTATTTTAAGAATGAGTAAGTGGGGGAAGATTAACAAGTTGGAAGTTGAAGACCCAGAAGATATGATACAATTTTCAGCAGAAGACTTAACATGGACAAAGATTGGGGGGGACCAAGTTGTGGTGATTCCATATTGTCGACTTGATGATTTCATAAGTGGAGAGGAATCAAATGAAAGTGCACCCACTCGATTTCTTCTTAAGAAACATCGAAGTAGAGGAATAGAGGATATCACACGCACCAATTACTCAACATACCTGGAGTACAGTGTGTGAGTCTCTATATGCTTTTTCAAGATACGTATAATTTTTTCAATATGCATAAATATTATATCTAATTTGTAGTAATTTTTTTACGTACAGTTATTGGTGTTCATATGGCCCGGAGTCAACAAGGATAATTAGGAGTGCATCATCAGATACAAAGACAAACCGCAATCGACGTGAAAGTATTAATGTTGGTTGCCAATGTCACTTCTTTGTGCGACGACTTCAAATGAGACCAGATGATGCTGTAATAACATATACTGCATGTAGACATATTGATAAATCCAATGTTATTTGTCATGGGACAGATGCAATCGGTAGGCCCATGAGATTCAATTATACACCACATTTAAGTTGGAATATGCGATCTAGTGTCCAACATTTCGTTAAAAGAGGTTTTAATGTTCCAATGATATGGGACAAGTTCATCTCTGATGTGAAGGATGGATCTGGTGAGTTATACACAGGAATATCTCGAGATACATTCATGAAAAGAAAAGATATAAGTAACATTTACAATGATATCATAAGGCTAGAGTATGCTAAAGATCAAAGTGATCCAAAAAGTGTAGAGTGCTGGTATAAGGAAAACCCAGAGAGTTTTTTCTTCTACCAAAAACAAGATCTTGTTGAAAATATCCCTTTTATCATAGGCATACAAACAAAGTGGATGTGTTCAATGATGCTGAAATACTCTCACAATAATATTATCTCAATGGATTCAACCTTTAGTACAAATAAGTACGGGGTGAGTACATATTTATCCTAAATCCGATTTATTTATTTAACCTCATATATATGCATGTATCTTATATAAATATAATTATGCACATTTTTTGTAATGCAGTATCAACTTTACACCTTAATGGTTTTCGACGAGCATCACAATGGGGTTCCAATAGCATGGGTGATATCATCACGCAATACTATAGCTGATCTTTCTAAATGGATGTTGGCCTTACCTGCAATTGGAAACAAAGAGCGACCAGATTGGCATGTTTTCGCCTTCATCATAGATGATGCTACTGCAGAAATTGAAGCATTGAGGTGATGTGTTTATTATTTTTACAAGAGGCATAAAAAATATTGTTAATGTATAATCTCACTAAAAATTATGTTATTGCAGGTCTACGATCAAGTGCAAAGTATTATTATGTGTGTGGCATGTTCGTCGTGCATGGTTGAAAAATGTTGGAAATAAGGTCCAAGGGAGGGAAGACCAAATAAGCATTTTTCGTGATTTAGGAGATATCATGCACACGTGTAAAGATGATGCATCTGTGAAAAAGAAAGTTGAAAGCTTATTTGAAGAATTCAGTGAACAAAAAAGATTTTTGGAATATTTTAGAAATACTTGGTTAGCTAACAATAAAATATGTAAGCTTCTTATTGGTGGTTTTAATGACTCTATGTTTCATGTTATATGTATACTTATTAATATATAACTAATAAATTTCTTTCTTCAGATATGTGGGCAAAAGCATACAGAGATTTTCCACATTCAAATCAAGATACGAACAATGCCATTGAATCTTACCATAAGTATATCAAGGAAAGGTACCTATGTGAGAAGAACAATGCATGCCACAGAAGGGTTGATTGGTTAATCTATGTTTTGTTGACAAAGGTTGTATTATATTACAATCATATGCACCGTTTAAAAGAAGCTGGTTTTGTACGACCCAGAAAAATACAGGAACAATTGAATTCATCCAAGTGTAGAGCTAAGAAAATCCCAAATGAAGATTGTGTGCCTGATGAAAAGAGTAATGACTATTGGGTTCGTAGCCAAAATAAGGATACTCGCGACATTTGGTACAATGTCATATATAAGGGTTCTAATCTACACTTCTGCAATTGCAATTGGGCCTTGAATGGAAATATCTGTAAACATGTATTGAAAGTTGAGATGTTAGTGAGTAACACTATTTTGGGTGAAAATGTAGCACGTGGTGTCACTGATCCCAGGACAGAAAGGCCTAGAATTTTATTTGATTTGAATGAAACACCTATATTGGGCCCAGAAATCCAAACAGAGCTTTCGCCATGCTTTGATTCTCCTACCAATCTGAATTATCATAATGAAACAAGCATTGATAATTTAGAGAATTTCTCATACAATGTTGAATCAACCAATGTACGACAAGATAGTGCATTCTCTGAACATGATGAGATGAAACATGTTAACTCATCAACCCTTGAGAAATTGAGATCCATAATACCTACAAATTTGGAACAGGCATATGCATTGAACAACTTGGTAGACAAAGCATGTCAAGAATACAACAAAATGTTTTTCAGTACTATAACTCCATCCAAGATCACTACTAAGAGAAAACACAGTTTCTTGAGTCTAGTAAATAAAAAGAGGCGATGTGGTCGCAAGTCAAAATCAGGGACAGATAATCTACAATTTGAAAGGGTTGGACGAGTTCATGCAAGAAAAAAAAGAATGGATGAACAATTGGGGTCAGCTTCTCAAAAACAAAGAAATGTGGACCACGCGCCTGAGATAATACATGATTCTATTATACCCAATATTGGTATGGAAATTTCATGCTATGCATTGTTTTATGTTAAATGCGATATATTAGCATGTTCAACACATTTGCATGACTATATGAACTATTTTTATTGTTACAGCTGAGGGACCCACATCTCACAACATTCCAAGTTGTCGAATTCGTTTATTTGATGAACATGCTATTGAAAAAAGATCTAGCATTGGGAACACGGCTTCAGCCATTAACACCCCAATATCCTCCCCAAGGGTGCTCCCCCCTATTGCTGAACCAATTAGGATGTATCATCGCCCACACCCACCACCTTTTTCCTCCATAAATTCTTCCATGCCTATAACCACCTCTGTAATACCTTCCCAATGCTCACCCCTACCCTTCAGTCATCAACCATTCTCATTTTTTCAATCGTCCACCCTTAACATTCCAATTTCCCCCCCTAGGTTAATCCCCCGGCCTACAGTGATTCCCACTATCGTACAACCGGTGGGGGTGTATTGTCGCCCACACCCACTACCTTTTCCCTATTTCACATCCACCATGCCTTTATCTAGCACCCCTGAACCATGCCTATATTTGTCACCAAGTGCTCCGCCATCTACCCAGGAAGGGCTGTCTTCTCCATTGCCTCAAAACCTCACGGTGAGAACGAGTATTTGATCAAAATATCATCGTGAATTAATGAAATTGATTATATTCCTTTCAATTTTTACAACTAATTGATTATTGTAATTTTTTGCAGAGATATCAATTTGGAAATCCACCTGGGAGTGCCAAGAGGGACGAGGGTGACTTATAGATCCATACTTTAGATCGATCATGATGTTGTTTTTCCATTATGTCATTTATGGGCATGAGATTCCATTATTTATGTTGGAAATGATGTTCTATTTTGTAAAAAAGAAACATGTATAGTTGGACCTATTTTGAATAAAAATACATAAATTTATACTTGTGTTGATGACAACATCTTCATTGAATTTTAAATCGTTATGTGGATGCGATGTTATATTCTATCAATGTTACATTACTTTTGATGAATAGTTGTAATAGATTTTTCGTTTATTATTTACAAATTATCAAGTTTATAAGTTAAGTTACTTATATATTTATATCTTATTTGATGTTTAAAATGTAATCTTAAGACTTATACCTCGCACCTCAAGATTAATCTGTCTAAAAATACATAAGCCTTTCTAACTTGATACTAGATTTTTCGTTTATTATTTACAAATTATCAAGTTTATAAGTTAAGTTACTTATATATTTATATCTTATTTGATGTTTAAAATGTAATCTTAAGACTTATACCTCGCACCTCAAGATTAATCTGTCTAAAAATACATAAGCCTTTCTAACTTGATACTAGATAAAAAACAATAACCACACATTACAATCCAATATCACTTTAAAAATATTCTTACAAAGTCTCTTAACAAATATGTAACCATAGATATTTTTATCATAAGCTACCATACAATAACGACTCTTAAGTATACACAAAATATATATCGAAAAAAATATGACAGCTTAAATATATTTTCACATCCTCGACCCTAGAATATTAATTTATTTCTTTACATATGAATTATAGTTTATGGTTTATGTTCATATTCCATAGATTTGACATGTGAGAATCAACCCATTTAATAAACATGTACTTGTTATTTAACCTCTTTAACCTTTATTGAAACTGTGCATATACGGAAACTGGGCATATACGGAAGATGTGCGCATATACGGAAACTGGGCATATATGGAAGATATGCGCGTGTCTTCCGTCTATGCATAGTTTCCGTCTATGCCCAGTTTCCGTACATGCGCACATCTTCCGTATATGCCCAGTTTCCGTACATGCGCACATCTTCCATATATGCCCAGTTTCCGTATATGCAAACATCTTCCGTATATGCCCAGTTTCTGTATATGCGCACATCTTCCGTGTATGCCCAGTTTCCATAAATGCGCACATCTTCCGTATATGCACAGTTTCGCACATCTTCCGTATATGCACAGTTTCCAAATATGCGGACATCTTCCGTATATGCCCAGTTTCCGTATATGCCCAGTTTCCGTATATGCGCACATCTTCCGTATATGCCCAGTTTCCGTATATGCGCACATCTTCCGTATATGCCCAGTTTCGGTATATGCACACATCTTCCGTATATGCCCAGTTTCCGTATATGCACACATCACCCGTACATGCCCAGTTTCTCTATATGCGCACATCTTCCGTATATGCCCAGTTTCCGTAAATGGAATTTGTACACATCTTCGGAAGATGTGCGCATATACGGAAACTGGGCATATACGGAGGATGTGTGCATATACAAAAACTGTGCATATACGGAAACTGGGCATATACGGAAGATGTGCGCATATACGGAAACTGGGCATATACGGAAGATGTGTGCATATACGGAAGATGTGCGCATATACGGAAACTGGGCATATACGAAAGATGTGCGCATATACGGAAACTGTGCATATACGGAAGATGTGTGCATATACGGAAACTGGGCATAAACGGAAGATGTGTGCATATACGAAAACTGGGCATATACGGAAGATGTGCGCATATACGGAAACTGTGCATATATGCAAGATGTGTGCATATACGGAAAATGTGTGCATATACGGAAACTCGGCATATACAGAAGATGTGTGCATATACGGAAACTGGGCATATACGGAAGATGTGTGCATATACAGAAACTAGGCATATACGGAAGATGTGCGCATATACGGAAACTGGGCATATACGGAAGATGTGTGCATATACGGAAACTGGGCATATATGGAAGATGTGCGTATATACAGAAACTGGGCATATACGGAAACTGGGTATATACGGAAGATGTGCGCATATACAAAAACTGCGCATATACGGAAACTGGGCATATACGGAAGATGTGCGCATATACGGAAACTGGGCAAATACGGAAGATGTGCGCATATACGGAAACTGTGCATATACGGAAACTGGGCATATACGGAAGATGTGTGCATATACAAAAACTGCGCATATACGGAAACTGGGCATATACGGAAGATGTACGCATATACGGAAACTGGGCATATACGGAAGATGTGCGCATATACGGAAACTGGGCATATACGGAAGATGTGCGCATATACGGAAACTGTGCATATACAAAAACTGCGCATATACGGAAACTGTGCATATACGGAAGATGTGTGCATATACGGAAACTGGGCATATACGGAAGATGTGCGCATATACGGAAACTGCGCATATACGGAAACTGGGCATATACGGAAGATGTGCGCATATACGGAAACTGGGCATATACGGAAGATGTGCGCATATACGGAAACTGGGCATATACGGAAGATGTGTGCATATACGGAAACTGGGCATATACGGAAGATGTGTGCAGATACGGAAACTGGGCATATACGGAAGATGTGCGCATATACGGAAACTGGGCATATACGGAAGATGTGTGCATATACGGAAACTGGGCATATACGGAAACTGGGTATATACGGAAACTGTGCGCATATACAAAAACTGCGCATATACGGAAACTGGGCATATACGGAAGATGTGCGCATATACGGAAACTGGGGAAATACGGAAGATGTGTGCATATACGGAAATTTTGCATATACGGAAACTGGGCATATACGGAAGATGTGTGCATATACAAAAAATGCGCATATACGAAAACTGGGCATATACGGAAGATGTGTGCATATACGGAAACTGTGCATATACGGAAACTGGGTATATACGGAAACTGTGCGCATATACAAAAACTGCGCATATACGGAAACTGGGCATATACGGAAGATGTGCGCATATACGGAAACTGGGCAAATACGGAAGATGTGCGCATATACGGAAACTGTGCATATACGGAAACTGGGCATATACGGAAGATGTGTGCATATACAAAAAATGCGCATATACGGAAACTGGGCATATACGGAAGATGTGCATATACGGAAGATGTGCGCATATACGGAAACTGGGCATATACGGAAGATGTGCGCATATACAGAAACTGGGCATATACGGAAGATGTGTGCATATACGGAAACTGGGCATATACGGAAACGGGGCATATACGGAAGATGTGTGCATATACGGAAACTGGGCATATACGAAAGATGTGTGCATATATGGAAACTGGGCATATACGGAAGATGTGCGCATATATGGAAACTGGGCATATACGGAAGATGTGCGCATATACAGAAACTGGGCATATACGGAAAATGTGCGCATATACGGAAGATGTGCGCATATACGGAAACTGTGCATATACGGAAACTGGGCATATACGGAAGATGTGCGCATATACGAAAACTAGGCAAATACGGAAGATGTGCGCATATACGGAAACTGTGCATATACGGAAACTGGGCATATACGGAAGATGTGTGCATATACAAAAACTGCGCATATACGGAAACTGGGCATATACGGAAGATGTGTGCATATTCGGAAACTGGGCATATACGGAAGATGTGCGCATATACGGAAACTGGGCATATACGGAAGATGCGTGCATATACGGAAGATGTGCGCATATACGGAAACTGGGCATATACGGAAGATGTGCGCATAAACTGGGCATATACGGAAGATGTGCGCATATACGGAAACTGGGCATATACGGAAGATGTGTGCATATACGGAAACTGGGCATATACGGAAACTGGGCATATACGGAAGATGTGTGCATATACGGAAACTGGGCATATACGGAAGATGTGCGCATATACGGAAACTGTGCATATACGCAAGATGTGTGCATATACGGAAGATGTGCGCATATACGGAAACTGTGCATATACGGAAACTGGGCATATACGGAAGATGTGTGCATATACGGAAACTGGGCATATACGGAAGATGTGCGCATATACGGAAACTGTGCATATACGGAAACTGGGCATATACGGAAGATGTGCGCATATACGGAAACTGGGCATATACGGAAGATGTGTGCATATACGAAAACTGGGCAGATACGGAAGATGTGCGCATATACGGGAACTGTGCATATACGCAAGATGTGTGCATATACGGAGGATGTGCGCATATACGGAAGATGTGCGCATATACAGAAACTGGGCATATACGGAAGATGTGCGCATATACGGAAACTGGGCATATTCGGAAGATGTGCGCATATACGGAAACTGGGCATATACGGAGGATGTGTGCATATACGGAAACTGTGCATATACGAAAACTGGGCATATACGGAAGATGTGTGCATATACGGAAACTGGGCATATACGGAAGATGTGCGCATATACGGAAACTGGGCATATATGGAAGATGTGCGCATATACGGAAACTGTGCATATACTGAAACTGGGCATATACGGAAGATGTGCGCATATACAAAAACTGCGCATATACGGAAACTGGGCATATACGGAAGATGTGTGCATATACGGAAACTGGGCATATACGGAAGATGTGTGCAGATACGGAAACTGGGCATATACGGAAGATGTGCGCATATACGGAAACTGGGCATATACGGAAGATGTGTGCATATACGGAAACTGGGCATATACGGAAGATGTGCGCATATACAGAAACTGTGCATATACGGAAACTGGGTATATACGGAAACTGTGCGCATATACAAAAACTGCGCATATACGGAAGATGTGCGCATATACGGAAACTGGGCAAATACGGAAGATGTGCGCATATACGGAAACTGTGCATATACGGAAACTGGGCATATACGGAAGATGTGTGCATATACAAAAACTGCGCATATACGGAAACTGGGCATATACGGAAGATGTGCGCATATACGGAAACTGGGCATATACGGAAGATGTGCGCATATACGGAAACTGGGCTAGATGATCAATTTTTTGGTGATAACACTCCATTTGTTGTGTTGATGCTAACTATGAAACAATAATTCTGATGACCTTATAGATATAGTTAATAAAAATCTTTGGCAACAAGAATAAGGGGATTATAATTGTGTATATTATATATATATTTCATATCACAATCTAAATCAACACTTTTCTTGACTATTTGTGAGCGGAAATGCAAGTAGAAATCATTGAGGAAAGCCATGAATCGGATTGTTTGAGCTTTTTCAACTTGAACATTCTCTATAAGAAAATTTATCTTCTTTGTTACAACTATATTTTGCATTTATGTGGGATGGAATTACTAATCATATGATTCCTAGTATGTGCATTGAGCAATATTTACTCTTATCACCATATTAAGCATCTTCAATATAATAGGATACTGAGTTATTTGTCCTCGTTACTGATGGTCATCTTAAAACCTCTTATCCATTAAAGTTAAGTGCAATTGGTCATACACAAACAAAATTTGAAAAAGGTAGGAAAAGGACCCCATATAGCATGAGCTGCTCTTTTTCCCTCAAGATTTAGAGGCAAGGATCTATTAGGAGAGTGATGTATAAAAGTAAGTTTATGATTAGATATTTTGTATATCGATTCATATTTTCAACAATAATATTTATTTTTAATCATTTGATATTTCTTATAAATAGATTTTTATTACATAAGACCTCAAATAGATCATTGCCATGTTTAGTATTTTAATTAGTGTAATAAATCCTCACTACCCATTGAATCAATTTGGAGTACAAGTTACGGATTTAGTATCCCTCTTTCATCTAAATCGATAGGGTGTTCCCCTTAACTCGTATCATCCTTCTATTAGTAAAAATAAAATATAATTACACATTTAAATACCGTTTTGAACATGGATTTGTCCACGTTTTTAAGACTTTTAAGTCATTCCTACTTGTGGAGCAAGTTCTTCAAACCATTTTTTTTTTCTTTCTTATATTTTTTATTATTAGTATTTGGTGTAATGGTATTTCTCACATGTGATACACTTCTTCTTATTGGTGTTATTTAATGACAACAATGTTGGTGAAATCTAGTTGTGTCATCTACTCTCATAATCATGTTACAGTTATTAATGGTAAACAAAAATACATCCACACCTTATCATAGAATAAGTATTTGACGTAATGCATTAAAAGTATATTTTTATACATAATGGACTAAAAGTATTTTTTTTATATGGTATCATCATGATAATTTCATTGAAGTGATCCACAACTAAGATAAGATAGTCATTATCCCTATTAATGGTCAACAAACATCCAATAAATATATTAAAATTAATTCCCACGGTTTTCTCATTAATAAAACTCCAAGAAATTTTCACAATTTTTAAATTATTGAATTAAATGTTATTCAGAGAAAACAATATTTGAAAAATGTGGTTACCATTTGTGTCATCTATGAAAATAAGAAATATATTTATAGTATGGTATTCTTCTCCACCCCAAAGTTTCCTAATATTTTATTTGTTTGAAATTTATTCACCAAGAATGTAAATTTAACATATAACTTGTAAATGAGAAAAAAAATCTAATTGATCATGGCTAGGGATGATATATTTTTCCAAATTTACCAGAAAGTGCATTGATCTCCATCCATATGAAGTGGTTCCTTGTGGAGGCAAATTAGCCATGAGAAACAAGCATGTACTTCATAGGTAATCAAACTTAGATACAAAGGAAAATCACACACTACTTTAACCACCCATGCTAGACCCCATTGACCATGTTTGATATTTTTGAGAATGGTGTTCCTCATGCAATAGTGGTAATATGTGAAATCTTGAAGTAGCACAAACAGAATTCAACTTTAACAAAATGTTTTTTTTTTCTAGGTTGTCTTATAGTTATTCATGTTTTGTTGTTATCATAAAATTCCATAGAATTTGTATATGCATATAAAGTATAGACACAATTACGGTTATTTGAAAACATTTAAACCATAGTGTTAAATTGCAAAACCATCATCAATTCAATTGATAGTCACCCTGATAGGAGATCAGTGTCATTATTTCTGCTTTCCTTTTGGTAATTAATCATGATGTTTAATTTATACTAACAAATAAGTGATTGACTTCACGTAACATTCATCATAATGCTATTCTATGTTTGTGGAATTTCAAGGTGCTTATTATCATTGTGAACAATAGTTTATTTCTTGAGTAAATATTGTAGTTAATGTTCACTACTTAAACCAATATATACATATGTTGGTGATGGATCTTGAACATTTAATTAATACCACCCATATGGCATGTTTATAAGAATCCATCTCAATCTCAAATGCTAGATGAATATCATGTGAGATGAGAATCATGGTAGTCTTATGAAATGACACATTTGGAAGAGAACCTCCTTGATAAAGGTCAATGTGGTTCTCCAACTTATAGGGTAGAAGACTTTGCCTATGTTTCCCTATGATAGAGTTTAGAAATAAATCAAGCCAATAATAAGAAAAAGAAGTCTCATTCAAAATAAATTTAAATGTGCATTGTAAAACCTATTATATGGGGTGTTAAAAAAGTAGGAAAAAGAAAAAAAGGAAAAAGATATGAATAAAAATTAAAATTCATTTGGATAAACATTTTTAGAATAATAATTAGCACCATGTAACATTTCATTAGCTTGAAATGCATTTGTTTTGGAGATAGAAACCATATAAAATTCAAAACAGTTAACCATTTAAAGTAATTCACTAACCACTTAACTAACTTAGGGATACCAAATTTCCATATGTATCTTATTTATTATAATACATTACATTTTTTTATAAAAAATAAAAAATGTTTCATGTGATACTCAATGTAAACTAGCTAATATACCATTTAAGAACATTGCTTGAATCATAAATATTTTGATAATAATCGATTTATATGATAAATATTTTTATATAGATAATGTAATTTTTTTAAAATAAAAATTTATTTTTAAATACATTTTCTTAAAATATTTCCAAAATAACCCATTTACTTATAGAATTTATTTTACAATTCAAAATAAAAATAAAATAATACCTATATAAATATGAATAAAAAATATCATTACCCTTTCAACTATTAAAATTGTTTGTATATAACCCATTTACTTATAGAATTTATTTTACAATTCAAAATAAAAATAAAATAATACCTATATAAATATGAATAAAAAATATCATTACCCTTTCAACTATTAAAATTGTTTGTATATATACATATAACATTTCACAACACTGGCCATATAAAATTCAAAACAGTTAACCATTTAAAGTAATTCACTAACCACTTAACTAACTTAGGGATACCAAATTTCCATATGTATCTTATTTATTATAATACATTACATTTTTTTATAAAAAAAAAAAAATGTTTCATGCTATACTCAATGTAAACTAGCTAATATACCATTTAAGAACATTGCTTGAATCATAAATATTTTGATAATAATCGATTTATATGATAAATATTTTTATATAAATAATGTAATTTTTTTCAAATAGAAATTTATTTTTAAATACATTTTCTTAAAATATTTCCAAAATAACCCATTTACTTATAGAATTTATTTTACAATTCAAAATAAAAATAAAATAATACCTATATAAATATGAATAAAAAATATCATTACCCTTTCAACTATTAAAATTGTTTGTATATATACATAATACATTTCACAATACTGGCCACAATTACAAAAGAATAACTTGAATGAGAAAAAAAAACTTGAACCCAAATTAAAAAGATGATTATCAACTCTCGCAATAATATTTTAAAATCACTTTATTAAAATCGTTTACAAAATAGAAAATATTAAAATTGTGCTGGGTTCATATCACTCGTTTACCGAAATCTAAATTTTTTTGGGAATTTAACAACAATGTTGACAACTCTGTCAAATGGAGTGAATGAAATATCAAATAAATCTATCTAATAAGCAAATTCAAAGACGAAGGTTGGTCAAACAAATCCACATATTAAGAAAATTCAATGACAAGCTTGTTCGCCAGAGTATATTTGCAAATATTCAACGTTGATTTCAAAGATTTGACAGCGAGGATATTTCTTTCACAAATTGCAATTGCTATATCAAGTAAATACATATATTATGTAAATTCAATAACAAGGTAAATTTAACATTTATTTCTAAGATTCAAGCTTGTAACTTCCTCCAATCACAACTTGCTGGAATGTTTAGCCTTCAAAGTAGCAAGCCTAGTGGGTTTAGTGAGAGCAATGCTAGTTGAGCATATATGCTCTATGTATTGTTTGCGTGACTTGAACCCACGTGCTTTCAAGTCCTTTGGCGTGATTTTGGTCCTTTTAACCATAGCATCGACATTTATCTTTTTTGTTTTCTGTGGAAATTAAAACATTATCAATAAATATCAAAATCCACATAGATATAATGAAAATATGCGGACCATGTAACGAATATGAAAAGACAATGCATTGACTAGCTATCAACAAATATCAAAATCTATATAGATATAACGAGAATATGGGGAACATGTAACGAATATGAAAAGAAAATGCATTAACTAGTCATAAAAATATATGTCAATGTTATTATGAGCTAAGATATGTAGTATATAACTTACCTCTCTTAATTTATCTTGAAGTCTAGGTGAATGCCGCAATGGTTGAGGAGAATGTGATTTTTGGTGAGTATCATGTCCACCATCATACATGTGCAAAGGTGTTTTGGGAAATGTATATTCATTACTCTGAACATTAGATTATACATAGATATAAGTATGAATCAAATAAAATTAAATGTAAAAATATGCTAAATTTACAAGAGTATAAATAGCTTACCTTGCATTGTGACATTGGACGTGAAGATGGTTCTAGCATTTGAACCATTTCATTTCCATTCTTCTTAAGACTTCGACAAGGGGTTTTCATTGATTGTGATGGTTCCAAAGGGAACACCTGCACCATAAATAAGAAATAACACACACACACATAATCAAAACAAATCAAGGATAACGATATATAATACAAAACATCCATTTCTCATCCCATCATTATGGTAAAACATAACAATTTATATATTAATGTTTTTAGTGGAATAGGTTATATGGATTAAAAACTTACTGGCCCAATAACCCCTTGAAAACCTTGAAATCTAGGTGAGCGGCGTAATAGTTGGTGGCTTGAACTTGGGGAATTTTGTTGATTAGGCTACGCATATCAATAACAATGAGTATAATAAATATAAATATTATTTAATGTTAAAATGTCTAAAAAATTAATATACGCAAAAAAATGGACTCAACTGTGTTGTCATTGTCTTGATTAGTTTCATCAAAGTTTAATATATAGTTATGCCCATCTAATCTTTCTTCCCCCACATCATCAGGAACCTCAGTCCTTGCTTTCTCTTTTATAGCAATGTCTATGCGCTTCATTGTCTCCATACGTCTACGAGGTAGAATTTGATCCCAACGTTGAATTTTTTCACAAATCCTTTGCTTTGAAGTATCATTAAGCTGATCAAATGTAACAACTGACTGTGAAAACAAGTTTCAATGAATTTAGTCCACAACAATAAATTAATACTAATAAAAAACATATACAGATAAATACTAATAAATACTTACAGCTGAAAGAATTTCATCATTGACAATATTAATAAAAAAGCATATACAAATAAATACTAATAAATACTTACAGCTGAAAGAATTTCTTTATTAACAAATCTTTTATATGCTTGTTGTCGTGCACGACATAGCCTTGCATCTAAATCATATTGTATTTTGGCATTTTGCCTTTTTACTACACTTGTAGATTTAACCGCCCATATAGCATTTGCATCTCTTACTCGACCTCTTTGACGTGGAGGAATTGGTGGGAGATTGTGGTTGGTAGCCCGATGATGATTAAGGCCAGATAGCTTAGATCGACTCAAGTTTCCCGCACAATCACCAACAAGACAAATGAACAATTGCTTGGTGCCTTTGATAGTTACCTCCCATTCATGTCTATTGTCCTCCATTTTCTTACTTCCTTATAATGAATATGTAAACAATATTGTTGTTAAAAACATCATAAAAACACTTTAAAATAAAAATCAATATTCATATATATTTTTTTGTGGTTACCATAACTATCAACTTTTAAATAAAACTGAAATATTTCCAAGATTTCATGGATAAAATTGAAGTAAACCCATTATTCTCATTTTTACCCCTAAATAAATATGAGATCTACCTTCAAAATAAAAATATAAACATGACACATAATTTGAACAAATTTTATTTTCGAAGAATAATGGATAAACTGAAAATAATGGGGAACTGAACTGATTTGATAACAGTTACGACAGGTTAGTTAAAATTTGAAATATGCAAATTATATCACTGAAACATGGAATGTTAAGAACTATCAAATTTGAAAATTAAGATTCTAAGAGGTCCCAAATTTCCATGAGAATAATTACCCTAAAGAAGACAAAAAAACATCCGAAAATTAAAATTACATGAACTTTTTTTTTTTGAGATAATTAAATAAAACTGAAATATTTCCAGGGGATAAACGAGTTATGTGCATCCATGCATCCATGAGAAAATTTACAGACTTGGAAATTTAAAATCCTTCGGCGCTGCAAACCTTTAATTGCTTCAGAGATTTAGATTTACAGATGTATCAAAACAGTTTTTGGAAAAAAAATAAAAATTACTGGGCTTTACTTTTTAAAAAATGGAGCAAGAGGGTTAACTGGGCATATAAATGTGCTGATATTTTGCAGAGGCAACCCCAAAGCTTGTTCTTCAGCTGATGAATGTGAGAGGGCTTACGATTTCCCATGTCAAAAGCCATCTGCAGGTATGCACTCGTTGCTTTTTAATTCCAAGCTGCAGAGTTATTGTTTTTCCAGAACAAAAGTTTGACATTGTATTTAATGGAATATTCTGTGATGTTTTCCAGATGTACCGTACTGAAAAGAACAACCAACGCAACCATGGTAATTAATTTAGTTTAGTTCTTCTTTTCTACACTATTTTTTATTGAATTCTACTTTTGTCAATACAGTAACAACTTTGGGCTTACAGAATCCCAAACCCAAAACTGCCAACAACAATCTATGCCAACAAATGGCCAGAAGCAACATATCACAGATAACGATGGTGAAGAGGATCTGTGTTCTGATTTTTCAAAAACATCTACGTGCTCCTCTGCGTATTCACTTGGAACAACTCATAATAGGTAAGCACTGTAACCATAAATCCTTCTTAATTTTGAAATTTTGGATTTTCAAGAATGTGTGAATTCAAGACTGCAAAATTACAGGCTTTGGATGGGAGATACGGACTCTTTTATCATGGCCAGTGAACGAAGTGCTCTCGATCATGTAAATTCAATTGAACAGCAGCCAACCTGGAGTGATTCCATACAACCTGGCACTGGTCGTCATGGTAACTTGGTTGGAAAATTTCATAATAGTTTTCAGTCTAATTTACAATTCTAAGATATCATAGTTTGATGATGAATATATTTATTTCATTCGTTTGAAGATTCTTTTGACCTTTTCTATAAAAACCTGTTTTGTAAATGTATGTCTGAGTAACAAATACTCTAATATTTAGACATGAACCATGTTTGACATTTTGAAATAGTTAAATTGCTGGCTTGAAAGCAAAGTGTTTTCATTTCTCAGGTCATATCGCGGAAGAAACTCCAACTCCAACTGATATTTTTAACAAATGAAACTCCGACTGCAGATCACAGACAAGTTTGAAGGTCAGCGAAAAAACCCTAAATAATTAGTTCATTTTACTAAATTAATTAATTAGATAAATTTTCCGAGTTACTGTGCAGTGCAAGAAGCTTTTTAAATTTGATAATGTATAATTTTTTTGATGTAGATTTTTATTGTGAGATGAATTTTTGGAAAATAATTAGTTTGTTACACATTTATTGACGTGTACTGAAATGTTTGACCAAGTTAGCCAACACAGTTCTTCTGCAAAAATTCATTTTACAATTAATTTGTAAGTGAAACTATGAAATTTTGTTGATCTTGTTTTTTCCTTCGTGGACAGGGGAATGAGGTCGAACATCTGGTTCACATCTTATTACTGCGACATGAACAAAGTAATGCGATGGATAAGCCCCAGGAGCCATTGAGATACCCTTCTGAACTGCAATTGACAGGAAGATTATGCCAAGGAAATGGGAAATGGGAAGATGAAAAAGATGAAAATCCATTTCATGAGACAGTTGATATTACTAATCTATCACTTAGCCTTAGCACAGCATATAACAAAACAAAAACATCATGCCCAAGAGAAAGTGGTCTTCTCTCATTAAACTATAATAGCTTTCAAGATCAGAACGATATCAAGCTGGATTTGACGATATGAACCATGGCGCTCGAAAAATCAGAGACCAGAACGAATATTAATGCTGATTTCGATGGTTCAAGATAACCAAGTTCGCTAAATTCTCTTCTCTTAGTTACAGGGTCCTCGCTATGGTTGAAGATAACCAAGTTTGCTAAATTCTCGTCTCTTAGTTTCAATAAACTTTCAGAATTTCATTCTTCAAAAGCTTAATGCCTTGTGCTTTTTCTTTTCTTCATTGTTTCTCGTTTTACTTGTAATAGATCGGTTTAACAGTGTTGGACTTGGGAGACCAACACACCAGAATATATGATCTATGCAATTTTCAAGCACGCAGACAAGAATATATATATGATCTATGCAACTTTTAAGCACAGATGGCACAACGTAAATATTTCTTCACAGAAGGGAAAAATTATGGATCGATGGCTTACTAATCAAGAAATTACCTTGAGATATATTATTGAGATCAGAGTGACAACATCCAAAACAAACCCAAAAATTAAATCTAATTCATCTAGCCATTTTAGGGCATACACCATGAAGGAATTATATAACCCTTCTATATATAATCACAAAGTATTGAACAATTATGATCGTAAAGGTTTTAATACCGTGGCAATGGAAGTCACCCGTGATCACCAATCTCTGTTCGCCGCTGCAGAGCCGTGTTCTTCTTCGCTGGTTGCAGGGGCTGCTCTGCCGTGTTCTTCTTCGCGGGTCTGAAATCTCGATAGCGTATGGAGTTTATGGATCCCGGCACCGGTAATTGCGTGGGTTGAAATCTCGATAGCGTATGGAGTTTATGGATCCCGGCACCGTTAATGCGCGGGTTGAGTTGGTAAACTACGGAGGCGCCGGCAGAGTTTAAGTCCATTAATGGATAGGTTGGTGAACTGATTATGTCCTCAAACCGGAGGCGGGCAGGGACACCGGCGCCGGACGCGGGCAGGAACGGGCATTGCCGCAGCTGAGTGATGAGATGTGCATCCATGCATGCGATGGGCTCTCCGGGTGACGGCAATCTGGTGCATTAATGATGCTATAGTCCA
The DNA here is from genome assembly GCA_031772625.1 of Pinus tabuliformis. Taxonomy (NCBI): domain Eukaryota; kingdom Viridiplantae; phylum Streptophyta; class Pinopsida; order Pinales; family Pinaceae; genus Pinus; species Pinus tabuliformis. The sequence goes on from CM062815.1 coordinate 510,565,262, forward strand.
TGAAATAGCACTTGCCCTCCCACTTGCCCTGCGTATTACTTCATAGTCTATAAGCGTGGCACAATCCCAACAGAATCTCTTTGTATACGCCCAATTTAAAAACATGTTTCATACATAAAAGATTAATTCGCTAAACTACGTTCAGTTATCTCATTTAATGGGCAGAAAGATTCATTTGCTAAACTACGTATATGGGCAGAAACACATGACTATGTATATGTAAAGCATCATAAATTTTCATCCACGTTAAATTTGTGGTGCGCATAACCTTTTGTCCCTTATGTCCGCCATCTCTCCATTAGCGTTATTAACTTGATCCGAGTCTGTACATCTCTCATCCTATTTTGGTCAGCAGCTGTATAATACAACGGTCGACCTTTACACATCTATAAAGCAACGAACAGGAGGGAGTCAATGAGTGGATTGGAGGAACCACGAGAGCTCACAAGATTTGTTGAATCCCCCATAACTCTTCTGCTTGAGCCCAATTCCCAAGGCAACCTCATCAACCCTAATTTCTGCATTATTAAATGAGAAGGCGGGCCTCGTATCTGACTTCTCAGTTCTCTGAGACCAGGAGCAGCAACAGGAGGAGAGACGACCCCATTAAGAGTGGGGTCACGGTTATGGAGTCAATCTAATCATGATATGGAGGCGAAGAGTACCGTTGTATGCTCGAATTTTGAATTCATGTGTAAAACATGTTATTGATTAATAACCCTAAAAGCTTAACGGCTGATCCCGATAGATGTCGATTACGCCATCAGGAATGAAATTAGAATAATGCGGAAATTACCTTCCAAATATGTAAACATTAAGGAAAGACGATATAAGTTATTCGTTAAAATAATAACCGTTACTATATATAAAATTAATATTTTATTTCTTAGCTAATATTTTTTATTATCATTTTTCATATTCTAAATTTATTAGAATGAAACAACCTTTCTAAATTCTAATTAGTCATTTACATGATATATGTGAAACATGTATGATTTATAAATATTTGTTAACATATATATAATCTTTATATATATAACCATTTCATATGGATAATAATTTTATAATTATTTAAATATATATATATATATATATAGTTTATCTATATATAATTATTATTTTATTATTTTATCATTCTTTCCAGTTTAGTAGTATTCTTTTAATGTGACATCCCAGGTACCCTATAATAAAGAAGAATATTTGATTGAAACTATTAGAATGTACCAAATATATTTTCTCAATATATTGATTAAGTATATATTCAATATCGAAAATGTATTTTTCTAATGTTATGCGTAATTATATGTTTATTTGATCATCATGAAAATTAGGAATCTTAATGCTTTTTCATTAACTTTTTAAATACTTTATATATGTAGTGTACTAAGAGGCCCACCGTATATCTGTATAGGTCAATACGAGGGTGTGATTTTGTTTGCGATTCAGTTGACCATTTTTTTTAAATAAAAATATCAAATGTGTTATTTTATATATATATATATATATATATATATATATTAATGAGTTTATTTCGTTGTGTTTAATGAGTTGATATTATAATCATGTATAAAAATGTAAAAATGTTTCATTTATACTTTTAATTATAAATAAAAATATTTTGATATTTATATGAAATAATATAATTTTATAGGAAATTTAAATAAAAATAAAGTAATCAAAATTAAAAACACAAATATTTTGTACTTTCTTATAAATGTTAAAAATATAAAAACAATTATTTATATATATATATATATATAATTTTTTAAAAATATTTTATTATAAAAGTTAAAATAGATTATTTGATTATTAATAGAAAGTAATTTGTATTAATAACAAACTTAGAGAGAAAGAATATGTATAGTATTAACTATAATAAAATATTTCAATCCTCAAAAAAATAATTGAAAGTAAAAAAGTTTAATTATTTTGTGGTAAGAATAATAAATGAGACATGTAAAATTCATTCAAATTTTTAATAGGAAACTAATATATTGCATTTAAAATAATAATAATAATAATAATAATAATAATAATAATAATAAAAAAAAAAAAATAGAATAAAATATTTAGATTTGAGTTAAATAATATTAATAGGTATTTGAAAATATATTAATGAGAGAAAATTATTTAATTATGTACCATCAAGTATATAAATAAAATATAGCACTATCTATATTAAGTATATGGGTTAAAAATATGTATACTTATATTAAACTAAGCCATTCAAAAAAGATTTTATGGTTAAAATATTTTAAAGAATTATATTATTTTTAATTTTAAATTATTTCCAATTATATTGTTTTGGTCAATTTTCTTTAAAATCTAATAAAATTAATTGAAATTAGTGAATTCAATTAGTCAAAAAATTATTAACTAGTATAAATTGGGGAATCTATCAAAAATCTATCAAATAGTAATCATCCAGAAAAATCTATCAAACAGTAATCATCTAAAAAATAATCATCTAAAAAGACCAAATCTCTAAAAATACAAATATTTTTTCATTATTTACCCTATAAAAAAAATATTTATACTTGAAATATTTGATCTCTATATGCTCATTAGTATAAAATATATCAATAAATATCACATTTACATTTTTATTTTTATACCTACAAAATTTGATCTATCTGAAACATGGTTAAAATATACGTATGCTCATTAATATGAAATATATCAATAAACTTCACATTTACGATTTTTATTTTCATAGTTTGGCATTGGTATCGTGATCATTAAAAAACGGATATTTTTGTTTGTTTATTAAAACAAGGAGGGCTGCGAGGCAGCTAGTCCCTGCCATAATCCATAGTTGAACGACCAGCTTGGATGCAATTGCGATGTGTTTTCAGGCTCGCATAGCAAGGGCAGAGATCCTCGTTTCCAGATGTTCCAGGCGGAACACAATTGCATTTGCCACAGCAGGTGCCACAAGCTCTTAACTCCACAAGCTCTTAACTCCGCATGCTTTCTTGCAATCTGCATTAACCAATGCAAACTCCAGTTAATGATGCTAAGGATAAGGCTTCACTTCATAACACATGTTAAAACAACAAAAGTGTTTCTTCAAACAAACTCCGAGGACTGGTTGAATGAGCCTATTCCCGAGAAGGTTCTTAGAAAGCTATTAATAGCTATGGTGCCTGAGGATAAAAGAATAGATACAGCTAAATGGGAGAAAAAATTAGGTGAGACTGAAGCCTGTTACCATGCATATGTCGATACAGTGTGCGATAAAAAAATGGTGACGGGTTATGTTAATAAGTTGAATCGATTTCGTTCTGCTCTCAAGACCTGGGAGTATCTCAATTATAACTACAGCCTTCACTTTTGATTAGAACTACAACAATCCAATGAAGACAATTTTTGATATCTTATTAGAGGCAGCTCTTATCCGTTTGAACAGTAGTATAGAGAGTGAACACTGCCGGGATCCATATAATGGGTTGAGGGTAGTCGAACTCAAATTTAGACCTTAAGTCAAATGTGCTGACTATGAAGTGATTTCATTAGCTGTGATGCGACTTTTAATGAAGTACGTTTACCATCCTGGGTTATCTCATGGGAAATTTACAATAGGTTATGTCATGAAAATCCCAAAAGGAGATGATGTATCCTATAGTGTTGGCTCAGCTATTTCATTAAATGATTCTAATGGTAAAGCTATTCCTAATAGGGGTGTTTATGAGCAGAGCTTTTCTTACTTGATTTTGAACAGAGAATTCATTACATGTTGACACAATTTATAGATCATTTAACACTGGTTGCTGAGAAAAGGAAGATTTGCACGGTTTATTTTCACTGAACCACTACTGCTTTTCCTGGAAAAAGTGAGTTTAATTATGTAACCCTTGAATGAGACGGCCAATAAGAATATGTTATTTTAGCCCTCCACGGATTGCAACAGTCAAACGACTTAGAATTATGAAACGATAACATGTATGATATTTTCTCAGGTTTGAAGGCAATGCAAATCCATAATCAACTATGCTAATTCTAGGTACGCGTATATGGTCTGTGATTTGTTTTATTGATTGATTTAGTATATAGGTTGGAAGTTTTTCCGCAGACAACGACAGAAATAAACCAAATACGGTCTTTCTAGATTCTGGTAATCTAATCGTCACTGTATAGTCAAACAATGACGGGCCCGTTGTCCTTCCCTATGACAAAATGGGGTTCCACGGATATAAAATTACTCAATAATCACAACGAAATCGGTGTTTCATAATCACTATAAAAATGGTATTTACTATATTTACCTAGTAAAGGCCCACGTATGTTAAAGTAGATACGAGTAAAGAATAGTTAAAGTATTCATTACGATTAGAAAGTAAGGAAGGCGTGTGTGAAGTCCCGGTGTAACACTCGTTGTGATTGGAAGTGATCGAAAAAGTAATTTGAAATACGTAACCGCACTCCCTTCGTTTTAATTTCCTGTCATGTGGATAAAGAATAATTCAAGAAAGTAATCATTACGATTGTAGATTAAATAATACATATGGCAAGGCCAAACATGAGCTGGTGCACGATTCGATGATATTTTGTTAATGAAACATTATGCTTCTCATGGGGTTGTTTGATTAGACCTTTTTTTCCTTCGGTTCACTCTTTGCTTGGGCCAGTCATTACTAAAACCATCTCAATTTAGGTTTTGGCATGACACAGCTCATAACACCTGTGCTGATAATTCATTGGCCGCATGTTTTTCCAGAGCATAACACCGTGCACATAAACCATTGGCTGCATGCATGGTTAATGTAACATGTCAAATTCGCTTTAACTCCGTCATCACTATGCCCAGGTATCGGCTTCAGCAAGACTAACGAGTTGTCTGTGGCATTGCCATTATCGCCTTCGCTGTAACCATTGTCATTATGGCCTTCACTATAAGCAACCCAATCTGTAAGCATTGCCATTATCGCCTTCACTGTCGAATACTGGAGCTGTTGCAGAACGAGCTCTATCTGCTCAATGGTAGGTGCAGCTGTTATAGTTTCCCTGCAGCAAGGCCCTCTGCGAATTCAACACTTCACTACCAAGATGGACATGATTTCTGTTTTGCATTCTGTTTTGGAACGTAAAAACGAGGCTGGTTTAGTTTAGTTTACTTGGCTAGTAAATTTGCCTTGAGTTTACATACATTTTATTGACTCTGCCCAACAAATTTTATCCTTCTATGTACAGTGGGCATGGCAGACAGTTGTGATGGGACTATTTTTCTTAGCATTGCTGCTCACTGCACGCTATATTGTAAGTGTAATTTTCTTCTAACGTTTGTTAATAACATTGTTAAACTTTGAATTTGAATCACGCAACATGCAAGTGCTGAAATGATCCAGTTTTTCATTATTTTTTGTTGTATGGCAGAGCAAGAGGAATCCCAAGCTATTCTGGATTTCTGTTGTTGCTCCCTTGACATCATTGATTATAGCTATACCACGACGGCCTAGGAAACCTGGTTCAGCCCAACTGCAGGGAGAGATCAAGAAACCCAACTGCATGTAGGTTTCTTTCCTAGTTTTCTATTTTTTATTTTTTCTTAGCGGATAAGATAAAGATTATATTTCACTCTCCGAAAGACAGAAAACACCAAATAACCTCGGCTTGCATAACAATTTTTTCAGGGTTAATTATTTCTCAATCAATATTATTTTGTTTTTTGTCTTTGGTACAGTAAATCTTATAAATTTTGTGTCTACCGAATAAACCACGACTTGAATAACAGTTTCTTAGAGTTAATTAAATAACCCAATATCTTATATATGTTGCGGTGGTTCATTAAGTTGGTCAAGCTCCTCGCAAGCCAGCTGAGGATGCGCAAGGCGGCACCTTCATGTGTTTCAAGACACTAAAGTATGAAATAAAAGTCGAGCATTATTTTATTTTTATTCAAAGTCCGAAAGTATTATACATATGAATAAGAACTAATGCTAACTTTCAAGTTAAGATTAGTGTCAAAATGACCTCGCCTAAAAATTTAAGATATCTAAAGCTTCCATTATGAATTGCCACCTACTACACCTGCATTGCCACCTAATTCTCCCATGCAAAGCCTCGTGTCAAGGAAATCTAGATCCAAAACCATGCAAAGCCTCGTGTCAAGGAAATCTAGATCCAAAACCATGCAAAGCTTGGTGTCAAGAAAATCTAGATCCTTTTGTTTTATGGCTATTGTATTTGTAGTTGATAATCTAAACTATGTTTTTTGCTCCTATGCCTCTAGTCTTATCTAGCCAGGAATAATATGGTCTTTTCTATAGACAGAATAATATGGTACAAGAAGTGAATCTAGCCAAAAATATCATATACATGAAGCAAATTTAGCCAAACAAAATTTAGCCAAACAATATCATATAGGAAGCGAGCTTTTCCATATACCAGTTGATTTAACCTGAAAAGTGTGTTGCATTCAGAACAAAATTTAGCCAAACAATATCATATAGGAAGCGAGCTTTTCCATATACCAGTTGATTTAACCTGAAAAGTGTGTTGCATTCAGCTGTTTGCACAGCAAGAAGGTGGAAAGCAAGCAGCTAACACTCGCCGGCCAGGTAGCGGCTACTGCTGTTGAGGAGCAGAAATCTGCTGCTCAGAAGCAGCAGATGGACCAAGCAGTTATAAAGAAAAAGATGAAAACCCTTTCCACTGGGCAGAAGAGCCTCTATACGGCTAAGCCTCTCAGCCACAAGCAAGTGGAACTGGACGTTGTCTTGGCGGAGGTGAGTTATATATTTTTTACTATTTGCTTTTCGTTACCACTATGGAATTCATCTTATATCAAAAATTTAAACAAAATCAGAAGAACAGGGAGATGAACAAAAAAATTCACCTGACTGATATTTGTTGGTTTCTCTGGCCACTGTTCTGTGTTTGTAATTGAGCAGCATGTTTTCTATAAAGAAGTCTGCCTGAAATCCCGTCTGAGCCATGTGGGCATGGACGCGTTTACCATCTGCAAGGGCTTTCTCCTTGACACATCCGTACAACAAAGAAGTATAAACAGAGGAGTCACACTGGTCAATAGTATTGAGAATTTGCAGTGCTCCATTGCACGGTGCTCTTAGTTCCTCACTCATTGATGATGCGAGTTGCAGAAAGAATCCAGACCTACTTGCATAAAGAAGCCATAGAAGCTAGCGTAAATACTACGAGCAATTGAACATGAACAGAACATGCAGACACTGAAGCATGCAACATGCAATAACCGATCGCAACAAGTGGCAACTTTAGCTACTTATAAATTAGTGTAATCCGCATCATAAGTTTTCTTAACATTAAATGTTGCAAATTAATGCTAACCCAAAGATAGCATTACTTCATGCAGCTGTGAAGGATGAATGAGAAAGACCGGTGAAAATGCAAGATAATATATAGTTATTAGCTTTGGTTTTTGACGGCTAGCTTCGGTTTTTTGGAAAGAGGCCAAATAAGATGTAAAATCAGGATCGGGAATAAAACTTTGGTTAATTGCTGATGACCGGGGACTAAAAGCAGGTCAACTAATGCTATATCCGCCCGGAACGATTACTATAGTCCATGCCTAGAGGGCGGGGACTAATAACGTGTTATTAAAATTAATATGGCATTTGTATGGTATTTATGGAAAAAGACACCGTTGTATTTTTCATTTTAAGGAACTTTAGAAATGCGAAGAAACTTCTGCAATTCTAATATTGTGTTCTAAGTCTTTCCCGGATCACATTAGTAGGAGAGAGATGCACTTTAATAAATAATTTCATGTTTTGTACTATAAAAAGTGTTTGTATCTAAAATGATTTGATCTTTCTAAGGGCATGTTAAATATGTGGTTAAAATACATATATACTCATTAATATGAAATATATGAATACATTTTTATTTTCATAGTTTGGCATTGGTATGGTGTTTACCAAGAAACAGATCTTTTTGTTTGTTTATTAAAATTAATATAGCGTTGGTTTGTTTATTAAAATTAATATGGCATTTGTATGTGTTCAGAAAAAGGGCACCGTTGTGTTTTTCATTTTTCTTTTGAAATGTAAAGGAACTTTATAAATGCGAAGAAACTTCTGCAATTCTAATATTGCATTCCAACTCTTTTCTGGATAATAGTAGTAGCAGAGAGATGCACTTTAAAGGTAGGGATTGACGCTGGCTATTCTAGCGCTCATTATTTATTTATCTGGAAACTCGATTTTGTCTGATTATTAATATAATTGAAATATTTTGGCATATGATTATACACTTTTTAGTCCCTGCCATCTGGCAATGGCCAGGGACTATAGTAATCGAATTGTTCGGTTTTAGAATTGGTGGGACTATAGTAATCGAATTGTTCAGTTTTAGCATTGGTTTAACCTGCTTAACCTGATTAATAGCCACCTCTTATCGCGAATATCCGAACTTTTTTAACTTTTTTAACAGTATTCTTTTTCATGGCCTTATTTGGCCTCTTCCCGAGGCAAGGAGGTGGAAAGCATATGTTATATCATATTTTCGCTTCAAATTTGTAAATTTAGCTTCAAACTAATGCTGGACTAATGCCAGCATTAAATCTCAAGCATTTTATGTTAATCAAAATATATTTAGTATAATAGAAAACCATCTTATAATAGAGAAGCACCACCACTGGATGCCACCACCGCTTCCTGCCACAACTGTTAGGTGTCGCATACAATCTTCTGTTCTTCTGTTTACATGACACCTCTTCTATTCTTATGTTTAGATGTAAACAGAGGTGTCATACACTCTATAGTAAGTTGACAGCACTGCTTCAGACTGTCCTATACTTTTAGAGGGATAGACTCTAACCAAGTTGGAACATGATTTGATCAACCAGTGAGGTATGCTGTTGTAACTAGGTATGTTGCTGTAACTAGGTAAGCTTCTGGATCAAGGGCTGGATCTTGAACTGGACGAAGAGAAGCTGGTTAAGGAGAGAATGAATCAAGGAGCGAAGCCGCTCTTCTCTGCTTTAGAGAAAATAGAAGGGAACAAAGAAAATAGAAGGGAGGAGAGAGCATACTGCTTGCATACATGAAAACTCAAACTTGAAAAGTCAAACTGGAACTCAAATTAGGTAATGAACTGCCTCTTTGATGTAGTGAACTGCCTCTCACTGTTTCTCACTATTTTTGTATGACATCGAACTTCTCTTCTGCTTTATTGATGATGCTAACTTCTTTTTGAAAATGGAAGGGAAGAGATAGCATGTTGCCTGCATACATGAAAAATCAAAGTAAAATTCAAACTGTTTTCAAACTGAAACTCAAACTAGGAAACGAACTACCTCTTTCATTGCTATATGTTTTTAACATGTGAGAGACCTCTTTTGTGTGTGCCGGTGATGTGATCTGCACTGACAACTTATAATTTTAGTCATAATAGTCTAATGAATCTTACCTTGAAATTGTTTAATTATAATTGAAAATTGCAGTTAACTCATTCATGCTAGTAGTGATTTTGGAAGCTCTTTATAAAACCTTGATGAAAATGACATTAACTCAGAAAAATATATAAATCACATATAAAAACCAGAGACACAATATTGACGGAAAAAGGCTGAAGCCTCATGTATTCTCTCACTCTCATTCTTACATCAAAATAATTGAAATAGTGTTACAAATAAATAGATGAGAGATATTGGTCTCAAGATAGTGCATGCTATCTTGGACATCTTTGGTTGAGATAATTTCTCCTTTGGTTGAGATAATTTCTCACCAGACACACCAATATAGGAGTTACCTAAACTAACTCCTATCTTAGAGGAACAACCCAAGAGTTAGGCACAAATTCCTAACTTGGAATATTTAATTAATTAATTTATGTTTGGATTTATTATTGTTTTATGAGAGAGTCTAACATTCCCCCCTCAATGATAAATCCAAAAACGAGAACCATCTTCCAAGTTCTCATGTTGATCCTCAAAAACATTGCCTGAAAAAACTGCCAAAATTGGATGCTGGAAAAAACTCAAATCTGAAGAGAACATGAATCAGCTGCATGCTTGATTCATCTCTGAAGGACGCTTGACAACTTCATCATGTTCCAAGCCACAAAAGGATCCAACTGTCCTTTGCTTGAAAACAGCATCCGGTGTCCACTGACACAATTTGATGATGATTGCCCACTGGCTGAAGATGTCGAAAAACAACTCAATGTTGCTTTTGCTATGATGAAAGCTGCTCACTGCTGCTTTGGCTGTCGATCGCCCACTGGCGAATTTGTTGATGCTCACTGCTGATGACAAATGCCCACTGGCTGATGAAGATGCCCACTGGCTGATGAAGATGCCCACTGGCTGCTTCGCTGATGTTGTCGAGACTTTCAGTCTGACAACCACTTGTCAATTTCATTGACATTTTCCCCCCTTTGTCAGCTGAAAGGAGAGACAATCTTCTCCAAAATATATCTGAACTCCCCCCCTTCAGGTGTAGGAGAGTTTCACTGTTGTACTCCCTCATTCAACTGCATGAGAGTACCATCATCTGTTCACTACTGGCGGCACTATGTATGAATGTAGTCGGTTGTAGAACTGAGACAACCGTTTGACTGTGGATGACCATTCCCAAGGATCAATCCAGTCATAATATATCTTCAACCTGCCTGATTTTTGGTGGTTGCGACATTTTGCTGAGGAATGATTGGGCTTGCCACAATGGCAACACGGATGGAGATCAAAACACTGATCTTCCAAATGATCGGCTCTTTGACAATGAGAGCATTTCAGTTGAACATGAACTTCAGGTTGCATGCAATTTCGTTTGTCTACAATTTTCTCAGAACCTGCTGAGGTGAGTGGTTCAAGAAATCCTGCACTCACAAACTTAATTGGCTTGGAATAATCTGGGATTTGTAAGTTGGTGTCATCAGGGACATATCCTAAGCCACGTCTATTCTTGTTATTTTGAATTTCTTCCCAGGGCTTGATGATGGCTTTGGAAGAAATTTGAATTTTATCATGAACAACTTCGACACTTGAAGTTGTTGGGATGAATGACTTATCATCTGGATGGTTCAAAGACTTGAAAGTATCACTCTTTTCTTGCAGTTCATTCCTTTGAAGTTGGGACTCAAGCTGAAGAAACTCAATGGTTTCATGCGTTTGCTGTAGATGCCATGAAATATCAGCAAGAGTTTCTTTGCTGACATGCACCATGTCTTCATTACTGGAGATGATCAAATTGTGAAGAATGTTTAACAACTGAATATGCTGCGCCATCTGAACTTGCTCACTTGAAGTCAGGCTCTCTTGTCGTAGATGTCGTGCTTTGAACTGTTTCACTTTACTTGAATGACAGGCTCGCTTGCTATGGGATTTGACTGGCACGCTCGCTTGATTTGTTGATCTCAACTTGCTTGATTGGTGATAGAGTTGAACTTGTTGTGGTTGCTGTGATGGTTGTTTTAAGGAGTTAAAACTCATGGACTCACTTGATTGTGCTTTAAAGGAAGGGTGTCGAACACTATCGAAAATGCACCCAAAAAAGATTACAATGGTTTTAAGGATTCACATAAAACAAGGAATTCACTTGTCTTAATTTGACTAAGTGCTTGACTTCTGATCAAATCAAAACGTGGGTGTCGGTTTCAACCGAGAATGCACCCGTACAATGCAATGTAATTGGAATTTGATTCACAAGTTCTTAAATTTGTTTGCATGAATGTTGATGTAGACTTTTGCTTTGAAATGCTTTAACTTGATTAAGTGAATTTGCTTGTTGATGTAGAATGCTGATGTTGACAATCTATGATTATGAATTGTATTTGCACAGATGCAAGTGTTGAGTTCAATTGTCCTTCCTTGATGCTATTCTGTTACAAGTGTTGTGCTTACTTGCATTTAACTTTATGTGTGTGGTAAATACGATCATTTATGTGTCAAAACTAGACACAAATCAGAAAAGCAAAGGCATGAAGCCATAAAAAAAACTCGCCATCACAAATACACATGGTGTACCTAAGATCCCCTTATTCAATTTCGGGCGGATCTAGGACACAATCACCACAAAAAATATGATATCTTTATTAAGTATTGAGATCATCAACCTTTCATCTTTTACAACATTGCCATGAAAGCTTTCTCTGACGCTCGCAAGTTTTGGAAGCAAATGTGTTCAAACACTGACTCAACCTCCTACAACAATGAGGTTTCTTTTGAAAAACCAATCACTTCAAACTTACAGAGAAAGAAAAATCAATCCTTATCACTCCATTATAGGGAAATAATCCCTTTTTTTATAAAAGAATCTCACTTGTCACTCCACACTTGAAAAATGCACACTTATTGCTCCAAAATTACAAAATAAAATTTACCTTATCTCTCCATTATCTCTCCATGACAAATAAATGATTTTATCCACTCCTTATCTCTCCTAAAAATCACACTTTATCACCTTATTACTCCATTACATAAAAAATGCCCCTTATCTTAAAATTACAGAATTTAAAATAAAGAACACATCTTCTTACGTAGCTTTTAAATCCTTTTCATTTTAAATCACTTTATGAAATCACTTGAAAAGTGATATAAAGTTCATTTTAAAGAAGGTCAATAAATGTTGGACTTTAATTTAAAACACATGCACCATTTCCTTCGTAATAAAACTATACGTACCATACCCATACGTATTTTCCAAAAGCTTGTTCATGGTAAACTTCCATTTGCGCCTTCTGAGTTCCATATTCTGCATATTTTATTCATCTTGTCGCAGAACGGATGCTTCCTCTTGCTCAACAGGATGAGCGCTTCAAAGTTTCAATTAAAAGAAATTGCTTTCGCTTTTTGTATTTCTACTGTGCTTCCTCATGTATTATGTGCTCAATGTGGAACGACTCTTTGCGCTCACAAAATTACAGAGCGAGCCTCTGAATTGAGGGTTAAAGATGCATACGGACTGTGTTTACTCTTGAAAACCAAACAGAATTGATTCACGGCAGTGGCCTGTGCAGGGAAATTCAGCTCATAACAGTGCACGCCTTTGATTTTTTGGTTGTTTCTCAGGAATTTTTAGAAGTTTTCGGAACTGAAGGGAAAAGGCAGGGCACAGCAGTACGAGAGCTGAGGATGGGATCGGCCGCAGGTCTTGTTGATAAAGCCACGAGTCACCTACTCGTCGGCCCTGACTGGACGATAAACATGGAAATCTGCGACGTTATCAATACTGATCCCGGGCAAGCCAAAGATGTAATCAAGGCAGTTAAAAAGCGTATTGGACACAAGAATCCAAGGGTTCAATTTCTGGCTCTATTTGTGTCATAACACGGATACAAACCCAGAGGATTGCTGATTTGGAGCAGGGGATCGAAACATCGAAACAGAAACTAGTTGCTACTGTGCGAAACAATCACAACCTGCCGCCTGTCTGGGTTCTCTGTGCGATGCTACATGTCTGGGTTCTCTGTGCAATACGAGGGGGGATGGCGCATTTGAACTATTATGAGGAATTGAAAATGCTTTGTATTCGGATAAGAAAATATAGAGACAAGCAATAGTACCAGATGTACATACAATATGCATGGGAGTAGCTGCTTCAATGGGATCTTTCATCCTAATCGGGGGAGACATGTGCTCCTGATGGTACCGAATTGTCTGAAACAACATCCCAGACAAATGAGAAAAACAAGGTATGCAGATAAAGCTTGAGTCTGCCTGAGCCTGCCTCACCAGATAGCTCAACTGAACCTGCCTTACCTTACCGGAGTCTGTCTTAAGGTCCTTCCTGAAATCCCCAGCTTTTTCACCCGAGTCTGTCTGAAAAGGTCCTGACTTACTTGAGCTTGCTTTACCAGAGATGCTTATATCTCAGACTGGAAAATCTCACTTGAGCCTGCCTTACCAGAGATGCTTATATCTCAGACTGGAAAATCTCACTCAAGCTATCATGAATAAGCTCTTTCATTTACTATAACCTGAGAGGCGCTTAAGACCAGATAAATCCCTAAAAATACATTCTTATAAACGATGATCAAGTATGCATATTTATAAATACAAAGCAAGCAGGAGAAGCATGGATGATAATACAATAAATTCCATTTTCTTTGAACCTATCAACTTACTAAGTGATTCATTTCTCATGGGATGCTGGCAGTCCTTTCCTAAGGGATTGGTGCCATATACTTACATTATTCATGTTCTAGGCCTAATCTGGAGGTGAGTCGTTTCTTTACCCAGCTCGGAACAGATGGGGCATCGTGGACACGACACCTTGGGACAGGATTACCTACCTTCTCCTTCTACCACCAGGGAGATGAGTAAAGCGCCGCTAGCTGGCATATTTTTTTCCTTTGATGGCTTACTGGTAAGAATAGCTTTAAAATACTGTTTTGCAACTTTGTGGAGTGAAAGGTTGTGGTTTACTGCGAAGCTTCAAATTTTGAATTCGTCTTGGCTTATCCCCTGAGTAATAATTTTGTGAAGGTTGTGTGTATAAATTTCTCAGCAGGCCAAAGGAAAAATTTGGAATATCCTGGTGCTAAGACAAGCTGCGCTCGAATTCTATGATCTCAATGGGTCTTGAACCCCAAAATCTTGAATGCCAGCCTAATGGATGATCCGAATGGGTCCTGTTCAAAGAGAATATACCTTCTAATAATGACATTGCAGAGCTTTGTTAATAAATTGTCTGCTTCTAAGATCGCCCTCCTGGATTGATTGGTTTATACTGGTGCAGGAGACCCCGAGTATGCTTTGAGAGATGATAGCTTAGAATACAAAGGCAGAGTATGCTTAGGATATCTTATGTGCTGCTGAAACAAAAGTCATAAACTTGATACTGAACCATTAAATGAGAAACACATGCGCACTACTTTCTTCAAAGAACTCGTTTTCGTTACACCTCTCATGCTGAGGTAGAGGCACGTTATGGCGTCCTTGAGGCTTACACGCTACGTTATGGAGACTGAACGGTGTCTGAGTGGTGAGGACAGATGTGAATTGTAAAGGGCCACATGGTCTATCATGGTCATTTCTAATTTATTTTTTATTCCAAGCGTTGTTTAAAATTCATTATTCGACCATCGTTGTGTTTAAAAGTCACTTTAATGACTTGCTGCTTAAACATTATTGGAAGCGTTGTGTTTAAAAGTCACTTTAATGACTTGGTGGGCTATCAGCGATTGTTCTCCTTCTCCAAATTCTACACAAGTTCACATCTACAGTTTTCCCCTCCAGAATTTACACAATTACATTTTCTCCTCTCCAAAATCTGCAGTATTAACGGAAAATAGGTGAATTGAATAATGCAACATCGACTCTGTAGGAATATCTGTGTTCAGTTTAGAAGGTACGCTTCCCCTCATCGGATGAGCACATATTTTCCCTAGATTTAACTTAGGTTTTCAATGGCTAGGCCACAAATTTCTGAATGTATTTTCAGACCTATTTTTTCACTACTAGCACAGAACTTCTGAGCTCATTTTCACCAACAAGGTAATCTTGGGCAAATATTTCAGAGCTCCTTTTTGGAACTGAGTTTTCACTCTTAGGGCATCATATTTTGCAAAATTCCTAACCTCATTTTCTGAGTTGGATCAGCTCTTTCTCAAATCTCGTTTTTAGAATTCTTTCATGATTTACATGCCAAGTCTTTTATATGGTCTGTATGTTTATGCTTTCCTTTTTACTGAGACTTTGCTGGGTTGACCCCTGGGTCTTTCCCGGGTCACAGATCAGCTTTGACCCTTAGCCATTTGGATTAAGTACCAAGTCAGGTCTGGAAACTGTGTTCAACAGAATCTCTGAAGACTTTTCTATTGCGATAGAGAGCTTGCTCCTACGCTTGTGACAGGATCATCTACGGGCCTTTGTGGCCTGACGAGATAAGAGCCTTCCTACAATAATTTAGAACACAAAACTTCTGAGCTCATTTTCACCAACAAGGTAATCTTGGGTAAATATTTCAGAGCTGATTTTTGGAACTGAGTTTTCACTGCTAGGGCATCATATTTTGCAAAATTCCTAACCTCATTTTCTGAGTTGGGTCAACTCTTTTTCAGATCTGGTTTTTAGAATTCTTTCATGATTTACATGCCAAGTCTTTTATATGGTCTGTATGTTTATGCTTTCCTTTTTACTGAGTCTTTGCTGGGTTGACCCCTGGGTCTTTCCCGGGTCACAGATCAGCTTTGACCCTTAGCCATTTGGATTAAGTACCGAGTCAGGTCTGGCAACTGTGTTTAACAGAATCTCTGAAGCCTTTTCTATTGCAACAGAGCAAGAAGACCAGTGATTTCTCCCATTTAAAAAAAACAGTGACTATTAAAATTCTATATTTTATAATTTGCGGGTCTTTGGGTTTTCTATGTTCAAATGGATTGAGTTTTTTTTCTTAATAATGGTCGAACAATTCACACAACTACTTTACTGAAATAGATTGTAATGAAAGAGAGTACACTATTAGACCTCTTTAAACAAAATTATGACTATTATGGTTGGTTTTGGTCCTGGAACTTCTTGTGTCCTACAATGTCCAAAGTATAGTTGAATTGAAGGGAAACCTGCCTTCATCAGGTCCTTTTTTATATGCAATCAATAACATGTATGTAACAAATATTTCAGCATCATTTATCCCACTTAACCGATAGTCCATGCTTCAGGTAGGCATAAATGGTACACCACACAACTGATGACTATATTGGGGCAAAGAATTTGATCTGTGTACCGTACTAAAAGATGACGGGTATAACAAGGAATTTCAATAGCAATCCAATCAAGGCAGTTTACACAAAGCATAATCGGTGCTTAATGCTAGCATATCATCAATTCAAGACACTAGTAACATGAAAAATGCATTGAAGCTTACATTTGACCTTGAAAATAAGCATTTCTTATGACAGACTGTAACATGTGAAGAATACAAGACAAGCACGACACCTGACAGTTAAGTTTCATGAGGGAGGCTGCAAAAGAACCAAGTTAGCATCATTATAAAACTACATATGAAGGTCTAAAGTGAAGTTTGCACAGGCTAAGGACTTATCATTAGTATCTAATTGCTGCAAAATCCATTCAGAATAAGCAAAAAAAAAAAACACTCTAGACAAGTCATGAAGAGGCAGAATGTTATGGATAATGAAGAACATTTTGACAAAAGCTCTCTTAAAAAGGCAGTAAAACTTTTCAACACGGTCTTACCAAGGATGGTGTTTGTCTCAGTACATTGTACTAAGGCAACTCATTACACTAATCAAAATATAAAAGTGACAGAACAAGAGCATTCAAAAGCTGCAACAAAATGAAGAGAAACTGTGAAGATCCTCTGACATTCAAGCTATTAAAGCCATGTTGAAACACAGAACCTAGAATAACCATAGAAATAGTCATAGATGATTGAAAGCCATTATTGCATTCCTGTAATGTCAGTTCATGCACTTGGGGGCATCATACCCATACAAACAAATATTGTTTATTGCAAGCTGACCCTAGCACTCATTTTGAGATACAACAGCTTCTCTTGTGAAGACCTTAGAGCAAGTAATAATCTTTGAAATCATAAATTGATGTTTTAATATGCACAGATAAATCATATTGCTGGGCCACATTAATTAAATCTGTTTTCATCCCAAGCAACTTGCACTTCCATGACTTGCATCTAGTAGGCAGCCTACAAAGTAACCAAGGCCTGCGTTGCAAAATCCTCGTTGTCTCGTTGCAAAGTTCTCTCATCTAATTAATCCATGGTTGATCCATGTATTCCAGTTTTATTGGGTTCCACTTCAGTTTCAACCCTTTGCTGCAAGTTTCAACTTGTGTTACATAATCAGTTTAGACTCTCGAGTATTTTGTTTCTCTGTGTTATCTGGTAGTTTGATGGCCATGTTCAACAACCTATCAATTGCCGGAATAATAGAACAGTGTCTGTTATTGGCATAACAATGCAATTACCCAATACTGCTGCGAATTTCCTCTTGTATTCAACGTTTTCTTGATTTCTTGGTGACTTCTGCAATCAAGGTCAGTCATCGGACAAGCATGAGAAGGGAAGTTATAGTGGTCTCTAGTGGAGTTCTAGGACAATTTTGACAACCAAATTACGAGCACCAGCAGGATATGATATAGTTCTGGATATTCTTTCTTCTTACTGCTTTTAGCATCTTGCACAGCTATAATTATATTTCTCTCCTTTTTAATGGCCTTCATATGTAGAGGAACTGATTCATATTCTCTCTTTTATTTCATTTATTATTCTTTTCAATCTGTTAGTTACTCCCTAGAGCATTATTCCGACCTCCTGTTCTTTGGGAGAACTGAAGGAAATTGTCTCTAATGTATGCAAAATTCAAATACAAAGATTTATATTCTACTATCTTCCTTTTTCCTTTTGATCAGAAGAGGTGGGTTTCTTAGTCATTAAGGCTTTATTTGGATTATATTAAAAAAAAAGGCAGTGGGAAAATCTCCAGAAGGCTTATGTACAGTCAAAAGGTTACGTTACATCATATTAAACCAAAAAACCTAGTTTCATAAGTGCATGGCCCACAACAAGATAGTGGTCTCTAGTCTTGCCTAAGATACTTCATCCCTCTCTTCTACACATTCTCAACCTTGATATTCAATCTCACTGACACTTGCTATGTTACTGGAGTTTGTCACTACTTCATCCCTCTCTTCTACACATTCTCAACCTTGATATTCAATCTCATTTACACTTGCTATGTTACTGGAGTTTGTCACTCAATCTTTTGTTTGACTCAATCAAAATTCCTTTGATAAAAATGCAAGCATCATAAATTGATTTGATTTACACTGAAATTTGTGAATTGCCATGGCCTTCCTACAATAATTTAGAATAGTGACAAGATATTTGTCCTCCTCTCCTACCTCCTCATCCTGGTCAAAGGCAAGCTAGGTGAATGGCAGCAATGACTTGATTGTTGCATTGTTGAGATATCATGGTGTGAGGGTTGTTTGTCACACTATGAACTCCTGCTAAAACTCAATTATGGAAATCCATCTTTTCTAGACATTCTCAACCTTGATATTTAATCTCACTGACACGATATTCAATCTCACTGACACTTGCATTGGTTGCCTGTACTACGGGAATCTTCCAAGTGTATACTTGCCTATGATACTTTGCATGGCAGTTTATAACCAGCCTTTCTTGTACTTTGGCCCTATATCTACCATGATTGACTCTATTTTAGTTTTGGTATTGAGTTTATCTGATTAATTTATTTTGGTGGAGAAGGAGTGCACGTCCTTGACTTATGTTAACTTGACAAACATATTTAAAATACATTCAATACATTCAATTATTATGATGTTGTTAATGGGACTGTGTTGATATCACGATGAGGAACTCCATTAGTGCTCTGTTTTTATCTGTATAACGAAGATATTATTTCTGCTTTTATATATGGTTCTGTGATACACAGTTATTTCTGTGGCAGTAAACAGTCATGTGGAGAAAAGTTGTTTCTTTACAGAAATATTGCCTCAATGTTTGGTCTGAGTTTAGGTTGCATTGAATCCTTCAATTGCATAAACCCTGTTCTGTGATACACAGTTATTTCTATGGCAGTAAACAGTCATGTGGAAAAAAGTTATTTCTTTACAGAAACCTTGCCTCAATGTTTGGTCTGAGTTTAGGTTGTATTGAATCCTTCAATTGCATAAACCCTTCCATTCCAGGTTCTCGTCATTGCCTCATATTCCCCCACTTGGCCAGGGGTTACAATTTGGCAAGATAATAAGCATCTTTTCTATTAGGTGTTTGGCTCAGTACACTTAGGAATGGTTTGCCTCGGTACACTTAGGAATGGTTGTAGTATTACTTTTATATTTTATTGAATTTATTTTGAGGTGTTTCTAATTTTTAAGAATGTCCCTCAACAGGATAATGTTCGGAATTGGCTGACACAGTTTGAACTATTTCTCACAACTGCAACCTTTGTTGTTGCTATATTTCGAGTTGTAGTTGGAGTCTTTGGCATGAATATTCCAATT
Organism: Pinus tabuliformis; assembly: GCA_031772625.1. Classification (NCBI taxonomy): domain Eukaryota; kingdom Viridiplantae; phylum Streptophyta; class Pinopsida; order Pinales; family Pinaceae; genus Pinus; species Pinus tabuliformis. Next base: position 510,585,195 of record CM062815.1, read on the forward strand.
GATCTGTTTGAAGAACCTAAGGCTCAAGTGGGTTCTGATAATAACTGGAGTTACTGGGCTCATCATTTTTTTTTCTTTTCTATGGTTTTTCGAGCATCGACGGTTGATGCCACTTGTCTCAGACTGGTTTTCTATATTGATAAATGTGAAGTGCAGTAATTTATTCGATCTTGGAAGAGCAACATGGTTTAGAACAATTCCTAGTTGATCTCACGTTTCTGCAAATTAGCCGTGCTACTGAACTGAAGTCTCAGATATAAAATAAAGAATTGAATGTAGGGTTGTTGCACACTGCAATTCTTCAAATTCATGAGGATCAAACAGAGAAGCTTGTCATCCTCATTATTTAGTTTTCAGGTCAATATTCTTCTTGGTGCATTTGTATTACAAAGAATAACTGAAGTCTTGTTCAGGCCTTTAATCAACTGAAAATTGATTCTTCCAGCAGACTTTGGTTCACCCTCAGAGACATTACCTGGATGGGTTTGTTTCTTGATTTCTTGGTGACTTCTACATTCAAGGTCAGTTATCGGACAAGCATGAGAAGGGAAGTTATTCTGTTCTTTGGGAGAACTGAAGGCAAAGATTTATACTCTACTATCTTCCTTTTTCCTTTTCATCAAAAGAGGTGGGTTTCTTAGTCATTAAGGCTTTATTTGGATTATATTAAAAAAAAGGCAGTGGGAAAATCTCCAGAGGCTTATGTACAGTCAAAAGGTTACGTTACATCATATTAAACCAAAAAACCTAGTTTCATCAGTCCATGGTCGACAACAAGATAGTGGTCCCTAGTCTTGCCTAAGATACTTCATCCCTTCCATGACGGGTTTCTAAAAGTCCTTTCAAAATTCAGTAGTAATGGATTATGTACAATTGGTCTACATATCGCATTACAAGATTTCATCTACAATCTTGTCACAAGGATCTTTTTAATGCAAAGATCCTGATAACATCAGACATTTATAACTTATTGTATATCTCATTGAAAGACTACAACTATAAAAACATCATTAGCACGTCTTTATTATAAAAAGGTTCGTTTGTGTGATCCTGGCTTAGATGCTGGGCTTGGCTTATTAGCTGGTCTAGATATGCTAGCTGCTTTCACGACTGCTTCTTCTATGCCTACGCCTGGATCTATCTATGCTTCTCCTGTCCTAGCCTATGCTCTAGCTACCTCGGCCTCTGCACCTGCCCTTGTCACCTATGCTACTGGTACCGGTGCTTAAACTACTGTCATTAGTGCTACTTCTCTTCAGTCAACCGCCTATGCTGCTGGTGAGACTATTCGCTTTGGAACTGCAACTGATGGATCATCTGCTGGTGATGCTATTATATACGTATCTATTTATGTAACTAATGGTTCTGTATCCGCTAAAGGAATTGTATTTGCACCTGGAACAGCTAGCTCTCGTGCTGCACCTTTCACTGCTCGTACTACACCTTTCATCAGTCCATGGTTGACAACAAGATAGTGGTCCCTTTATTGATTGGTTTCTAAAAGTCCTTTCAAAATTCAGTAGTAATGGATTATGTACAATTGGTCTACATATCACATTACAAGATTCCATCTACAATCTTGTCACAAGGATCTTTTTAATGCAAAGATCTTGATAACATCAGAGATTTATAACTTATTGTATATCTCATTGAAAGACTACAACTATAAAAACATCATTAGCAGGTATTTGTTATAAAAAGGTTCGTTTGTGTGGAGTGAACTGTGTATATTCAATTCTCTAAGGTCCGGTGAAAGCAGCATGCAGGAGTGGCACTTGCTCAGCATCTAGTTCACATTTGTTGGATCTACTTCGGTCAACCTTCAGTTGATTAGGGATAGCCATAAAGGCGTTCTCTGCAAAAGTGTTTCCAATTCAGTTTGACAGAATATATTTTTTTGGTGACTTGTCTTAGCTGCATTCTCAAGCTGAACCTACTCAATGCAGGGACTTGCTGCCTCGTAGCCTCCCTTGTTAAGTTGATCAATCAAATTGATATCATATGTATTTACGACGAGGTTAGATATTAAATTTTTAATAATAACTATAGCTTATATGGAATTTAGATTTGTTTCACGAAGTTAGTAATTTTAATATTATGATTATAAAATTTCATATTATCACTTTTTTGTATTTATTTTAATTTAGTTATTAGTTATATTTGGTAAACAATAATATAATAAAAATCATTTAAACGAGTTTAGCTCGGTTAGTGTAAGTTTCTCTATCCCAACCTAAATTGTGATAAGTTTAAATGTCTCTTAAGATAATTAAGAGGTAAAAGATGAAAATTGTTTAATTAATTATTTAAAATTAGCTTATGGAAGATGCTATTTTTAATTATTCTTTTTAATTTGGCTTATTTTAGGTGGTTAAAATTTCTTCACTTATTCTCAAACCATAAAATAGTTGAATGTAAACAAATAATTTTAAACATATTTGTTAATTAGTTTGCATTTTTTGTTGGTTAAAAAATTATATTGAATCATAACTATTTCTTTCAGAATTTAGTGTTACTTCTTGCTCACCATCATGGTCTTCTTAAAACTATTTCTTTGCAAAATTTAGTGTTATGTCTTACTCACCGTCATGGTCTTCTTAAAGGGTAACAAAATCTACGATGGTGAGGACTACTATCTTGTAGACCCAATATTAAAAGGGTAACCAAATAGACGGTGGTGAGGGTTATTGTCTTGTAGACCCAATATTAAAATATTCTAGAACTCAATGTTGTTCTAGGTAGCTTGTTGATGAAGCATTGTTTGAGAAGCATGACAAAATAATAACATATAGGCTTCCAAATATCACATTGATATGTCTAACTATGAAAATTCTAAAATAAAAACATCATCTAAGAGCTTTGAACAATCAACATTTGTTCGATGAGGTTATTTGTGTCGGTTCATATGCCTTGGAGCTTGATGGAGTTTTAATACCATTGGGGTTGGCCTTTGATATGCACCAACCTAGCATCATGACTAACCTAGTAGGAGCATTTGTGGGATTGAACTCTTTGAATTTCATTGAGACATTCAATCATCACATTTTCGTCTTCATAGATTTCTTTGAGCACTTGTCCCAAGTGTTAGAGGAAATTTCAGCATAAAAGTAGTCTCCTAAGGAAAATAAAATAATAGTTAAAATAATCAAATAAGAGTTATGAATTTTGGAGGGGAAAGGGAAAAAATGTTTTTTCTAATTGTATTTTTGGTTACCTCCTTAGAGGTTTACTCAAATTTCAAATGTAGACATTCATTGGATGAAAACTTAATTTCCATATTGAAGGAGTACCCATTATACATACTTTTGAGAAGACCCACTTTGATAAAAAATTGAAGATACATTAAAAAAAACCATGTTCAACATGTTTTTTTAATTCATCTTCAATTTTTATCAATGTGTGTTTTCTCAAAATTATGTATAATGGGTAGCCATTGGATGTGGAATTTAATTCTGTGCCCAATGAGTGTCTACACAAGAAATTTCATAAACCTATAAGGAGATAATCCAAAAATACAATTAAAAAAGGTGTTTTTTCTTCTCTTCCCTCCAAAATATTTACATGCACCTCTTTTTAAATTTAAATGATTTCAATTGGTATACATATTATGATGTACAAATTACATGAAAAATCCATTAACACTTTTAGCTGAAATTTCCTCTAATGAAGTGAAATAAAATTAAAGTGTTGTTTGCACCTTCCCCTACTATGACCATGATAAGGAAACTAACTTGAAACTTTAGTTTGGATTTCTCAATGATAATATCCCCTAGTGATCATAGGTGGTTAGCACTTCCAATTGACCATTCTCTGTCTGGATTTGGGGTGGATTGGAAGACTAGAAGATGGTGGCAGTAGATTGGGCCTATGTTTCAGCTCAAGGCTTGCTTTAAGGACCATGACCTCCAAACCCCTATTGAAATTTCATTCTTTAATATGGCATAGTAGTAAGGAGAAGGAAAACTACAAAAGTAAGAAACGTGTAAAATGGGAAAAATCTAATAAACCAAATAAGACTCAATTAGGGGAGAGATAAGAATAAGGCCAGGGATTAGGCCTAGATGATTGGAGGGACAAAGTGAAATAAAATTCATAATGGGGGTTAAGACATGGATAGACACCGAGCATTGATTAGGGACCCAAAAAACCAAAGTAGCCTTGAAGTTTCTAACGTCATCATGTTTCCCTATAGACCAAGTATTAATCACCATCATAGAAAGATATACAAATTTAGATTTTGAAACTATTGAACATAAGACATGTTACCCATTTCATGAAATCGCACCAAACATGCAAGAGCAATGATTATGTCCCCATATTCCATTCAATTGCATTAATTCTTGGTTGAAATCCCTAAGTAGCCTCGTCCATGTGCCTTCTACAAAACCTTATAGAGTTACAACTATTGATACAGACCAATCCTACGAGACTAGGGCCTTTAGTTACGAGTAACCTAGAAGGGGTAGTACCACAGCACAAATGTCCCACTCCCATCACGAATTCTCCCCTTCCACAACAAAAAAGGTTGAGACCGTGACAGAGAATGTGTGAGCTCCTAGAAAATGTTAGGTTTTCCGTCGTAGTATTGTATATAGATGAGGTTGTTTGCATGTACAAATGCATGGAGAAGAATATCCACACCACCACCCATTTTAATGCGAGGATAGATGGTGGGGTAGAAGGCCTCCCCCTATACTACTCACTGTTTTTCCAACACCCTGATCGGGGAATATTTGTCAATTAGTTTTTTTAGTAGAGGAATTAGTAACTAGGTTGGTTTCATATGCATGTCACACATAATCGATTTCAACTACGACCAATATAATTGTTAGGTGCCTATGTATGCCCCTTTTATAGACATGAGTGAATTAGGGGGATTTGAAACTCGAACCTGCTAATACGTAGCATTTCATTTTCAGAATCATTATCAATTAAACTACTCGCTAATAAAATATTTGTTAATTAATTTTAATTTAAATATTTAATAGAATTAGAATATAAATATTTCCAAAATAATAACAATTTCATTATAATTTAAATTATTTAAGAAGAAACATGATGTTTCTAGTTATCCTTTTCAAATTTTCTTCTCTTAGATGGTTAAGCTCTCCCAACCCTTGTTAAAATTACAAAATAACTACAAAGAAAAACAAAATATTTTGAAACGTATTCATCAATTAATTTCAATTATAATATTTAAGAGAACTAAAATAATTAACATTATTAAAATAGTTGAAATTAAAACTAAATATTTAGAAAGTATTTAAATGAAAATATTTATCTATGAAATTAATCAAATAATTAAAATTATTTAAATAATATTTGAAATTTCATTCTTGACTGACTTATAATTACTTATAATTACTTTAGTTAAGTTCAAATCACCAATTTTTTATAAGCACTCTAAAAAAAATTAAAGGAACAAAATCGTTGGACTATCTCACTCTTATTTTCGTATCCAATAAAATTTAACGTGCATGAATATTAATATGACAAAATTAACTTATAAATTAATTTGATTTTTATTACGTTACTTAATGAACAAAATCATTGGACTATCTTACTTTTATTTTCGTATCCAATAAAATTTAACGTGGATAATATTAATATGACAATATTAACTTATAAATTAATTTGATTTTTATTAGGTTACTTAATGTTAATGTTTAATGTTAATGTGTTTTTGAGATATCAATAATAATTAAATTTATTTAAATAATATTTGAAATTTATTGTTTGACTAACTTATATTTATTTTAGTGAAATTCAAATCACCGATTTTTTTTATAAGCACTTTAAATATTATTTTAGCGAAATTCAAATCACCAATATTTCTTATAAGCACTTTAAAAAAATTAAAAGAACAAAATCATTGGACTATCTCACGCCAATTTTCGTATCCAATGAAATTTAATGTGCATGAATATTAATATGACAAACATTAACTTACAAATTAATTTGATTTTTATTATGTTACTTGATGTTAATGTATATTTGAGATACCAATATTGGTACTCGATAGATTTATTTGAATGACCATTTTTTCTGTAACCAAAATTAAATTATTAAGTTAATTAATGTATATTTGGAATATTAATATTTGTACTATCTAGATTTATTTGAAGAGATCACTTTATGTTTGGTAAATTTTGAAATTTGATATAGAGAAGAGATCATTTTATATTTGGTAAATCTTGAAATTTGATATAGAGAGTGTCAGAGAGCATTAAATCCATTATCACTTAATAAAAATATTGCTTTAACAAATAAAACTAAACTAATTAAGTTAACTTTCAACATTTAAATTAGTTAAAGTATTAATTTAATATCATATTTTTTCATCTTAAATCAATTAATATATCATTTTTTTAGGCTTTCCTTTTCTATAACATTTAAATAAATTTCAGCCTAAGATTGTTTTCTCTAAATTAATATCATATAAGTAGAGCATAACATGAGACACATGTTGACATAGTTTATTTTTTTAATTAATATAATCTAAATAGAACATGCCATTAAGAGATATTTTTCTTTTTCATTAATAGCATTTAAGTAGAGAGTAAAACTAGGGGCTTATTGGGATACTTTATTTCGTGAGAAAATATTTTTATTCTTTATATTTTTTAATCTAAAAGTTAACAATTGTTACATAGTAGCTAATATCAGTTGATTACTTTAAATACATTTAAATTAAAGTAAAATTATTAAAGTCAAGTTATTGTTAAAGATTATAATCTAGACAAATTAGGTTCTATCGATTTGAAGTATGTTGTTAATTTCATTTCTACAATATGGTAGATAAAACGCTTACGGAAGGTATAATAATTAACTTTTAGTGTAGTTATTAATTATCAAAACTATGTGTAAATGAAACAAATTCAACAAAGTTAGGAAAAAAATGCTTTCGCAATCATAGAAATTAGTAACTATATATCTTTTTTGTTTGTAAGTTCGACAATGGTGAGGCAACATAATAATCATGTCGAGGAATAACACTTGAATAGAGTGGGTAATTGAATAGTGACTTAACATCCAGGAGTGCCTTAACAATGCACCCAATCAGAGTTTATCCAAAAGCCCATGGACAATTAACAACTATATATCAATAAATTTGTCTTAATAAAATTAAGAAAGAAATAGATATTAAATTACTTCATTTAAAAAAAATGTTAGTTATACTATCTATTGTTTAATAGATTATAAAGTTAGTCCATATTTGTAATGTTTATATCAATATGCCATGATGGGGTGCCCTAGTTGGCTTAAATGAGGATGGGCTTAATACAATCCAAAATCCCATCATGCCAGCACTTGTGTTTGGTTTTAATGTGCTTCATCGATGAATGAATCTTGTAGAGAGCATTATGGTAGACTTAATTGCCTCGTGTGCTAAGGCTTCCAAACTATTTGTAGCTGTGTTTATCCTTTAATGTGAGGTCCTAGCTTCTCTATTCTTATTTTGCTAGATCCTCAAGTTATTTCCTTTCTTCACGATGACATGTTGTTGGGGATCTTAATCTCAGTAGTTACTGTTCATTATCCCTCCATTGTATTTCCTCTCATTTTCACTAGATATTTCTAATGGGGAAAGCTTTTTTCAAGCCTCCTCATTCTCACATCCTTCCTAATAGGACAACATCTCCCTCTTCTTCACTTTTAGGCTTCTCGATTCTTCTATCTATAATCTTCTTAGATTGGAATAAGTTCTTCTTCCTCTAGTAGCCATGACTAAGCAATGATTCTAATTTCACAAAGGAGGAGAAGATCACAGTATCTTGGATAGATCCTGGACATGATTTTCAGTAGTTTCATATGCCCAAAATTACCATGCTCATACGATGCCAAAGGTATAACTCATAATTCAAGATATCGAAGATGAAATTTACTATAAAATGCAATGGATTCTTAACTTGGAGATAATGGAAGTGGTAACTCCACCAATTTTTCATAATAGAAACTTGTGAGAGCACCAAAATCATTACCTCCACATTGTGGGTCTCTATTACCATTTGAAGCGCCTTCTTTGGAAATTTTGGTGGACAAATGCCAAATCCAAGATTTGTTGTAGATGTGGAGGGACACTTACCTAGAGTTGATATGAGATCACCTTTGAGCTCCGCTTTTCATCATACTTGTAAATTTGAGGAGAATCCCATCAACTTGGACAACTCTTTGTCATCTTAATGCACAAGTTTCTCTTTATTCTCATGATGTTTAGTTTTTGGAATTATTCCCTAGTTTTTACTAGGGACTCTCCTCCTATCTCTGAAACAAAATCATGATTTTTTGATAGTATTCATACCTCTCTTCATTTGAAACCTTATAAGACTATTATTTTGGTTATATTTAATTGATAGTTTCCTCATCTATGTGGCAACAGATCTATTTACCATGAAAAACTAAAAATTATTAATAAATTAAATATAAATCAAATAATAATAATTGATAAGTCTTTATATATATAATAATAACATTATAAAAAGGAAGTGATATAAGTTATTATCAAATAATAAAATCATATTTGGTAATTGTTAGGCCCCAATACTACTAGTGTAACCCCTTATTGTTATTAGTACAACCCACTTATTATATCGATGTACCCATGTAGTGCCCATATTGCTACTATTGTGCCACATAGAAGCCCACTATTGTTATTGTTGTGCCCTACAATATTATTGTTATGTAGGCTTTGATTGTATTGGGACCACTTAGACTCCTATATATAGAAAGGAGGTATTTTCATTTGTATCATCCAAGAATTGTTCATTTATGTAATGTAAAGGAGGTTGCCCCCTCGAAGAGGCTGAATTCTAAGGCGTGGATTTATCTTTTCTATCTTTTCTTGAGCTGGTTTCATAACATTTTGTATCAGAGCTTTGGATTCTAGGGTTTCGCTGCTCCAAACAGGTCATCATGGCATTTTCGCTATAACTTTTTTTCTGTGACGTTTCAGAAGTCGCAAAAAAAAACCCATTTGAGAAGAAATCGCACTGAACCTTGGGTCCGAATTTCAGAGCTTTTTGCGTGATATTTTCGGAGATATGATCTGAGGAAGTTGGTCTTTTTGTAGACTCCTGAATTACACTCAAAACAGGTGACCTGGGGAAAATCGTCATAACTTTCTTTCTCAGCATCGGATTGAAATTTTGTAAGAAGGTACAAAAAGAGGATGGACTGTAGTTTTCTTTTATATATTTTTCAAATCCAAAGGTTGAAACAGTGACACGTGGCACTTCATACAATTTCGCTCTTCTGGAAAGGTCTATAATCAGGTCATCTTGGGAGATTGTGCATAACGCTTTCTTGGAGAATCCAATTTGGATCAGACTGGTGGCATTGGAAAGAGGACACAGAGGGCTACTATAGTTCACAATTTCAGAACTTAAAGATCTGAAAGTACAGAGTTACAGTCATTTCAAGGTCGAGCTCCTAAAATCAAGAAAAAGCAAGATGAGGAAGTTTGATGGCAAGGATCCGGTAAATTGGATACTTCAGATGGAGCAATATTTTGATATACATGGTGTACAACTGTTACAAAAGGTATGTATTGCATCTTGATATTTAGAACCAGATCAATTTTTATGGTATAAAGGGCTTTGTTCTCGTAAAAAACTTGTTACGTGGTCAATTCTCACGGAGGAAATGGTAGCACATTATGAGGATACAAAGAGCAACACCTTCTTTAGAGCAACACCACAACAATTGGAAAGAGTAATAGGGCTTTGTGACACATTTGAAAGTGCAATTATGGCAACAAGGAAGTCTACCCCTCACAACTATAAAGATGAGCGTGTTGTTCCTCCTAGCCTTCCACAACCTACAAGGGTTACACCACAACAATTGGAAGAAAAAAGAGAAAAAGGGCTTTGTTACAATTGTGATAGCAAATGCACTAAAGGTCATAAGTGTTCTGAGAAGAAATTATTTTACATAGAGTATGAAGAGGAGGAAGAAAAGGATCAAGAAACATCAAAAGAAGAGGATATATGCCACGACCCGACCCCAGAGAAAGAAGAAATGAATCAGAACATATCTTGTAAACTATTGGCAAGAATGACCACTCCTCAAACTCTCAAGATAGAAGGAAATATCAAGAAGAAAAAGGTGCAAGAAGTGAAAGATCACATCAAGAAAGAAGAAATGAATCCAACCATATCTTGTAATTCACTGGTCGAAATTACCACTCCTCAAACTAGCGAGACAGAAGGACATATCAAGAAGAAAAATGTTCAAGAAGTGAAAGATCACATCGAGCGTCAAGAAATGAATCCGACCATATCTTGTAAAGGATTGGAAGAAATTACCACTCCTCAAAATCTAAAGATAGAAGGACATATCAAGAAGAAAAAGGTTCAAGCAGTGAAAGATCACATCGAGCATCAACAACAAGTTCTCCAACTTTTAAAGGATAGCGCCACTTTGGTGCAAAATCAAATGAAACAACAGAAGGAAACGTTGGCAATACTACATGCACTTAAAATATGGCGACCTTACCGAATGGGAAGACTCTTCAAGGATGAGGATGTGGAAGCATTGTTTTGTGCTATTTCTATTATCCAACCAGATTGGATAAACGAAGCAAGGGATGAACGGAAGAAGGACGAAGAAGTATAGTCACTTATTCAAAAGTTGCAAAAGATCCCAATTCAAACAATATTGCTAGAAATTGAAGAGGAAGGAAAAATCATATTGGAACCTAGAGCAGTCATAGAAATAAGAACCCAACAGCTACAAAATCGATCAATTTTAGAGTATGTCATCAAGTGGAAGAACTTACCCGCTGAAGATTCCACATGGGAGGACAAGAATTTTATACAGAAGCATCAAGAACTACTCAAGCGTTGAGGACAACGCTTTTTGAAGGAGAGGGGCATGTTAGGCCCCTATACTACTAGTGTAACCCCTTATTGTTATTAGTACAACCCACTTATTATATTGATGTACCCATGTAGTGCCCATATTGTTACTATTGTGCCACATAGAAGCCCACTATTGTTATTGTTGTGCCCTACAATATTATTGTTATGTAGGCTTTGATTGTATTGGGACCACTTAGACTCCTATATATAGAAAGGAGGTATTTTCATTTGTATCATCCAAGAATTGTTCATTTATGTAATGTAAAGGAGGTTGCCCCCTCGAAGAGGCTGAATTCTAAGGCGTGGATTTATCTTTTCTATCTTTTCTTGAGCTGGTTTCATAACAGTAATATTCCTTCTTTATCAATTTATAATAATTATAAGTTACTTATTTATACATTTATAAAAGAGTATATTAACATAAATTTCTTTTTGAATACTTTAAATATTATAAATTTATATTTATTTAGCTCGATTTTGTTTTTATATTTTAATTTATGACTCTTTTATATATAATTATTTCATCAATCTTACCCATATGGGTTGATGAGAATAGAGTGGGGTGGGGGAGGGGGAGGCTAGGGGCCCCACCTGATGAACGGGAAAGGGGATGTTGCAAAATTGACATGCTATAAGATTATTGAATTTAGTGGGATTACCATGTGAAGGAAGGTTTCTTATGGTGTTAACCAGGTATGAATTTAAGGTGAGGGATGCACCAAGGATCAGGGGTATCATCCTAGGTATTGAAATCAATATGTATCTTGGATTAATTCTACCATTGAACTACCCAATGCATCACGGACAAACAAATCACAGTGATGGCAATTGTAGTGGAGTTGTACAAGTATTTGTGGGGAGCAGGTCAAATAGTAATTATGCATGGGAATTCGCAAAGGGGAGCACAAAGACCCTGGAATTTCAGATATAACAAATCATGAATGGGATAAGCATGGATGATAAACTAGAGAGGAGCTAAATTGTACGGCTCTCTCACCTATAAAGAGACTCATCAAAGATAGAAATGATACACTAGGATGGTTAATGTGCTTCTAGGAAGGGGGTATCTTTTGGAGAAGGTGTTAAAATTTGCAGAACCAATGGCCTATAGATGGAAATATGCTCTAGATGAGAAATATTTGCAGCTCATGACTTAGTAAAGATAAGCAATCTCTACCTAGTATTATCTTTGGAATCCAGAACTCAGTGGATGACTTGACTATGAGTATCACCCTAGTACCGACTCACATGATATGTGGAATGCCTCTGTTTTTTGTTGTCACAAATAACTATTCTACACTCTTAATTGGTAATTCACCCCCTTAACTATGAATTCTTGTGGGAATTGAACCTCCATATTGTTGTTTCCTTTCTTTACACTGGGGTGCATTACACATAGTGGAAAGGAATACGAAATTATATGGAGGTTCAATCACTAGATGATAGTGTTGATAAGAAGAAAAATGTACAAGGTGGAGATGATGTAAGACCCTAGGCTACACTAGGCCTCATCTAAGGTCATCTTACCATGTGCAAGAAGGGGTGGCATCACACTTCTGTGGTTGTCTAGAGCTACCTCTTAATGGGTGGACTTACAGGACTAAGCCATCATGATATTTAGTGGGGTGGTGAGACAGTCATCGACTGCCACATGACAGTAGCACCTTCTAATATAGGATACCCACTCTCAAATATTCTATGTATAAGAAAATGTCAATCAATTTTGAAGACTCCTCTTTAACTAATCTAGGTTATCGATTTACTTGGCATCATGCCACAAAAAAGGTGAAAAACAAGAAGGTACGCTGCATATTATGAATCTCATGCAAGAAGAGGGAACTCATTTCTCTAAGCCAGGGAACGAGGATCGACAACATGATATCATGAGTCGCTACCTCTGCAAGTACAAGAAGGATTCACTCAATCTCAAATGGAAGCATCCACTCAGCGAGCTACCCTCTTAGATGCAACGATGAGGGTAGAATGGCAATCTTAGATTCCAAACACAGATTAAACCCAAAGAAAATCAAGCCAATATATTTAGACAATTAAACTTTATTATCAAACAAAATTGATACTAGCCAGCGTATTGATGGGCAACCAAGAAGCGAAGAGAGAAATGCAGTAGACAATATGGATCGAAGATTGGCCAGAATTGAGCAACACCTTGGGATTCCTCTAGAAATACCCCAACCCCCAGTTGACCAAACAAGTCCAATCTTAGTAGTACGATTAGACTTTATTCCTCGCCCTTAATTGAATGCATACACAAGTTCGTGATCTCTTTTTTGCAAATATTTATGCTTGTAGTTAAATAGGGCAACAACATCATAAGAGCCCGTTTGAGTTTTATTATGCTTTGCTTTTTATGTCACTTATGACTTTACATAAGATATTTTTTTTTGCTATAGTCGGGTCTCCCCGGTAAAATATTGAATTCGGCTATGTAGCCTTCCATTGTAATCCCATGTATAAAAGTTTTCAATGTAATAGAAATTCACTTTAGAAGAATATAAATTTATTATAAAGTTTTCTAATTGATCCATCTTTTATGCATTTATGTAAAAAATATAAATTTATGATATATATTATACTTTTAATATGTATAATTTTATTAATCTATCCAAATATTTATATTTTAATTTTATATAAAGTAATTAAAATTATATATTTAAATATATAAATTTAATGTTTTAAAGAAAATTTTAACGAGTAAAAAAGTTAAATTCAAGTTCCTAATGTTATAATGTAGCCTCCTCACAACAGTTTCGAAATTTTTAAAAATATATTATATAATTATAAAACACAACCACGTGTAACAATTCCAAACCATTAGAACGAGTGAGTGTAAGTAATACAATCTAAAGAATAAGTCGTAAGAAGTCTATCACTCATTGAAATCCTCCACGAGTTTAGAGAATTATAGTTACTATTATAACCCATGTAACCCTCTTCTTAATTTATTCTAACATTTTTCATAACTTGCACCCAACTTTATGTAAAATCCAAGGAGTCTTTATACCTGAATCCTGCAAACGTAATATCAACTTTATGTAAATCCAACGAGTCTTTATAGACCTGAATCCGCCAAACGTGACATCAACTTCAGCGTCGTAAAGTATTAGCTGTATTTGGAGGGCTACATAATGCAGACAGCCACTACTGTCTCTGAAATCTCCCGGCTTTTAATTTCCTCTGTCGTTTTTCTGTACTCTTTCTCACCAATTTTGACTTTGTCTTTCCGCCAGATTTGGCGTTATCGTAAGCCCGTGATGCAATACAAAATGGGCATGGAAGTCAGACAGGTTAGCTGACAATTTTGTCGAATAACAAAGAAATATCTCGTTAATTATTTGTTGCCATTTTGGAGGTATATTTTCCCCACCTAAAGCGATGTCTCGAAATATCGGGCCAGACTAAGGTGGTACTGGGAATTTATCTAGAGGGTTGGTGGGGTCTCATATGTGATAAGAAAAGGATGCGGTCAAAGATCATAAATTATGGATTTTTATAATGACGCCTATAGGAGTCGCTATGTGGGTTTGGTTAAGGATTTTTTTAATTACACCCATAGGCGTTCTTATGTGGGTTTGGTTAGGTACATTGAACTAATCAGAGGGGCAGTTTTTATGTCGTTTTTTTCTCAATAGAAAATTTAAAATTGACACGTGGAAAAAAACCCCTAGTTTGAGAACCGTCGAAATAGCTTCTTCTGTTATTCAACTCAAACCGGAACGATAATTGCACCCATCCTTGTAGGATGGGTTCGGTAGCGGGCTAGATGAAGCCAGCATTCGAGGACCCATGAGCAAGTTCAGAGGCGTCCCCACGCTTGCAACTTCCTTTTCTGAAATCCAGATAGGTGGTTCCGCACCCTTCCAGGAAATGGAATTATACTAGTGGAAAGCTACTTTAAACCCAATAAAGTGCATCTAGAAGAACAAACATTTCTTTAGCAGGATTCTCTAGGAATATACGTTAAGACGGAGGGACGTGGTGGCTACAACCACCTCCTTACACAATATATTTGTGTATGGAAGTCTCACGGTCGATGAGGTGGTGAGCGTGCTTTTGGAACGAGTTCCAGGATTCTCTAGGAATATACGTTAAGACGGAGGGACGTGGTGGCTACAACGACCTCCTTACACAATATATTTGTTTATGGAAGTCTCATGGTCGATGAGGTGGTGAGCGTGCTTTTGGAACGAGTTCCTCCTTTTGCTCCTGTTGTTTTTATTGGATAGTAAGTGTACATGCTAATTTCATGTGCATAAGCAAATAGTGTTTTCTCTTAATAGCTCAACCCAGGCATGCAATCTCCCAAACTATAAGTGTATTTTTTAAGCAATATGACATTCATCTATTTACATACCGATCAAATGAGAATTGAATAATCTATGTTTTTTCTTTCCAATTACGGACTATTAGCCTCCGTGATTGAATGTGTTGATAAAACTTCTCATAAATGAGTTATGCATCGTTTTTTTGTTGCAAAATAGTCATGAATGTAGATGGAAATAATGTAAGTAGTAACTAATTATGTCAGTACAGTTCTAAAAGCCTAGGAAGTGATAATGTGAAATTCACGATTCGATGCAGTTTACATAGGTGTAGGGGCTAATGGAGTGATTGGGGGACTCCATTTTCTACTTAACATTTGTGGGCTTTGAACTCTTTTTAAAGTCTCTAGGTTTATGGTATCCAACTTGGGAGTGCCCTAATTTCTTTAATTTTAATTGGGCAAAGCTCACGGTCAAACAAAACTATTTTCTTATTGGGCACAACGATTCCAACAACTGTCTAGCACCGAGAATGCATTCATAGGTATATTGGGTATTTTCTTTTCCAGTTCCTCCTTTTCGTTTGGATTATTCTGTAATGTTCGTGATTCCAACACAATTCCCTTTGTCTCTGCATTCAGTCCTAGGAGCTATAGTGTCATAGGATCATTTTTAGGCACAAAAGGCATCTGCCAGTAATGGATCATCTTCATCAAGTACTAGTAATGGTAGTGCTTTTGTTCAGCTGTTTGGATGGCCAACGACCGAATGTTACAATTAGTGGAAGTGGTTTGACAACTTTGCAGAAAATGCCCGTAGAGACTAGTGAACAAAAAGAGAAAACAATGTTCACAACTGATGTTTCCTTGCTTGAGTATATAGGGGGGGGTTGGAAGGAACTAGTCAAGGGTGAAATTAAGGTGAATGTTTCTTCCACAGAGACAGGAAAACAAAGGCTTGCAATGAGGTCCAAAGGTAATTATAGATTAGTCCTTAATACCAATTTTTTCCCAGGCATGAAGTTGACCAGTGTGGAGGAGCGACGTATCTGTTTTCCCTGCATCAATAGTGCTAGTGAATCTAAGGCACGACTTTCCACATGTGCACTGAATTTTAGATATATTTCCAAGGTTGAATAGTCCTAGAGAGTTGTAGAAGCGCACAAAGGCAAATGCTCGAATAATTTGAAGGCCCAATAAGGCTTCTAAGGGTTGAAGTTATTTAACATTAACTTCAATTCAAGTCTATCATACATATCTAGTCTAGAGTAGAAGCACCTCAATAGTGACCCTCATTTTGTTATCATATCGTCTTAAGTTCTCCTTTTTCTTAGATGTTATATCATTTAGTTAATTCTTATTAGATACATTAGCTCTTCAAATAGGAGCAACTATCATTTACTTGGTCAAATTCTATCCTGTGAAAGGAGGCGAACTTTGGAAAAGCATGATACTTTTCATGGGTAGTTGGAATCTATTTCAAGACGTTATTCTCAGGAAAACATTCTCTGGATTGGTTTAGAAAACAAAATTTTCAGTTTCAAGTATTCTATGCTGATTTTCTTGTAGGCATGTTTTTTTAATTCATTTTTTGGAGTAAATTCTCATATGAAGGGGCTTTGATATAAAATTTATTATTTACTCTCTAATGAAAGATATTTATACAATAAAGTCTATCTTTTACCAGAGTCAAATTGCTTTTTAGTATCATTAAATAAGAATGAATATGCATTGAAGCATGGAACTAAAGTGCATGAAAATTACAAATGTTACTGAGGCCACTCTTATCTATTAGGGTTTAATATATAGATTTACTTATCACCCAACAATAGTTATATTCTTACCATGGAACTAAAGTGCATGAAAATTACAAATGTTGTTGAAGTCAGTGTTATCTATTAGGGTTTAAGATATAGATTTACTTATCACTCCACAATAGTTATATTCTTACCATGTTTATTGGATTTTGTTGATTTGCACTGTTATTTAGAACCTGTGTTTTCAATATCCGAATTATTGGTGTCCTTAAAGAGTTGGTTGATTTTCATTGTAAGATCTATATATATATATATATATATATATATATATATATATATATTAAATTTACTTAGTAAGTTATGATAGCTTTCATTGACATTGAATTTAGTTAGCTGATTTTATTGTGTCTAGATATTACCATTTTGGGTAATAATGAGAAAATTGGTCTTATGTAGATATCACACACCTTTTTCTCTCTTGGAGAAGAGTTAATTTTCAAACGTGTGGTTCCTTGAAAAGTAATTCTAAGCACTAGTAGCTAATGTATGCTAGTTCAATTCAAGTTATTTTGTTGGCTATGTAGGTTAACTAGGTGTATAAGGGTTGAAATATGACATCTTACCTTGAAAAACATTTTATAATGCACTTTATAAATATCTATATATGGTAGATCATATACACAAATTTTAGAGATACACTAATATTAATCTAACTTAGTTGATCAGTGCATTCCACCTTCAAGATATGTGAATCCATTTTTTCGATCTCTATCCAGTTATTGGCAATATCCATGCAAGAGATGGATTTTGTGCCATATCACATTGTAGGAATTGTGTATTTTAAAAGGAAAAATGGAAAAAATTATCAATTGAAAAAGAGGAGTGGCTTAATAGTGCGAAGTATAAATGCAGAGCATCATCATTATACTCCAAATTGAAGGTTTACTATGTTTTTTCTTGGTGCGAGTCTAGATTATTAGAGGGGCAAAGTTTCTTGTGTTTAGGAATTTTATTTTGAATCCTTTAGAGTGCATATTTGATTCATATTTATGTGCCCCATAATTTTGTCAATGGTTTGAACTGTGTACATGCGAGCTGCCAATTTTAATCCTACGAGCTGTTAGTTTTAATCCTAGACTTGCTTAATTCATGCCCAACTAAATTTTATGCATGTTTGATCTACATTTTCCATGCATAAAAATTTTGATTGGAAGGATTGATATGCATTTTTCTTGTCCCTATGAATTTATGTAAAGGGATTGTTCTGTTCTCATGGCCAACCAATTGATATAGAATATTGTTATAGACAGATACGTGAGAATTATTGCAGTCTAAGTTTTATTTTGTGCTCAACAATCATTATAGAGCTTTGAATTTTTCCTGGCAATTAATGAAGAAGTCAATTTTTTCCCCAGCGAGTTATTACATAGGTTGTGGGCTTTGTCGTTCCTTAATCACATGGAAGACCTAGATGAAGGCCTAGATGAAGTGGATTATGAGACAAGGACCATATCCTTTAGTCCTACTATCAGGTCACATAAGGAGGTGGTGGAGTTATGGAGGCACAATTGGCTTTAAGGATCATCCAAACTTCTGACATCATGGAAAGATTGCAGTTAGTGAAGTACTAGATGGAACACATGGAAGAGAAAATCTATCCTCGGATAGGGCCAAACCTTTAGTGTCCTTGAGAGGAGATCAAACTGAGAAGCAATTTTGTTGATATTTTCTCTTTTTGTTGATGTAGCTATTTTTTCCAAACATTAAAACATATTAAGGACTTATTCCTTATTTTCTTGTGGCAAGTCCAAGAACTGGTCCTGTAAAAAATTGTCTGGTTGGAGTATTTAATTTTTCTCTCATTTTTGTATTTCCCCTTTGTTGATACCTAATCATAGGGATTGGGTGGAAAAATGTAATTAGTGTAAATAAATAATAGAGGAAATGGAGAGTCACCAGGAGATGAAACTGAATAGTCTCTCCCTCTTGTATATAATAATGAACAACCTAAATGAATAATACAATTTCATTTGAGGAGTTACCTCTTGGCCTGACATGGTATCAGAGCTAACTTCTATTTTTATTTTTCCGCATTTTAACTCCTGTCAGTTTCCTACTCTCTACCTCTTTTCTCTGCCAAATCTCCTCATTTAGACAAACTATTTGCATTCAATGTGTTTTTGAATTATCTTCGTGATGACTACAAGGATTGATAAGATTAATAACCCTCATAGAATTGTTTGGAGTGGACTTGCAAACAGTAGTTGAAGGTAGTTGAAGTTGTTGAAGCCTTGGTGCTGAGAGATGGAACATGTGCATTAAAGTACTTAGAGTTGGGTTGAAACCTGGAGGTGTTGCGACGTTTGGTAAGTGCTTTCAATAATCAGAATTCATTATGAAGCAGAAGATTGATGGTCAATGTCATATATGCTAAATGCATGAAGTTTTTAGTTGGTTGAATGATGTTGTATTCTAGAGTGACTGTGTTCACTACTCTACCATTTCCATATGCTATACACTAGAGTGACTGTGTACGCGGCCCCCTCGGCTCCCATAAGTGTATTCACTGTATGCCCTCTCCTTCCATCGCACTGCATTAAACCACCTCTGCTCACTCTTGCATTGAACCTTCAGATTCATCACTCCATAATGTTGCCATAACATACCTCCCTCCCACTCCAGTTTCTAGTATAAACTCCTCTTGACTACATGATAGTGTGATGTGGCATCACACCACTCCACCATACTCGAATACCGCTTAGCTAATACGCTTCATAATAATGCTTGTTTCATTGCTGCTTTTGACTCCCAATTGTTTCATATATAACGCTTGTTTCATTACTACATTTGGCTCCTAATTGTTTCATATATAACATTGTTTCATTGTTGCATTTGGCTACCATGCTATCTGGTATAACTGTATTGGAATGTTATTAATGCTCCTGCGTTTGGCTCCCACGCTATCCCCCATATACCACCTCCCCCAAATTCTCCCTTCCCCATATACCACCTTCCCTAAATATTCCCTCCCCCATATATTACCTCCCCAAAATAATACCTCTTTTTTTAATATATTAGAGTGCAATTTTTAACCACCAGAAGTGCATTTTTTATATATTGGCAATAGGGTACATTTTTTTAAAATGCATTCATTGATATTTATTGTGGGAGTGGTTCTCACTGAGAAGGAGAACTATCCAGAATGGTCGCGGAAAATCAAACACACTCTCATTTTTAATGAGCCGTGGAAAGGAGTGTGTGTTGGTAACGGAGACAAAGAGCCATAATAGCCTACCTTAGAAATGGAATTTGCCATTTGGGGAAATACGAATAGCAAGGCTTATGCATTGATTGCAAAATCAATAAATGAAGAGGTGAGTTGCCATATTTTGCCATTTACAAATGCTTTTGAAGACTTACGAAAACTAAGGAACTCTATGACTCACACTCTGCACTTGAATTTGTTCAACTCATGATTAAATTATTCACCCTTGAATTACAAAATTATGATCCTCTTACTCTTGCATCAGAAGTAAAATCTATTATGCATGATATCAAAGTCACTAATTTTGAACTGGACATTCCTCTAATACCTTTTCTCAAGGCACTTTATCCCACTTACTCAAATTATATTGAGTCATTGCAAGCAAATGGAAACCTAGAAGATATTACCTTTGACTCCCTTGTGAAAAAATTTGTTGAAAGAGAGAAAGCTTTTGGGAAGAAGACAACTCCTCAGTATTTTGAAGAGGTTGTATGTGTTGCACATAGAGAGAAGAATCTTGCTCAAGATTCTTCCAGAGGAAGAGGTGTTCGAAGAGGAAGAGGAATAAATTTCATATGCAGGGGGGTAGACACTCTCAAGGAGAAAAGTCATATTTTCATTGCATACGCTGCAAAAGAGATGGATTACATGATGCATACACATCCAAGTTGCCTTGGGATAGAATTAAGCAAGAAAGAAACCAAACGAAAGGTAAAACTAATGACAAAGGGAAAGGTAAAGCACCTGAATCCGCTCGCTATTTTGTGGCACACTGTAATATTGGAGTAAATGAAGACTTATTTAATGCTTCACTTGCTTCTTAGAAAAATGATTGGTTGCTTGATTCAGGAGAAACTTGCCACATGACTTTCAGAAGAGATTTTTTTGAAGAATTTACTGACAATGTTGATGGAGGAGTATAATTTTCAAATAAATCAAAACCCAAGCCATCAGGGCTTGGCACAATCAGGCTTAAATTGCTTGGTCTTCCAGACATTCTTCTGCATCATGTTTTATATCTCCCACAACTGAGGATAAACTTGTTCTCCTTTGTCCACATCTGCCAGCAAGGACACTCCATTCATATGTTTGATGGCATGCTTGAGGTGAGAAAAGCATCAGACCACTCACTTGTCATCACGGGGATAGAAGAAGAAAGGCTTCACAAGTTGCAGGGTACCTCTGCTCATGCACAAAATTTCTCATACAATTCTCATTATGAAGAAGGTACATTTCCATCAAGTTTCTTATGGTATGCTATATTTGGACACTTAAACTATGACAACCTATACTTGTTGAAGAAAAATGGTGTTATTGGTTTGCCTACAATTCCTAGGGAACTTAAGCAATGTGATGCTTGCATTCTAGGAAAGCATAGAAAATAGTATTTTCATGATTCACATTCTAGAGAACATAGAAAAATTGAACTCATTCATTCAGATTTATGTGGTCAAATGTCTATTCCTTCTGAAAATGGAAATAAATATATGATGACATTTATTGATGACTACACCAGAATGTGTTGGGTTTATTTATTGAAGAACAAATCTGATGCTTTTCAAACATTCAAGAACTTTCATACATGGATTGAAAATGATTCACAATCTCATATTGGCTCTATTCGCACTGATAATGGAAAAGAATACACCTCAAATGAATTTTAAAACTATCTTTGCCAACATGGGATCAAACATCAAACAACTGTGCCTTATATTCCCCAACAGAATGGAGTAGCTGAAAGAATGAATATGACAATCTTAAATATGGTGCGCTCCATGATGTTTTTCAAAAATGTAAAATTGATGTTTTGGGCTGTTGCAGTTCTATGTGCTGTATATGTAAATAATAGATGTCCATCTAATGCTATTAGAAACAAGACTCCTTATGAAATGTGGTATGGGCACATTTCTTCGGTAACGCATCTCAGAGTCTTTGGTTCCACATGTTATGCCTTGATACTAAAGTAACATAGAAACAAACTTGGTGTAAGAAGTCGTCAATGTATCTTCCTGGGTATTCAAACACCTCCAAAGCATACCAACTCTATGATGAATTCAATAAAAAGTTTGTTGTATCTAGAAATGTAATCTTTCTTGAATCATCAAAAAATGACAATGTTGTTGAGCGGTAACTTGATCGCTTGGATAGATTCACAAATGCAAAATCATTTCAAGAATTTGATAATTATATTCCATATCTTGAAGCGAGGATTCCTATACTAGATCAACCTATGGAATATTCTTCTAAAGCACTCTCTCCCCCGTATGAAACTCCAACAATGGATGATACTTTGAGTGATGTGATTGATAGAATTGGGAGACTCAATCTTGATTCAGTCCCAACTAAATCAACAGAGCAGCTTGGACCATCTCAGAAAGGTTCCCCAAAGTGGCTGACAAAGACACTTGAAAGTGTTCATCCTGATGTGGTTGGAAAGATAGGAACTAGAAATTCAACCCGACAAAATGGAGGTGATGTAGATGAATCTGATTCACCTGTTGATATGGATGTTTCTTATGATTGTGAATTGAATTTGTCTATGGATTTTGAACCAACTTCCTTCAAATAAGTTTCTTCCCATCATGAATGGAAAGAAGCAATGTAAAAGGAGTATGATTCCTTGATAAGGAATGGCACTTGGAAGCTAGTTGATCCTCCATTAGGAACCAAACCAACTGGCTGCAAGTGGGTCTACAAGAACAAGTATAAAGCTGATGGCTCACTTAACACAAAGCCAAGCTTATGGAAAAAGGTTTTTCACAGAAGGAAGGGGTCAATTATGAGGAGACTTTTGCCCCCACATCGAAATGGGCTACCATCCGGACACTCTTTGCCCTAGCAACTGAGAACAATTGGAAAGTCCATCAAATGGATGTAAAAACTACTTTCTTGAATTGAGATCTAAAAGAAAATGTGTTTATTTCCCAGCCTGAAGGATTTGCTTTGAAAGGATATGAACATAAAGTATGCAAACTTGTGAAATCCTTTATGGTCCTAAACAAGCACAGCGAGCCTGGTATGAAAAACTAACTGAGTATCTTATAAAACTCAATTTCAAACATTATGATCTTGATGATGCAACTTTGTTTGTCAAGAAGGTTGGAAAAATAGTTGTATATCTTGTGGTATATGTAGATGACCTTTTGATGATAGGGAATGATGAGAGCTACATTGCATCCATAAAGAAGGAATTGAGGAAAGGTTTTGAAATGACTGATTTGGGCTATGTTCATTACTATCTTGGTATTGAAGTAACTCAACATCCAAAGTCCATATCCCTTTCTCAAAAGAAGTACATTGGAGATCTGGTGAACAGGTTTGGCATGACTGAATGCAATCCTCTCATTACTCCAATGGAACAAAACTTAAATCTCACATTCATTGAAGGAAAAGAATTTGAGGATGCAACAAAGTATATACAACTTGTAGGAAGTCTCAACTACCTGACTACTACCAGACTAGACATTTCGTTTGCTGTTGGAATCCTCTCCAGGTTTATGCAAAAGCCTTGTGAGGGACATTGGTCTGCTGCAAAAAGAGTTCTAAAGTACTTGAATGGAACTCAAGACTTTGGACTCAAGTATACACAGGTGGGCAACTTCAACTTGATTGGATACTCTGATTCAAACTTCGATGGAGACAAAGAAACTGGGGTATCTAATCCGGGTTATGCTATGAGTCTTGGATCAGGAGTTATCTCCTGGAGATCATGCAAACAATCAGTTCCTGCAGATTCCACAACAGAGGAAGAATATGTGGCAGCAGCTGAGGTAACAAAAGAAATTCTGTGACTCAGGAAAATTCTAGAATATTTGCAGGTAAAACAAGTACGACCGACTCCACTCATGATTGACAATACCTCAGCAATAAATTTGGCCAAGAACCCAAAGTTCCATGATCAAACGAAGCACATCAATACAAAATATCATTTGATTCAACATCATGTTGAGGCCAAAACAATCCATCTTCGCCATTGTTCCACTAGTGAGCAGATTGCAGACATCTTCACCAAAGCGCTTGGAAGAGAAAGGTTTGAAAGATTGAGAACGATGCTTGGACTCACCAACAACCCTTCAGATTAAGGGGGGTAATGTTGAAACCTAATCATAGGGATTGGGTGAAGAAATGTAATTAATGTAAATAAATAATAGAGGAAATGGAGAGTCATCTGGAGATGAAACTGAATAGTCTCTCCCTCTTGTATATAATAATGAACAACCTAAATGAATAACACAATTTCATTTGACAAGTTACCTCCTAGCCTGACACCCTTTTTTATGTATACACAAGCCAAATTCCTCAATGCCCTTTTTTATTTTCATTGTTTTGAACATAGTTTTGATATAAATATTGAAAGAATCGTTATCAGACAATACTAATTTTGAAAAAGAGAAAAATGATAAAGTGAGAAGGAAATAGTCGTAATACTCCTTTTCATAAAATTGTATGAGCTTAGGAAAATTTGTTAGAAAGACCGATTCTCTATTATATATTTGAGATTTTAATTTTCCAATGGAAGTTTTTGTTTCACGAGGGGCGCCTGAGCCTTCACTATAGTATTAACTATTTTAGTTGCTTCTTCATACACTTGTAGAAAGCATGCACCACATCACACATTAATTTCAGATGAACCTACACCGGTAATAAATAAATATATATATATATATATATATATATATATATATATATATATATATATATATCTATATATATATATATATATATATATATAGATATATATATATATATATATATATATATATATATATATATATATATATATATGGACTGACTAGGCTTCATAGGAAGCTACTAAAAATGTCTGTCAAAATTACCACATGATATATTCGTTGAATTTTATTGTCGAGCTTCGAAACATTGGGGCATTGGTTCCCTATTACTGATAAGAAGTTCATACCAAGTTTCTGCATGTAGGGGGAGGGGGTACAATTGGAACAATGGCCTTCAGATTTGTGTATTCATCAGATGTTGGCCTTTATGCTCTATGCCCGTTGACAAGTTGATACTAGGTTGTTGCATCACATGGGGAGGGGGAACAATGGGCATAATGGCCTTCACATATGCGCATTGATTAGATTATTCTATGAGAATATCTTGGCTTCAACTCCTCTAACTCCAGTCAACAATGAAGTTGTCGAATCTCTAATTGTGGCTTTCTCGAGAAGGCTACAATGCACTTGATGGGCATTTATGAGTTCCAACATCTTATTCTTGTTAAGTTCATAACAATATTATGAAACTCCAAATTGGCTTTCATCAGGTTGTTCCTATGATGTTTTTCACTTCAAACTCCATCATCTAAGGGCTCCTTCATTTCAGAATCCATCACCTCTTTACTATCCAACAAGCTTACATTTTTTAGTCGTATGTTTAGATGCTAAGATATATAGGAGATTTATGGGTTGGAGACTAATCAAATGGTACAATGAAGTAATTAACTAAGGAAACAGAGAGGTATAGGATAGATTTTAGATCACAGTTCCTTGGGCCTAGCTAGGAAATGCCTGGTCATATCGTGAAGAGGTGGAGAACAATATAGTACTTGCAAAGAAAAATTTGTGTGATTTTCTCTTTTATGAGGGCACACATCCATGGTAATTATTTGTTTAAATCTTGGAATATTTGAGATCAGAATGCTATCTCTTAGAAAAATACAAGAGCATTAGTATTGTTTTCTCAGGTTTAACTCCTCATGTTCCTTTCAATTTTGTTACCTAAATTCTAAGAGTTGATCTTTGATCCTTTTCAAGCACAACCCTAAGGCACCATATAACATAATCTTTAGGCACAAAATAAATGCACTAGGATAATGTCACAAAGTCTTTGATATGTACAGAATAACAAAATTGGAAGAAAGATACATACACAAAAATCAAGAGAGAGGGTGTATGAAAATATGACAAGAAGATTGATGGATGACACAATTGTACACATATTGCACTGTCTATAATCCGTTGAATATTAATAAAGGTCCATAGAAGTCCATAGAGTTCAAAATTGGAATGCCTGTGTACAAGTGAAACGCAAAAGCTTGTTTAACTTGGATTTTTCAAATAAATCTCATCCACAGACAGAAAGTTGTTAAACTAAAATATGGGAAAATGTGGCCAAAGTCAAATGAGATGGAAAGAGAGATGTGATATATTAATCAGATGCATAATTATAAAAAATCATTTTGTATATATTTGTCTATTAATAGAGTTCCTTTATTCTTGTTAGGAACCGCTCACATAATCTCATTAATAATATTAACATAAATCCCATTTATTATGTATGAGTTATTTCTCACTTATGATAGTACATTGTTACTCTTATACATTAAATTTGTTATCTATAGAAAAACTAAACATTACAATGTATAAAACCCTATCTTGATGTTCATTTTTTTTCTCACTACCAATAACAAATGTTGGAATTTAAGATGGTTGTTACCTAATTTTGGGACCTCAAATAAATCAGTTCTATCTCTTTGTTATGAACTTCTTGTTTGATGTAATGATGGTGAATTTTGACATGTTTTATTTTTAAAAGATAAATTGGATTCTTTGTCGTCTTGATTTTGTTTTTCTTGTCACAACGTGATGAACAAAAATTTGCTACAGTGAAGGGAAGTTACTTGTGACATTCAATCAAGAAGAATATAAGTTTAAAGAGTATGGTAGTGAAAATGAGGTGATGAAAGGAAAATTCAAAATATTTTCTTTACACAGTGATTCCTTTCGAGATAATCCTTAGCGCTACTTTTTTATCTAGCATAAAAATTGAGGAATACAACTAGAGGTTGTTATCAAATGCCAAGTATTCAGGGTATTCTTCTCCACAACTATGTACAAATGGAACAATTATTTTGTTGAGTGGTTATTTTGTACCATTGTCAAGAAGATCAGCTATGTTTTTCATTTCTTGAATGGAAGTTACAGAAAACAATTTATGGCTATTGTCAAATATCAAGTAGTTGGAGCAACTTTTATTGAAAGTGATATAGAGGTGAGAGTAGTTCTTTTTTCCTAGTGTGAAAAGGGTTTTGTTGTAAATACACAATCTTTTCTTTCTTTCCTTACCTTTTATTTGTAAAATGGATTTGTTAAGGAGAGACTTACAATTGTGATCCAGATTGAAATAGGAACGCAACAAATTACAGAGATAACCATAAATACAGAGATGCAGCTGAAATAATACTTCATTTCATTACTGTAAAACACTGAAAGATGCTTACAAACAGAAATGGAAATAAACCAGCAAGGGCGATGGTATCTTATCTCTGAGAAGAGATGTGGTGGCTACATGCCTCTAAAATGTGTTACAATGAGGCTCGAAGGACTATTTATTATTGAGAAATAATGGAAAACCCTAAACATTCAAAAACCTAAACCTAGAAGATGAAACACCAAACTGCGGGCCCCGTTTGGGTAAATTGGTACATCAACTTCCCAGGGTCATAACTTTGGCATACGATCTCCATTTGACACACACAATATCTTGTTAGAAATATCTTCCAAGAAATACAACTTTGAAATCATAAACATCAATCCTTGGACCCATGTTGCTCCTATGTTTCCCAAAAAACGTCATTTAGGACCTCAAAACAGCTCTGGAAGATCACAACCTGAAAAACTGCTAAAAATAGTAAACTGTGCTACAATTAAGAAAATTGAAAAGTTGAAAGAAATAATGGTGGGGGTCAAAGTGGACTTGGCAAGTGGCCACCAATATCCACCTGGATCATTCCTCCCCTCCCTTAGGAAGCAATTGTCCCCATTGCGTTAAGTTCCTCCATGAGATGAGGAAACTTCTGCTGAACTTGGTCCCTAGTGAAGGATTTGGCCTGGTTTGACAATTTGATACAGTTGGATATTCTGCTGGCAAGTGTGCTTGATATATGTGTCCATGATCCGATCAGTTGTAGAGTTTCCTATGCAATCTGGATTTAACTCTGTGGGTGTGAGCTGTTCTACAATGTTGGATGTGTCTAGTTATGGTGGAATGTATTGCTAAAAGCAGTCCACATTGAACAATGGGTGCAGGCCAAGGAACAGGGGAATGCTGAGCTCAAATGCATTATCTCCCATAGCCTTGGTAATGGTGTAAGGACCATATCGGAGTGGTCTGACTTTCCGATACGCTCCGGTAAGGCGTTCATTTTGCAAATGCAATGAGACTTTGTCACCCACCTAAAACTTCTATGGCTCCCGATGTTGATCATGTTGCTGCTTGAACTTGGCATTTGATTTCTCTAGAATGTCATGGACCTACTGGAGAATATGTTGGATGTGCTTAATGAAGTTGTTTTCCTTATCTGTTTCGGACTGGACATGAGTTGAATCTGCGTGAGAAGCTACAAATGGCATGGCCACATCAATAGGACATAGTGGTTGGAATCTCAAACCCACCTAAAAAGGGTTGTGGCCAATCGAGCTGTGGAGAGCCCAGTTGTAGCTGTGCCGAACATAGGGGAGGCTCTCATCCCATGTGTGTGAATGCTTTGAGTTGTACATGTGCAGAATGTGTATGATCATTTTGTTCACAACCTCTATGTGGCCATCAGTTTGAGGATGGAACATTGTGGACTTAGTGAGT